>LQNS02277275.1:16949609-16965188 GCA_001587735.2 Parhyale hawaiensis | reverse complement strand
TGACTGGCTGCAGCCATAAGAGACTCTTTACTGATATGCGATTGGTGCATAGGACAACTGGCTGACAGCCATAAGAGACTCTTGAGCTTCAACAGGCTAGGCTACTGGCTCCCTCCTTCTCTATAGAAGCTCCTTGGTACAATCCACTATATATTAAAACACAGTTGTTGGTCGCTTGCTTGCTTCCTCCCTTGCTCAAATGTTGGTCCGTCTCTCCGTCACGCTGTTAAGAGTTTAATAGGAGAAAATTCATGCACTGAAAAACAAGTTGAGATACCATACAATTTCATCGCTTGGGGTACCGGTGACAAATATAGCTCTAGACTAGATCTCCGGCCTCTGGATCTCCAGCCGCTGGATCCTTGGCTCTGGATCCCTTCTTCCATTGCTGAATGATATCGTAGCAGTTGAATTTTCACGCTGAGCAGACGCCTTTTTATATTGAATTTACATCGCAGCCAAAGTTCGACGCTGGAGGTTCAACAATCAGTTGGTATCCACAATACGGTGAGCCTTGGGGTAAAGGTCACTTAAGAAAACTGACTTGATTATTTTTCTTAGTGCAGCTTAACGGTTAATCAAGTCTAAGCTGATATTCACTCCTTATCTTGCAGGGGGGATACTTTGCTATCACAAAACTCATGGTTGTACAGCTTGCGTTTCACTTATGGAAGATCAGCCCTACAGGGAAGAGACCTGTAATACAGCAAAACCCATACTGGGAAACGGAACCATAAAAAGCTCAATCACAAAATTTTTGCCGTCACTTTTAACAGCTGGGCCCTCTAGTTTTGTAATAATCTAGAGCGTCATAACAGGTCGCAGCAAGTGATCATAAAATATACAGTGTGTGACAGACCGATGGTCATACAAATATCATATCGGCGCTATGTTATAATTCATAGCCCGTGAAAAGTTGTCGAGGTTCGAGTTCAGCCAAAAATCATGTTCAAGACAAATTGAAATTTCAAGAAAGACTAGTTAGGCGTACAACATATTATAGAACCGTAGATAAGATACCGAATAAACAAATTTTTGATGAAATACATTATATTTTCCTTAAATATACGGAGCGAAATAAAAAGTTGTCGAGCTTTCGATTTCGCCCAAAATCATTTTCATGACAATTTCACCATCAAAAAAGAAAGCTCAACAACTTTATGCTTCGCTGCGTATATCTCAGGACTTCAAATGTGAATCATTTCACTTGTATCATGTCTACCTACCGCTTTTTATTTTTTACCGCATTCTCTTCGCTCTGCTGGTAGCGGAGTTACGTAGCCAGAATACGCCACGGGTGAACAGAACGGGTATTGTTGGGCATCTCTGCTCTGACGTCTTTTTTGAAGCGAATGTGCTGCTGGAGAAGCATCCGCCATTACAGTGTGATGTCTGAGCAAATACAATGACATCTCGATAACAGAAGATTACCTTTTTGCGAGTGAAAAAATTAACCGAATCTGTTTTCTTTTATTATAAAACTATAGCAGAATAAAGTAGGAAAATAGGCTACTGATCAGTAGCCACGGGTTCAAAAATGGAAAAAAATTGGATGCACCGACAAAAATTGAAACGTGTAACCTTATGGAGGGCTAAATTATATGTAAACTGTGGGAAACAGAGCTTAGAAAATGTGTGCAAATGCATAGGAGAACATTGCCAGATGTACCGTCGTTTTTATCTGTCTTTACCGAGACACAAGTGCGAATTCTTTTCTGACAGAACAAATGCGTAATTCAGTGGTGAAATCGAAATACTAGGAAAGGTTAGACGAGATGTAAGGTAGATGGACTGCGTAACGAACGACGAGGATAAGCGGCGGACGTTTGTTCAGACAAGGGGGGGGGGGGGTAGGATACGAGCGCTACCTCAGGTTAAATAAGGTGAATGAAAACATTCACGGGTGCATCTAGTTGCTTTGCCGTTGCTTTGCCCTGTTTGAAATGTAATCGATGAAAATTTATTAATTTCTTTTTACCAGTAGCATATACACAAAATCACACTACCTTCCGACAACAATGTTTTATTTACTCTGAGTTCCTAATGCTCCAGTTCACTAAACAATCGCAAAGGTAGAGTGAACGCTATTCTTTACTGCAGAACCGCAAGGTAGGACAAAGAAAACGGGGGATTCGTCAACAATATTTTTCGCCATCACTTTAGGATGGCCCAAGCAGTTAGCGATGTAGATTTCATACTCGTTGGTCTCGTTAGCTCTTGCGTGCAGAAAAGAAACGACAAAACTGACGGAATGCTTATCTATTGGAATTTTTTCTAGGTATGCCAAGGCTAGCTATTTTTCTTAGTGACAGATATGAAATTGTGCATTATAATTATTGTTCGTTGTCACTTCTCCAACATGTTGTAATTAACTTTTTCTTAGTATTTTATCTCGAATTTCACGAAAAATGTCTATAACTTTTTCCATTCTTCTTTGCTAAAAAAACGAAATTGGTACTTATGATTATAACTTATAACAAAATCAGTATGCAATTATAAATAAAATCATTGTTGTTATATAGCCCACAAAATCTCCTAGTCAGAGGCAAAATTGTGTCATAGAAACCTAACCTTTCGGTTTGTGTGTGTGTATGCGTATTCTCACAAGTTTGCACCTGATAAAAATTAATATTTTATATTAAGAAATCCTCACCTTCATTTATCCCCGGTTTTGTAAACAATAACTAAAGGTCTTATCACTTTACCATAACGTCAAGGAATTCCACTGACCAATTGCTTCAGATGTAAATATCGAATATAACTTCGAATGTGAGAACTGCGTATCCGAAGATTACGTGGAATAATTTAGTTATCTGCAACACATACAGTATAGTTTGCTTTTAAACGGCCAATCACACAACTGCAGTCACTTCTATGAAGAGTGCTTCAATTTTGTAAAGAAAATTTTCGGCTTTGAGTTTTTTCTTACCAGTCCTTCAGTCAATAACCAACTGCATGTTCAATTACACAATATAATTTGTACTTACTAGCATGCTTAAAGCATTTCATAGCCTTGTATATTAAAAAAAAACGCCGAAATTAATTGCTTCAACTATATCTTTTCCGAACTATACCTTTTTAGCTGCAAAGCATATACCCAAAACTAAGCAATGCTGTAAATTTGAGAAATTTGTCAATGACGTAACAGTTGTGAGGTTCAATAGGGTTAGAATAAGTAAAACATGTGCCTGTAAAGCACGTTTTACAACACTGTCAAAAAAAAAACATTGTCTCTGCTAACCTAAAAAGTTGTGCCCTTGTAAACACAAGAGTGTCTGCCAACAAGGTTGCGAACGTGTTCGCCGACGAGTCAGTTTGTTTAGAAAGGGTCATTTGTAAAGTTTCAAATAGTTCCTCGAATTTGAAATCAGAAAGTCGAAAACTTTGCTAGTAATATTTAAACGGACTCCTGCAGCATCGCATTCCAACGATTAGCTGAGAGAAAACATTAATTAGATTGCCGTATGAACTACGTACCGCCCGGCCCACTCTAGCAAAAATCTGCCGTAAGGCTAAGTAAGAAACATAACTGATGTACATACTCAGCAAATGCTATGCTATGCAGAGCACTTCAAGCTTGTCTTATCGTCTTAGCAGAGTTAGCTCTAATAGCTATATCATCCCATAGTTTACCCCCTTTGGGGTTCTTTGCTCGAATGTTTTTGTACATTCCCAGGCATCGGCAATTTAGAAATTAATCGAAAAACTTTCTTTCTGATGGAAAAACTTTGGTGCTTCGCAAAAACGATCTGGAGAACTGCTTTAAACTGCTTAAACAATTTTAGGCACGCAAACCCATAGTCCTGTGCCACCGCTACGCACCGAGGGAACATTGCTGTCTCGTAGTCGACTTGTTCGTAAGTAACTCTCAACTTCAGTTGTCTAACCCTTATCGTATTTGCCAGGAAGTTAGGCATGCTGGTTCGACGTTTTCTTATACAGTTGTTGGCCTCTTTTGAGATAAAAATCTATTATTAACTTAGGTGTTTCTTTTGATATACGTGAAACGTTTTCAAGAATATATAACTACAAACCGGAACAATGATACTGCAGGGTATTAGTATCTTGAGTCAATTTTTTTATTATGATAATACGCTGTAAATATACTCAATTTTGGCATGCCTCTCTCGAAAAATGTTCGGCGAACATCAGATATCTATAAGAAAGAGCATCTGATAATTTCGGCTATTTGTCGAAAGCTATTTACCCAAAAATTTTCGAATACATTTACAACAAAACAATACAACTCGTAAACATATTGAACTTTAAAATTTTGTGAAATTCCTATGCCAGTTACCTTGTATTTTCGTGCGTCTGATAGCTTGCTGCCATTTTCAGTTTGGTCAGATGTATACTCCGATATTAAGTATATTAAAAATCCAGTACATCTTCCAGGTTATATTAACGTTCTCTAACTTGGCCTGTTGTACACCTTTCTTTTACCACCGTTTTCCCTTTCATTTTTGTACCCTTCGAATGTAGTTTTGGTTCTGTTTTCCTTTTTTCCCCTACTTTTTATTCCAAGCTCGTGCATCCAGTATGGGAACACGCTCATGCATGAGCTCCACACATCTATCAACAAACATTGCTGGTCTTCTTCTCTTGAAACTCCTAGTTGCATCTACATAGTAAGGCTTACACTAACATACAATCAACATTTTCGCATTATGTATCATGGACAGTGTCTACGCACATCATAGCTAAAACTAGTTGGGCAGCAAATTAACGAATTGGCCTTTATTCGATTCGTTATGTATCAAAGATTTTGTTAAAGATAAAAGGTAAAGTCAACTTGACCGCATCCCTAATTGGAAACCCCACAAGCACTGACTCGTGCTGCCCCAAAAGGCGTGTACGGCTGCAGTCCACTACAGATCGTCATGAGCCATCGCGCCAGCGATGAAAGACTCGTATTTCAACGTTGTGCGATCCTCAGACCATCCCTCATTTCTGGTTTGGGTCGGTACCTCTGTAGCAGCACTCGGGCATTAGACGCTGACGGACCACGTCAAGGGCAACAAAAACTTACTGGTCTGGCTGGCGGACGCGAACTTGTGACCTTGAGTATCAATGCTGGCATTCCCTAGTCCGCCGCTACTAAGCTGATAGACTCGCATTATAATAATTACTTTCTATATCATTTAATCTACTTGGCTGTGTAACGTATCCCAGGTAGCAAGATCCATATAGTATCAGTGATAGATTTCAGAGTTACTAGGGCACGGCAAGCATTACTGCTGTGTTTGAAATTTTACGAGCTAAGATTCTTTTTGTTAAAAATTTGAATAAAAGAAAATTACAATCACTTTTGACAATGTTCAATCTTAGCCATATGATATGGAGGTAGTTTTAGAATCATTAGGGTAACATGTCTAGTACCCGTCCACCATGCTAGTAGCCGTCCACTTGGCTTTAAACACTTCCTGTGTGTAAACTAGCAGTGCTAGAAAGCAGTACATAGGCTTAAACTGTAGGCTAGGTAGTAGTCTACAGTTTAAGCCTATGTACGGTACTCTAGCACCACTAGTTTTCACACAGAAAGTTTTTAAAGCAAAGTGGACGGCTACTAGCATGGTGGACGGGTACTAGACATGTTACCCTATTAGCTGCCCGAGTTTGCTCTTTTTTTTTAACCAGGACTCTTACAAAATTATTATATGCAGTATGAGCTCAAAAGCGAGAGTCAGACATACTCACATTTATTATTATTTTTTTTGTGTGTATGTGTTTAGGCTGATAATCATGAGATTAGGAAAAATGCGCTCAAGAACTGCTTACAGTCAATTTAGATGAAATTACTATGTTATCTACGAAAAATACCTTTTTACTGCGGATAGTTACAACTAAATTGATTACTACAAAATTGATGGCTGGAACATGCAGCATGAACGCACCAATACATTTGCTTACAAGAAGATTGTGACTAATAGCCAATTGTCATATAACGAATACATAATAGACATCGTGTTGTAGGCATGTATTTCTAACATCAATCTGGTAGCATGTTCTTAGAAATTTAAAAACAGTGTGTGCTATAGGTCTATACTTTCTAATTGTACGGCATAACCTGCATCGTCATTAATGGTAATGCGGACGAAATTGTTCCGACACTCCACCAGTCTTCAATGCTCTGGGTTGTGAGTATTCTCAAGCGATACATTGCTTTCATCTTTTGGAAATCTTCGATTGAATTGATATTGACATACATACGTGAGTTGCTCGAAATGAATTTTCGTAGAAATATTACTGTCCCCCTCCTGGGCCGCCAAACATATAGGCAAAAAAATTTGCATAAATCTTCTCGCCAACACATCTCACGTGCTTTGAAAAGCATTAGTAAAGATCTGCATCAATTTGTTATCGGTTATGTCTCTGCAAATCTTTCAGTGCGGTAGAAAATGAACAAATCCTTTAAGAGATATTTATCCATTTATCCTCTGTTGAGCAGTGGCATGTCTGGTCCCAAAGGGACAGCTTGTCAACACCCAAAATGCAAGTAACTACAACGAATGGTGAAACTTGACCGTTTTATTCCACCATGCGCCAGACAGACAGCTATGGAGTGTAGCCTCTCAGAGACCGTCCTGACTTCCCTTAAGAGAAAATCTCGTATTCATCTCCTGGGGACATTTCTGAAGGTCTTCATTTCACTGCAAATGAAATGAGTTTTATTGAGTGGAGCGGGCATTGGCGGAGCATTGGGCCAATTGCGTGTTGTCTCGCCTCGCTATGAATGAGCTGAGCTGGCCTGGCAGAGAGCCAGCAGCGCACGACGGCGCTGGTGACCCTCGCCTACAGCAGCTGGCGGTGAGGGGGTGGGAGAAGGGGAGAGGGTAAGACGAGGGGACACAGGCTGCGAATGACGTTTTCCTGGTGATCAAAGCGCACACCATATACCATTGTGTTATTGGCTATTTCTACTGAATTGTTTCGCTTGCCGTTAGAATTATTACTTTCGTTAATTTTATTATTATTAATGTCTCAGGTATAACTGTTATTATTGTACTGTCTACGCAAAACAGAGATTGCCGTGCGAATGCATCATGCAGGGCGGTCGCTCTCTAGTAAGCATTAGACAACTACCCAGGTTTCTGAGTTCTACTCACTCCAAGTTTGAAAAGAAATCCCAAACTTTAATAGCGTCATTCTCTATTCAAACTACGCCAACCGTTAATTTGTACTGCCAAGGGCAAGCAGAAGGCTACCGTATGAATCCGCCTTTAAGGTGTCTCCTGTGAACTTGATGGGAATATAAAATTAAATTCGTTAAATTTCAAAGAAGTTTAGTTTGTTTTCTGAGAGTTTAAAGATGATCTAAAGTTGGGGGCGGCTACATTACGATATTTTTCTTTACTACAAGAGTTTCATTTTATATGGCGTGTAAATTTATTTTGAAGAGAAAATGAAGTAAGTAGCGATGAGCTGCTCAATGTTCACATTGCAGTACTGAGGCATAGCAGAGTGCTAATTGCATTTATTCTGCCATTGTAAACATTTGACAGCTATGATAATGGCTGCTGAACAGACCCTACGCTCCTATGCTTCATACAGATGTATCGACTGCATGTATGGCGACTGTAAAGTATCCTGCTTCGATCTCTTGCCGTTGCCAAACAACAGTGGACAAATGGTTACCGTTTAACATTATTTATGTAGCGGATGCAATGGGAGAGAAAGTGTACGTCCTAGTCGTCATTTCAGTCCTTTATCTCTTTAAAATCAACCCTTAACGGCCGAGTGTGGCATATTTGCCACACCGTGAAATCATTTCGCTGCTGCTGCCAAAATTAAGATACCGGGGTATTAGTGCTGGCAGTAAAGAGCTAACGTGAGTTTTCATGGGCAAGCACTCATTGAAACTGGACCCTGGGGTCCAACTTGACGGTAAAGAGTTATGGGGCGTGCGTAAATAACGTCGTGTACGGCACATTCAAGTAAGAATGAGGGAGGAAGTTCTGCTTGCGTGACCCTCAGCCCATGCAGCTGCCGCTCATGCATTGTTTATAGTACATGACTCAGCTGTAGAGGAGCCGTGGAAACCGACTCTTACGTACATGTCGTTCCTTCCACACACTTTATGCTACCCTAATGGTAATGAAACAAATGTGGCCACCGAGGTTAAGTTTTTAGAGGAACAGTAACATAGAGTGAGGCAAGAGCAATGTGCAGTTTGGCTACGGAATCGCTGCGTCCAATAAACTCTACGGATCAGGTCGGGAAACTCTGACGTCACAGTTCCAGTAAACGGACGCTAATGTATTGACTTGCTACTTTTCAGTCATTGGGCGTTCGTAATCAGCTGCAGTAATATTGAAATGAGTAAACATCGTTTAATTGCGTTGCCCAATGCAGTGACATCTATATATGGAGTAACTCTGATGCCCTGAAAATTCGTGTAAGAACACCTTTGCTCTGTTCGTTGTTGCTCGTCTTTGTCAGATTCTCCAGTTCGTAGCGGCTGAAGTCGCTGCGCAACGTATGAAGCCACTACAGACGGCTCTCCTACCTCACAATATCTTACATGATCTGCCGTCCACTTAACAAAATAAAATAAATAGGTCCAAAGCATCATATTTAACAAATAAGACACTCTCCCTCATATGTAACTATTGCCTGTAATTCCACTCTTTGTGTGTCACTAGCTGTATCAGAAAAAAAAAGATATTTGAACTTTGAGTCAGCAATTAATGCGGTACTCAAAGAGTGTTATTGTCCAACTGGAAGAGAACTTGATGCTGTACAGGCTACAGACAAAACACTTAATCAAATGTCTTACTTTTCAGCAAAATTCACGCTCTCATAAGTTTCCGTATCATCAGTAAATATTGCCGTTACGGCCCTGATCCTCCCATAACTTTCAGTTTTTCATTCTCTTGCCATAAATGAGTACAGGATGCATTGCTATCGCGGCTTTGGCAGCCGTCGAAAAGCGTATCTAGCAATATAGCGAGGCCTGTGGAAGAATGTGAAATCGGTAGAGAGATCACTGACTGAAATAACAGCATAGCATAACTAGAGCACTCTGAGGGCACATACCTCCGTTAAGCAAGGCAACGTTAACGAAAAATTGGAATTGGTTCTGTGATTTCTTTTTTATCATCACCAAAATATTGATCATTTGTGCTTTTTGGCACTAATAACAGTTTCTGTAATTTCCTTGAAAATCCGTTCATAACTTTTCGAGTTAAGCTTGTGACAAACATTATTGAAGCACACACAGATCTGCCGATCATCTACAAAATTTGATAATTTTTACTGTTCGTGATAGACGTAACAACTCTTTCAAATTTCATAAAAATTTGCTCGTAACGTTTTGAGTTATGTCGCTAGCAAACATAATATCAAACATAGAGACAAAATTACAAAAAAAGAAACAGTTAATTTCAAAAATTTTGTCATTTACACTTTGTGATATACCTAACAACTCATGTAATTTTCTAAGAATTCGTGTATACGTTTCTGAGTTATAGTACTAAAAAAACGAGGCAGACAAACAAAGAAAAAAGCGGCTGAACGGATCTTCACTAGAAGTTAATCATCTGTTCCTCCTAACATGCCTAACAATCCTTTTAAATTTGGTAGAGATCCGTCCGTAATTATTTGTGTTATCTTGGTGACAGACAAACACACAAGCTCGACGAAAACATAACCTACTTAACCGACGTAATTAACCGCCTAAATGTGTTTGCAATTAGTTATCATTTTTGTGAGTGACGTACAAACACGAGACAATAACTGGACGGATATAGTCGGATTTGTACCTTAATAATATTAACGGGCTTAAAGTCGGGCAATAATTTTAGACAGGCATACTGTTAGTTTCTGACTACCACGGTATAATATACGTTTTAACTGCAAAGAAAAACGCGCCTTATAGGGACTACTATAATTTCTTGAATTTTTACAACTCTACGTTTTTTTTAATCAGCTGAAAGAGCTTGAATGATCAATAATGGATCTAGTTTCCTAATAAGAAGTATAAACTAATAAACACTACTTAAAATCCAAAAGTTAAAGTACTTTTTTTTGTTTTAGCGGACCCTTGAAACCGTAGTAAGCAACACCGAATTCTTTCTTCTGTCGTAATACCGAAGAAAAATATAAACTATCGTCTGTTGAGGAAATACGACGGTGTTTTAGGATGACTAAAGTGATTTGCCAGCAGAGGGTGTTATTATTGCTGAAAAAACTAAAAATATATGAAAATTAGGAGCTTATTCACCAGCGTATCGTCCGTACCAAATCTAGGGCTTAATTACGAAACAAATATATATTCAGGCTGAAGTAATGCTCGTGCTTACTGGAGTTGTAACTAATGGGAGCGGACAAGTACCAGCGTGGAGTAGTTATTGTATCTTTATATTATATTTCAGTAGTAGTGCACTGTGTCAACTTATACTATATAGCAGAGGAGAGCCGATGTCGAGATAGGATATTCCTAATTGCGCCTCCTAGCCGACTAGCATCAGTGTGCGGATCGTCCCTTGGCGGAAATGATAATTCACTTGATGAAAGCCGTCATATTATCAGATATAAATACATAATTTGAAATTTACATGTTTGTACTGTAGGTCATGCTGTATAGTAGCGCCATACTCATTGGATGACGTCGGATGTAATAGTATCTAGGCAATCAGGTGAAATAGTGTTAAGCCAAGCTAGTAGATCTTTCCTCGGGAAGCAATAACTGCATTTCCCATTTACCTTACTTTAATTGAACAAGCTGTAATATTAGCAGGAAAAATAATTATATTTTATTTTGCTTCTCGTGCGAGGGTGATCGTTAGGTAGCACTATTGCGGAGCCAGTTCAGCTAACTCGTTTGGCATGTGATGGCACTGAGCCATGTAGATTAGGTTGTGAGTTTATAGCTGTAATATTGCTAAGAAATGAATGTACACAAAAATTTTAGTGTAAGATTTAGTATAATAATCCAAGAACACCTCCCGCCTATGGAGAAATATATGTTAAATGATGAAATAAATTATAAACGTTAAATGCATGTTGCACCATGTATAAAGCATGTTCCAAGCAGTGTGTTGTCTACAGCAGTGTTACGATTACATGACGCATTAAAAGAATAAACTGAAACCCTCCGCCCTTTCAGCTCCCACTGCCCTAAATTCTATAGCCGGCAAGCGAATCAGCCAAGACGTAGAGTTGCTAAATTTTTTTTTTTTTTGAATCAAAGATTCATTTACTAAAGATACACTCGCAGCCATCTTTCATATATCCTATTTTTAATGTTTTTCTAGCAGGAACAATGTCCTCTCTTGCCAGTTCATATTTTTTGTACTCTTCCTACGAGAGATTTAATTTCAGGCTTCAATTCCTAGTATAGTTTACATTTTTCAGCTGCATTATGGCAATGGAAACAAGTTGATGTAGTCCTTCTCTACTTCAGTAAAGTCCAAGGAAACAAAGCAGAACAGTGGAATGTTGTTTTCAAGGACTGATTACTAGATTATAGCTTAATTAATCCACATTGGGAGTAAGAGTACTTGTTCTTGATCAAGCAAGCTGCTTCAAATGACTTTCTTACCAGAACATTTAGTGTATCTGAAACTTGCGTAGAAAGTAATAAATATTTTATTGCTTTAAATAGCCCTTAAGAATTGTGCCAGCTCATTACGCAATATTTTGAGCTATTTCCGTTTCAATATCTTATATCGTAAAGGAAGTCAAGTGCAAAATGCCACACTTAAATTATCCTCAAGACTGCAGTTTATTGCAAAGCAGAATATTCGATATTTCGAAGTCATATCTCTAAGCTATTTTCAATATTTCCTAAAGTCCTTCAAGACACACACAACCCACCAGTGTATGCACCAGTTACAGTGTGCCGCCATCATGGATACGTTTCAAAGAAAAGAAAATGAATCGAAGAAACAGGAAAGGTTTACCGTCATGTTAATTAGGGGCTATCATATACCTACAGGAGCTGATTGGTCATTTGCGGCGGTTATAAACGGCTTTGAGTGTCCTTCAAAGTTAGCACGTGCGTGAGATGTTTTGGCTAGTAAATAAAATCTCATAACGAACGACAAAAATGAAATGTGTGATAGAAAGACGCGACTCTCGTGCGTGGAGATGCTTAGTGCGCTGTTAATGAAATTCTCTGCCAAATTTCAACAAAGCAATACTTTTTGAGGTTTTGTCTTCCTATATCGTGGTGTAATTTGAAAACTCTGAAAAAAATATGCTCCAAAGCGAGCTAAATAAATTTATCGCATAAAAATGTCAGATATTTGTTACAAATGAGAAAAAAATCATTCGAAAAAAGTAGAGAATGTTTGCTGTCATCCTGTGCTACGAGGTACTAAGTTTAGTTTGGCACTAAGAGGTTAAATATTTTTTCAAAGTTAGCCTATAACAAAGGTATGATAATATCTCATTACAGGAAAAAAACATACAAACAAAAACTAACAAACGGTATCTGCAACTCAACACAAAATAACCACTCTCAATAGCAACCGATTAGATATTGAGAGGACAGGCAGTCCTGAGACACACAGGTAGACAACAAGGTATCGCAGTACAGCTACCATTTTCTCTTTGCAAACGCAAAATTTTAGGAGCGGAGGGTCGTGCGGACGGTGTCACAAATCTCATATTTACAAAAAAAAAAGAAGTTTCCTTACCTTCCTCCCCAGTGGTCTGTAGGCATCCCGTCCCTTTAGTTCAGACACAACGTCTACTACGTTCATCATATTGGCATTCCTTTGTTTTTAACGTTTTGCCCTAAAATATTCTCGAATGTAACAAAATTTGTGTCCCTTACAGTCAAGATTCCACACAGCTAACTAAAGCTTTTCATCTCCAGGTTTTCATATCAAAGTAAAGTCCCAGCGTCTTTATAACTTAATCTCATTTGATCTTGGCGGTCCTTGGCAGCGTCTCTAAATTTTCAGATTAAAATGCTTTCTGTATAGCCAAGCCTAAGTCTTTGCATTTGTTCCAAGAAACTACATAAATTACTTGCTGATATAGCTATTAGTACTTGTTAACTCATCTGAAATAGTTTTATGATTCTACTCTCTTCTAGCTACCTTACTTTTCTGTTAGACTAACAGAACAGCCTGGAGTTAACGAACCACATGGAAATACAATTAAAAAAAGTATTTCGGTAGGGTTATAATGTATAGAAATAAATAATGCTTGCAAAGTGATGACAAAACTCACATTTGGCGCATACTGTAGCAGCTTAATCCATTATACGTTTTCAAACTCTATTGCCAGGCAAAAAATCGCCTGATTTAAAATTTATTTAACACTCAGTAAGTCCGCCATTAGATGGATCGGATCACAACCCACATCCTGCCTGCCATTGAATCTGCATATTTTGGCGTTGCATAATTATGAATTTTTTAGCTCCACTTTTGGCGTAATTCAGGCAACTTTTTTCTCCAACTCTCCAATGCTGAAAGCAGTAGCGATTAGGCGGTAGATTCCTCTCAAGCTCATCCCATAAATTTTCGATGGAGTGAAAATTTAGAGATATCATAAGACCAGCTAAATTGTTTAAATGATTTCTCGTGTTATGAACACCAGTCTATGACTGTTCTGCTCATGAATGCGGCTATAACGTCCTGAAACACGCCGTTTCCTTCAAAAAAATAACGATCCATAAATGGGCGAACTTGCTCACCAAGAACTTGTAAATAGTTTTTTACTAAATATAGTCACTATAAAGAGTCACAGATCCAAGTCCATCTCAGCAAAAACAACCTAAAAGCATTACACTGCCTCTACAAGTCTGAACGGTTCATTATAGGGTCATGAATGTAAGGGGTGCTCTCCATGCCCTAGTTCTTCCATGTCTCTGAAAGAGAGTGAACCTTTTCCAGTCATTAACAGTACAGTTTCTGTGTCTTTTCACATACAACTTGCGCTTTTTGGTGTTTATTGTGGACACTAAATGCTTGTTGGTTGCTCTGCAACTGCGTAAGTTCACATTTTTTAGCCCACAGTTCTATTAGAAATTGTGAATGAACAAGATTAAATTCGCTCGTTATCCGTTGTCGGAAAACGTTACTTTTTCATCGCCGAGCTTATCCTTTTAATCGCTGTGATGTCTATGCCTATCTCTGATATAGAGATATCTTGGGTAAATTTACCACTTTAGTGAAACCTGTTATTGCGCCCCTCAAAGGAATGTTGAAATGTCTGGTCCATCGATGTTTATATTTTAGCGTTCAAGCAAATTTTAGAGAAGAAATGTATCTTATAAGGCTTTGTATAAACACACATAAATGTCAGTTTATTTTACGAATCAAACAATAATGATTTAAACGAAGACACTCAAAATTTGAAAAATATCGATGCGCGAAGTTTTTTTGGTATTATCAAGCGTTTTATCGTCTAATGATTACTGAAATAAACATATATGCTATAAGTATATTGTAAGTACTGTGAGATTCAAATTGACTAATACTGCAATGCAGCAAAACGTCACAAAGAAAATATAAGAAAATATGCCTCTTCTTTTTTACCGCAGCGTTTTTGACTACATATATCCGTACAGAGAAGACGACACGTATTGTTCGTGGATCAGTGCCTTTCGTATAGTGAATATCACAGCATTCGTAATTAGTTTAGCACATTCAGCCACGATTCCATGTGCACTACTTTTTTATCTTTCCCCATCAGCAAGTATGCCTGGAAGTTTATTCATCGTTTTGTACAGGATTATCTGCTGAATAATCTGCAAACCATCATTTCGTATAGCATTTTTGGAAAAGAATTTAATCAATTTTTTCGTATATGGTGCACTGATTAATAGTATACTCATATGATGAAAGTTAAGCATAATTTCTCATGAGCTAATCTAATAAAAAGCAGTCCACCCCGAGAAAACAATTTGTTTGCACTCTGCCCACCCACTGTACACTTTACGTTTTCATGATGTACGCAGTGCGTTCATTACCCGCCCTCAGCCTTATTTATTGTTGATGTTTTGCCAGTGACGGTCTAGCAAATCCTGCCATAGCTGCCTAGCTCTCGTCACTCTTCGTCCACCTTGCCACCAGCTGATTCTTCTCTTCTCTCTTAGTTCCCCACACACTGCACCTTCTACCACTTCCTCACGCGTCACTGCACCTTCACAACACTCAATTAACATCTTTCCAATTTCCGTGAACACTTAGATTGGCAAACCAAGCTGGAAGTTTCGAGCGCACTGTATTGCCAGCACTGGTCGCTCTACAAATATATGGCACATGAGGGTGTACGCTATCGGCTGAGGCAACGGACCTCTGTTTTGGCTCCTACCCCTAGCGCAGACGGTGGTAGTGGCGGAGGTGATGGTGGTTGGGTAGAAGTGTGGTGGTGGTATCTCTGGTGGTAGTGGTGAGGAGCACCTTGGCCATGTGCGACCTCATTTTTTACGAGTGAAGTTTATGTTGAGTCGAGGAATTACTGCTATGCACCTTAGGTATTCTGTGGAGAGAGATCCACCGAAAGTGCAAGAAACACTGAGTGTTACGGGGTCTTGGCCACAGGCTACACAAGCTTTTGTTGCTTGATTTAACTGATTTGCGTTGCCGTGTGGGCTGCGTTTTTCCTGTAGTACTTTCTTCA
>LQNS02277275.1:16904047-16940416 GCA_001587735.2 Parhyale hawaiensis | reverse complement strand
TTAAGTTTTAAAGCACCACTGTATTTTTGAGAACAATAAAGGTTTAAAGGTTTAAAGGTTAATTGGTTAAATTCTTCGATTTTTGGGAGGTAATTGGTAAACTTTTTATGAAAACACGTTAACTTCATCAATTTGGGACCGTCCTTCGTTAAACCTGTTTACTTTTTGACGGTAACAGGCTAATTTGTTCGATGTTGAACGGTAGTAGGTTAACTTTATAGATTTTGATAGCAGCATGTTAAATTGTTCGACATTGGATGGTAACAGATTACCTTGTCCAATGGTTATCCAGTTCGATCATGGACGGAAATTGATTAACTTTTTCGTTTTCGGACCGCAACAGACTATAAACTGCTGTGGTTGTTTTTAATCATACGTGATGTCACAGTGTCTGAGGACACATATGTTATTCATGCACTTTATGTGCTGTTAATAGTGGTACTGTTCTTGGTCATACTGCTCATATTGTAGAGATAATAGTATTGTAGACCTTCGTTTATATATGAAGTAGAGAGTATAGCGAGCCGTAACGAACTCATATTGAAGAAAATGAAGCTGTGTGCTCCTCATTGATTGCGTCTGTGTTATTTTCTTGACCTTTCTACGCATCGAGGTTAGAAGTTTGCTATTTTATAAAGTTGCGTTTGATGTTTGTGGCTTATCAATAATATTCTGAGAAAAAGTTTCATCAAAGTATTTGATTTTTCTTCTTACTATCTAGGATTAATTGTTATGCAATAATTCGTTTTGATATTTACCCACGTTGATTTACATAATCTTAACCGATGCAAGCGACAGCAAGTAACTATACACGAGTTCGGCAAGCAGTTAAATAACTTACATGAAATATTGCTGTGAAATAAAGAAATACCACATCAATTCATCATTTAGGAATCATTTTCACTCTGCAGGCATTGCTCAAAATTGAAATCCACGGAATATGTACAGGCTTAGGGCTTAAAACATTTGGGTTAAATAAAATATGTATAGAAATTTAACGCGAAACAATAACCCATTTGCGAGAATGAACTGCAAACTGTTTAAAATTAGATCACCAGCATCGAATAATTCCATGCAAACATATTACACAAACAAATAAAACGATCCCATCGTTTAATAAGTTCAGCCAAAGATCACTCTGAGTCTGTTTTATCCAAAACCAACCACTCTGAAACTCGTGGCGTCTCCAGACTTACGATCGCTGGAAATTTCATTTTGTGCTGAAAGTCGGGTTCTTCTTCTTCATCGTAGTTGCGTTCGGCCATCTGAAGGAGACCTTAATTTTATTGTTTTGTTCCTATAGCCAAAAGTATTGGAGTCAGTCTACGTTTGTGATGGGTACTAATAGTAAGAAGGAACTCATTGAATGACATACACTAACGCTACGAACAAAATAATGCACTGTGTTAGCTTCTAAATATGGTTGTGATAAAGCGTGGATTGAAAAACACTACAGTACATGAATCTGTTTTTAATCTCCAAAGTCAACCAAACAAAAATAATCACTAGACGCAGTTAGGGGCTATGATTTCAACTAACCAATTTCGGAAGCCTCTATAACTGTTCTAAGGAATAGTTTATGTAGGCAATGTAACTATATTAGACTATACTACTAAGATGGAACTTGGAACATCTAAAACATTGGTATTTGCTAAAAAATAAGGAATGAGCAGCAGGGTTAGATATTCCAGATTGTATAAAAATTACCATTTACCGTCCCTTAAAGAAATGTAAAAACTTTTGACGTTTCGGTAACTTGATGCAGTTACGGTTACTGCGTCAAGGAAATCGACACCATATTTTACTTGATGGCCTTATGAGTTCCCTTCTCTTTGGTAATTTTGCTAATTAAAGTCGCTTGATTGGGCGACAAAGTTAAGCCATCAAAGCTTGCTCCGCAGAACGAAATTTTCTGCAGGCTCAACGTAATCGGGATGCTTCTAACACTTTCAAACGATTCAGAGTAACAAAGCCAAAGCTTCTGCCTGAAGTTTCGAACAAGCCAAGCCTCAGAGGCTTAAGTTGGACCTCAATCGAACATGCCCCATATATTTATATCTATTTCAAGTCAAGTAAATTGGCGGTAAAAGGGAATTTATTCTACTGTTATTTAGATAAAACATTGAGGAGTATAAGGATTGATGAGTAAAATGTAACTACCACTAGGATATTCGACGATAGCTCACCTTCATGCGTGCGTGATGGACAACATCACTGAACCAGTTAGCCACAGACGTGCCGTAGCTAACTTGGTCCTCTCTCTCAAACTCTTCCAAGGCTTTCCGGTCATAATTGAACTTTAGGCCGGACTTGATGGGTCGACGAATCATGGCTGCTATCTCTCTTCGATGTTCATAAAGAGTTAGCTATCAGATAACACTGTATTGCTTTCCTCTGCTCGAGTGTTTGTCACGACGTAGTGAAAGTTTCTTCTCTGCCAGGATGCAATGTGATGTTAGTAAGTTATCATTATACCGCCGCACAGACCCAGAAATTGGTTTCCCGTTTTAGAAAGTCAGTAATAGATAACGGAATGCGACGATGGGTCAACTGCCTAGCAGTGGTCGAGAACATCTTCCCTGGTGAGTGGCACCAGTGTTGGAAAACGTCGGTGCAATTCAACCGTTGAAAATTATAGCTCAAACACTGCTGAAACTCTTTGTGGTAAGCCGTATGGCATGGCTCAATTTCTTTGCAGTTGGAGACCATCAGTTACGAGAATTTCCTCAAGCAAGAGGAAGACACAAGTATTAAGATGGCAAAAAGCAGGCGGATGCAGCGTTGATCGCATGAGCTGGCAGGCACCCAGGCTGCGGATGCTGTTGTATGGTGACAGCTAACTTGCTTAATCTTATGACAATGCAGTTGCCTTATGCCATGAAGTCTTAATTGCTTCGGTAATTGAGGCCTTTAGACTTTTTATCATAAGCACATGATGTAAGTCGACGCCGGGGGAATTCAGTATAAATGCATAGAGCTAGTACCAAAATTATTTAAGATATTTTTCAATTGAGAACAGGGATATTGATTTCTGATTTTCGTATTGTAATTTTTGTAGCCAATAAAATGGCTTTAAATGCGAGATACAGGAAGTTTCACTAAACCTTCCAGTAGTTTAACACGTAATTATAAAAAATAATTTTCCAAGCCGTGTTTCAGTCACTTAAGATAATATTTTCAGACTTAAAATTGATACACAAAGCGATAAAATAAGCGCCTCACATGAAGAAGCACGTCATAGAAATTAGGAACAAGAACGCATTAACCATGCTTTCACCATGCAGTTTAGATTGCTGTATTGTCTTTCTTGCATAGTAATTTGAGCTAAAGGTTTGATTTAAAAATAAATTGCTGGAAAATTTTCACATCTTTTGTGCATAGCGTTGTTCTGGCGGCAGTTTTTTCCAAGGTTGATATTTTAGATTTTAGAGCTCTACATATTTACGTTGTTGACAGAAATGTTCTTCAAAATTTTTACCTTTACTAATGATAAACATTTTCATACGATATATATCGCTTAGGAGTCAGTCTTTAGCACTTCCCAACTCCGACTTTCTTCCAAGTTTTTTTTTTCTAAACTTTGCGAGTGAACAGCTGTTCAAAGTAACATTTTTGATCCATACCGCACATTTTAATGTTACTATGTAATAGTGTACACAGCCGTCAAAAATGACTGCGCAAAATTTTTTACGATGCTGCTTCATTGACCACGCTAGCGTTACTAGTTTACTTACGAAGGTAGCACTGTAACTGTCAACTTAAAAGAACTTAAGAATAAACGTTCTCGGCTTCAATTCTGCTGAGCAGCATAAACCTTCCTTTCTTCCTTTCGTTTGGTGTCATGCAGAAATAATTCCTAGGTATTAGCTGATTGTCAAACACCACTCATAATATAAATTTTGGTATTATTTTACCAAAGGTACGACAGCGAATTTTGATATCTTGAGGTCATAGGTTGGTGAATAAGTACGTTGTAAAACCTTTTGCAGGAATAAGATTTTACATTTTCGAAATATTTGACTTTGGATTTTTTATTGTTTTTCTATGGAAAAAATAACCGGCGACCCAGGAAACCTAACCTTCAGGTTAGGTGAGATTTATCACAGGTGGGGAATTTATAACATATTTACTGTTTTCACGCGTCCAAAATTAAAGAACAATGAGCAAAAAGTTAAAGTTTGAATATCCACGTTTTTGATGAGCGCTGAGTCTATTGCATTTTGTTGCATAGCCGTCACACCAAACAAAGCAGAAAAATGATGGGCTACTGATTAATATCAAAGAGTCCTGCAATAGTGCGAAAATATCGGGTACGCCGACAAAAAATTCTAACGTGTTAGCTTATGAACAGCTGAATTATCCGTAAACAGTGGGTAACAGAGCTTATAAGAAAAGGACATGCAAATGCAAAAGAGAACAATGCAAGAAGTACCGTCGTGTCTCTATGTCTTTATGAAGACACAAGTGCGAATTCTTTGCTGACAGAATACATTCGAGATTCACGGGTGAAATCAGAATACTAAGAGAGATTAGCCGAGGTGCAACGTAGACGGACTGGGTAACGGTAGACTAGGTTAAGCAGCGGACATAGGTTTACACGTGGGAGGCTAAGTTTGAAGCCCTGCCTCAGGTCAGAGTAAGATAACTGACAACAATAATTAACCGTGGAGTTTCCACGGGTCCGGCTAGTATTTCTTATCCTTTGTTCCTCTAATCATCTAGTCAATTTGTCCGTGAACTAAGAGCTGCTGAAGGTTGAATGCGGGAGGAAAGTTAAATTCAGGATGCAAGAGAATGCGAAAAGAAGCTGTAGATATCTTCTTTGCTGCAATTTCAGCTTTTGCAGAGAACTAAATGCATTAAAATATACGGTTGCCATACCTGTGCCATCATCAGCACGCTGGTCATTTTTACGCCTATCGTTTTCCAACGGAATGCGACAGGATGGACATAGTCTCAACGCGTGACAGGAAACCGACGGATAAACAGACACACAGATGAATAGACATTTTCCTTATTCGTGGGTTTGATGCAAACGCATGTTGGTGTTTATTGTGTTTTTTCGATTAATGAAATGACGCATCTTCGAGTACAGTATCAAAATACGAGTGAATGTAATGGAGCGTAGAGTAGCTCCATGATCCTCGAAACGCTACTCAGAAACTACATTAACAGCTGATAAGAACTCCTGTAGGTCTACACGACCTGACACGAATTCCGTCAAAGACGTCCATGCCAACGCAGATTGGATTGTAAAATTCTGACTGAATTCGCACGTTTTGACTCTAACAAGCACTAATGTAAAGCTGCTGCTCTCATACTTCAGTGATTCTCACTAAGATTTTTAAGGGAAGAACATAGATATCCAACCAATGTCCTTCATGTTCTATGGTGAAGTGAAGCTGCTAGAAATTCGTAAAGATTGCATTAGCCAGGCTTATTTTATTTCACGAACAATACACTGAGAAAAATTTCTATGCGCGTAGGTGATTCACAGAGAAGCATCAGGATGCACGTAGGTGATTCACAGAGTAGCATCAGGATGCACGTAGGTGTTTCATGGCGTAGCTTGGTGTGTCATCGCAGGAGACAGAAAAACATATTTCCGCAAGAACAAAGTCAACAAAAGCTTTGTAGTTTTGTTACACTTGCGAAGCAAGATGCGGTTACATCCTAGCACGTAGGTCGCTATTGTTTTTCCAAATTTTCGTCTCTTTGTGTGAATCAATTTTTCCTGTTTTTGATGCACCCGGGTGTATCATCGGCTTTGTCACAAAACCGAAACACACTAGTGCATCAATTCGTGCCAAGTGCATCACAAGACCCTATATGCATCGCAATGATGCACTTTATTTTTATGATGCATTTGTGTGTTTCAGTTTTTGGACAAAACTGCATTTAATTTTGATCCACCTAAGTGCATCAAAATTTCTCTCAGTGTATGTGAAAGATTTAGTACGTTAAGAGTCCTTATAGGGCTGGCATTTAGGTACTGACAGCATCATAACAGTACTTGTTATTGTCTTATTTCAGGACATGAATACATTTAATTTCAAAGTATACAGTCGAAGCGTTGAGAGCAGAAAAAAGGCAATATTCCGTCAAAACTTTACAATAAGACTGGCCCATTGTGACTATAAGATTTTTAGCGCTGAATTTGAATAACCGAAATTTGAGAGAATAGCTGACGGTAAAGGGCCTCCATCTCCGGGGTCTGCCACTGATCGATGGCCGAGCGCTCGGTGCTACTGTGAGAAGAAATTTGGAGAAATTCATATGAAAAAAGTTTTGCAAATTTAGTTCAGTGATCGAGAAGAGCCCGATTATGATTTTTGTTGAACTCTGCAAGTTAGGAAAGATATGTGGCCGATTTTGTGTTGATGATACCTGGGTCATATTATCACGGAGAAAAGATAGGAGCAAATCTCATCTCTTTACATCATTCAAGCTAAAATAGATCCAGCATGGCATTGTTCACGTCCCGAAAGAGCTTAAAAGCACTGTTGCAGACAGTACTTAGCCTGTGAGGCAGAACCTTAATTAAGATTCTGCTTACGGTTTCATTTATTCATTCATTGATTCATTGCTCCCTTACATGATTTGACAAGCGAACATAGGGTATCCTTGACACGGTTTCGGGTGGTAGTCACAATGCACGTCACGCCAGTTGGAAAATTTTCTCCGTGTTTTTCAATCATTTTTTCAGAAATTTCTGGACAGGCTTTAATGCTTATATGTATAGTGGCAAAGCCATCTGTGAGCGTTCTCGACAGCCAATTTCAGCCACCTGATTTCAGCCATTTTGTCGCTTTTTCGGACTCGCGGAAACGATGCGTATGCTTACTGCCCTCATATTACCTCCATTCATACTGTACAAAGGCACGCTAAAACTTGATTACTTGACGTATCGCTCACATGTTTTATTAATGCGCAGTTAAACCGGTAGCACAGATGCGATACCATGAACGACGTACGAGTATCACGTCATCTCATCAGGTTGAGCGTGCGATTGCCTAGAATTGCTCCGGCTTCTGACATAGCTAGCTATGACCACACATATACGGTACTGTTATACCACGGCCACATTATGCGTTCGCAAGCACAACTTGATGCGAGGCTGTGCTGCACGCACGTCGTTCCGGTATAATCATACCGTTTTTAAAGTTGCTAGCATAGATACGGTAGCATGAACGACATGCGAGCTATTCATCCTCACATCACGTTAATTATTCCTGCAAATGTGCTGTTATTATTAAAATTTAACGTTCGGGCCAACACGGACAGGTAGTGCAACCCAGAGGAAGCAATATGCAATACCGGGAAGCTTGAAACGCTGCCAAAGGAAATTCAATGGAAAATCATTAATAGCTGACTTGAACGCCTGCTGGCCAACATGACCGAAAGCTGATCTCGGGTATGAATCCTAGACCAAAACGGACCAGAGCAGAATACGCCGACTGAGCGGACGAGTTCGGTACCTAACAGTTTCCATAGTGAGGGAGTGCACTTTGGCCGCAGCACGTGGATTTCTCCCAAAGACCTTGATGGCAGGGATAGAATCATACAAGCAATTTTTATAAAGTAGCCGCGGCATTGCTGAATGTACTAAAGGGTTATGATATGAGCAAGTGTTGCACATTCCTACAAACATTTCCAACCAGCTGAACTATCAAATATTTACCGTATTACCCAGATTTTGCTTTTTTTGCGCAGCTAGATGACATTTCTTTCAATACGCATATAGTGTGAACTTATGGAAATGCACATCCTCGCGTGTGAAAGAAATGCTTTTAAGTAGTTTCCATACGAGTCTTTGAACATGTTCACCACATCCATAAACTCTTGCGAAGGTGTTACTTTGCTCTAATGATTTCATTTTACTCGAGAGTATTTATGTAAGTATTTTTTAAGCGATGTTTGCAAGCAGATTCTTTTCACGTCTCTTGCACAACTGCAGCGCTATTATCAGTGTACAGTATTTATCCTTTTCTAGACTGCGATCGAACGGCACACAAGCATTTATTAGTTTCTAAACTAGTGATCGAACAGCACATACGCCTTTATTAGCTTTCAGCTTCGTTCACCGACGCAAAATGAGAGTTGTTTGCGATGCCGCATTTCTTACGACCAGGGAAACCGCAGAAGAGCTAGATGCTAAGCCGCGTATTTTCGCTTGAGTAATCTTACTGAAGCATTGAGTCTCATGCACTCGCTATGTACAGGCAACGATCCAAGTATGTATTGGTACCCAACTCTCGACAACGGCTTTGCATCTCGCTATTTTTTGCTTCTTATCACTTAAACGTCGTGAGTGTATTGTTCTCAAGCGCGGCAGCCTTCAGTATTGTCTCCCGATCTTCTGTTGGGTATTTCATGATAAAGAAACTGTGTAATATTTGCACAGAACCACGTACAGACGAGCGCATTTATATGAACGTGAGACTGGGAGGGTACGGGATTTTTCTATACGCATGCGCTATAGGTACTTCTACAAATTGTGTCTCCTAGCGCGAACTCAGAGGCTAAACTTAATTTTGCTGAAACTCTAATGTATTTAGTGTGTGTTTATATTACCTCATCTTTCAAAATAACCGCCCTGGATATCTTACTAATTGCTGTACTGCATTTCTTCGATATCTATCAGATAATTGAAGATAAATCCTGACACGCCCTACCTATGCATACAAAATATATATATTGCTACTATGTAGTGACTTACGAAATGACGCCAACGTAATGATGCCTATATATGCCCCTCTTCATACCAAATGGCATTTGCTATACACTGAGAATGCACCATTTCGAGCAAGCAAGTTCTTTCAATTATTAGTAACATTTAACTGAGTTCTGAAGACAAACACATTAGTTCTACATACTACATACTGTACAGTGAGCTAGAGCTATTACCCCTCAAATCCCGATCGTTCCTGGTTGACATATCAGACAGAGTGAGGAAGAAAGTAAGTAAACTTTTACTATTTCGATAGTCTAACGGAAAAATAAAGTATTGGTGATTATTACAATCATGTAACTATAATAGCTTCACAGAACATATGTCGGTTTATTTTCAAAGTGTCCTAGATTATTCTTTGATACTTTTTGTTGATACACGCAGTTTCTCCTTTGAAATTTGTCGCATGCTCTCTTGAAGAACTTCTTCAATTCGTCGACAGTGGCATATATGGAGCAATACACATGCTTCAGTCTGCAATATGGACTAAGAAATACATTGAAATGGAGGAAAATGGACCCATATGTCACTCTAGAACTTGACAACACTAATATGACACCATTCCTAATTTTTTTTAATGTGTGCTGTAAGGGTAATTTTATTATTATTTTTAAGGATTTTTCATTTCACGCAGGGCGAGGATCAATATTTCATCAATATATGAATTTCAATTCACTTTCACGCCCTTTTTGACAGAATGGGAGATTTCTACGTTTTGGAGACAATCGCCCGGACAATAAGTGGGACTGGCTTTTGACGAAGATATGATTTCTCATTCTATCTGGTATGTCTTTAGGTTGCTTTCAATCACTCATTCATTCTGAAGATTGAATTTGCCTCCGTTGTTAGCTGTTTTCCTTCAGTAAAGACAGCATCGCACCACGCTTGCCAGCCTTTAAGGAAGGTCAAAAGTTAAGCTCTATCGGGATGTTTCTGTTTATGGAGGTTAGCTTCAGATCAGTTTTTGGCTATGCTCATGATAGATTTTCCGTTGTTTTCCATCTGCTTGCCCGCTTTCTTCATGGACTGCTTTGGGTTCCTCTTTATAGCCTCATGATCATTGTCTTGATGATTTTGAGGTGGGTGCTGACCGTTTGTGTCCACTCCTGAGACGGTGTTTCACAGTACCAGGGTCAGTGAGTTTGTTCACACTGCATGCTGCAAGTAGAGGATTCCTCAAACTTGAGCTACATAATTATTATAGAAGGACTTTCGTACCACCACGCAATGAAATTTAATAATGACTTTACGTTCATACATTTTTTAAAGTTTATGACAATTATAGCAATAACCTATATGAAAATGAACTAGACGTTTATAACAATCACGAAGTTAATGATATTAGGGTAAATGCTAGATCAGTTGATAATGATTTTAAATTTGAAAAGCATCCGCACGGGGACTTGTGCCATATTTTTGTTAACTCGGGCTTTCACCTAATAGAATGTTACGTTTGCATCCTAATTATGCACTAATCTGTGAAGCTGTCAATATCCATGTAATGAGAGATAAGAAGGCTACTTGTACAAATAAACTGTATGACGTCATATATAGTTATATCCATCTTTAACGAGTGCAGTGAAATAATCAGAGCATGCTGCTGCGCTCTGTTGGCATGAGACTACTATTCAGCATTTTATTAGTATTCAGACCAAGTTCACTCAGTCTTTAGCTCCACTACATATATTTATGTTAACTCAGTTCATCGAAATCCGAAGTACTCTCGTGTATTAGCTCGACCGTGAGATAGCATATTCAGGACATTCTCGGCTGCCGGCAGAACTCCTCTTTATCGTGGCAGAGACTGAAAACTTCAAGGAACGCCAACAGTAATACATATATTAAATCCGTATAATAAATGCACAGGGTCAGTCCTCTTTTGTTAAAAGTTATAGGAACTTGGTAGATGGCGTTTAAAGTAGAACGCTTTGATTTGGCTTATAGCTGCAAAACAGTAATTGCTTATGTGTGTGTGTGTGTTTTTTTTACATTTTTTCTTTTATACAAGCAACTTTTTTTCTAACCAGTTGTCCCTGCTTATTGATGGGGTTCTCGCGGTCCATCCTAGCCTCATTAATTCTTCTCATTAGAATGTCCGTGTTTGGGAATATGATTCCTAA
Source organism: Parhyale hawaiensis (assembly GCA_001587735.2). Lineage (NCBI taxonomy): Eukaryota > Metazoa > Arthropoda > Malacostraca > Amphipoda > Hyalidae > Parhyale > Parhyale hawaiensis. Next base: position 16,929,565 of record LQNS02277275.1, on the reverse strand, counting down.
AATCCTAGAAAGACTACTTCTTTGCCATCAGCTTCGGCTACCAGTTGAATGTAAACTTTCGTCAGTGTGTCTAGGTTAACTTCAGGCTAGTTTCGTTTTCAAGTCTGAATAATTTCTGCAATGCTTTAACTTTTTCATATAATTGGCATGAACCAGCTCGAACTTCTACTAAGACTCAAAAAATACCGTGCAGGTCTGCAACCTTGAGGAATTCTGGGCAAATATTTATTTGTAGACGCTTAACATTCGCGACGGTGGACGACCAGCCCATAAACATGCACAATATTAGCGTTAACTTGCACGTCCCTGTCAACGCAGCTCAGGTGCAGCTTACTCTTACTCATATGAAAATACACAGCTATAATAAAGATCAATTTCTATTTATTTATCTTCAATATATTTCGTGTCCTCCTAACCGTAAGAAGATTAGATAGACATTGAACCCTCAGATTCACAAAACCGAACTTGATTAAACGAGCCTAGAGTAAAGGAGCATGTCGTGGGAGTATCACGAGTATCAGAGAAACTTTATCTCAAGTTTTACGCAGCATTTGCACTTTTTTACCTTGATCTAATAAAGGAACTTTGAATTTACCGAAGTGAAATTAGCAGCGCTTATCCTTGTTATTTTCAGGGAAGGTCAGGCTATAGCTACGGTTGGTGCAGTGCATCAATCGATATACTGCAATCAAGACCACAATCACGAATACCGAAAAGGAGCATTGCATTAATTTTCCTATTCACTAAGCTCACATAGCCAGCTCTTTGCCACGTCTTCTGTTAGTGCTCAGTATGTACGTCCTGATGCACAAAATTCCATAACCCGAGTTAATTTTCCGGGTTTATAATCCGTCATTATTAACAAAAATGTGCAACAACGCTAATATGTGAGAACTTAACGTTGTTGCATTCTTTCTATTAATAAGTGCGGTGAGATAAAGTGCACGCAATATAATTACGATGAGTTTTCTGAGCCTTGTGTTTAAACTAACGGGAATGGCAGTAAATCTTGTAAAGAAATCTTTACTATACTGCAATAATGTGTTTTTGGCATTTCTGATATTTGTTTATTTTTTTTATTATCGAATGAATGTAGATAAAAGCATACTATGCATGCAAAATTCAGTAATTAGTATCGGTAGCTATATAAGTCAATAAATCGGGTACCGCTGAAAGCAGAAGGTTCCCTGAATCTGAATTTTTGGCGAGCGTGAAATCAAATTTGCTTCTGTAATTTACTACATAAATACAATTGACCCACTCGATGGTGAAAATCCAAACTGTGCATATAGACTGAGTCATACAATCAACACTGTAGTCTCCCTTGTTTGCATTTTTGATACTCCAGATAGTATGCTGATCAAAAATTCCACTATGAAACCGTCAGGATTCTACTGAACGAAACCTTAGTGTTGCTGTCTAAATAATTTTTCGAAAAAATTTCAATAGCAGAGGCTAAATCGTTAACTTTCCCAAATCAACTTTCAGCATGACACCCAAAAAAAAATCGTGAGTACAATTTCAACATGACACCCTAAGGCATTTCCTCAATAAAATTTCAGTATAACACAGCAAAAAATTACGAAAGCAAAATTTCATTATTGCTCGTCACGCTTTTGCGTACCTGACTTATTTTTATACTTTTCAAAGTTTTACTCCAAAACTTTTTGTTATCCGAATGCAGCACAAAGTGGCCGAACGTTTTGCTTTGGCCCTGCTATCACAGCATACTGTGAATCTAACAAAATATTTGATGAATCGCCAGCCGCCCAATCAGTTGGGTGAAACAAGTGTCATGACCAATTTCTGATATCTCTATGAATTTGCAGTGAATTACAAAACAAATACCTTTTCACTTGTGTACTCGTACCATACATAGGTAATTAGTTATTCGGCTGAATTGTACGGCGCACAGGGGACCAATACATCATACTGTGAACACAGCTTTAAAATGACTTTCACTATTTCCCGTGAGAGCGAATTAATCCGAGAATTGCGACAGAAATGCAGCACTCGGGAGGTGTAGTCTTCCGCAGCCCCCCCAAGCAACTCCGCGGCCCCTGCCAATATCGTGGCGGCGGTGGTACCCAGCTCGATAGCTCCCTGCCAACTGCAGTACGTTTACGGAAAAAAGAAGATTCGATGAAATCGGTGGCTACTTTTCCTTTGTAAGTAAGTGGTATGAATGCTTTCTTTGTGAGATTTCGCGGCTTCTGTGCCCAATTTTCTCGTCGGTATGTTTTTCTCAAACATTAACTGTATAGATAAGAAATCAGCGAGTAAGTTAGCTTTGTAAGTAACTAGAATGAGGACTTTCTTTGCGAGAATCTCTACATCTGTTTCGCATTTTTTGACAGTTTGCAGAAAGTTAAGTCGAAACTAAGTCAACTTGATGGAAATTATCCTTTGTCACTAAATGACACTGTGGCTTTCTTTGTACGAATTTTCTGCGTCTGCTTGCCATTGCATTTTCGGTGTTGTACGCTCAATGAGAAAAACATTAGGTTAGATGGGGGTACCTATACGCGTCAGATCATTGCTATACGGTTTCATTAATCTTCTCTGCATCTGCATTTCGTCTCCGGTATTTTATCCTCAGGAAAAACAAATAAACTAGATGTAATCGGTGAAGTACTTTTCCTTTCGACCATTTATCTCACCTGTTGGACCGGTTTTAAGATAGGCGTCCGAGTCTCTCTAAAACTTTCTGTCGTCCACGTCGTGCATCTTATGCCTATATGTTATACTGTATATAGACGAAATTAATTTTTTAAATATTTCTCTCTATCAAAAAGTCAACTAGATGCTCGTCCTGTGAGAATTATTAGCTACAGCTTCTAATTTTTTTTCTTCGATATTTTACGCTCAAACAAAAAATTTGTATCTTATGGTTTCGAACGCGTACCTTCTCTCTGTATTGAAATCATGGCTGAAGTTTCTACAGTTTATTCCTCATTTTTAAATTTCTAATATTCTAAATTTTCATGAGTGCCTGAATAATAACTTACACGATCAAAAAACAATGATTCATGTAGTTATTTCACTATCACATAATTATCTCCGTATGTGAATTTTTAACAGTGGCTGAACTGGTGGCACTAGTAGTACTTTAGACGAACGTTCAACATAAAATAAAGCGCCCAATACCTAACATTAAAAACATACATTATGACTAAATGATCACACAAAATAGGATGAAAACGCCGGGCATGTTGTTTTCCCCAGTATCATGTGATCCTCCATCCGTTTTAAATTCCTATCAGTGAAGAATGCAGCTGCCTACGACTTCCTTCGTTGAAAGATGACAGTTTTCAAATAACAATATAGGGTCAATTTGAATGTCGGCACTGGCTTCTGCGGTGCGCGGCCGCAGCATACCCACATTTTTTTTGTTCTTTTAAGAACCGACATGACAGCATGACAGGAGCGACCTGTGAACAGCGGAGCAGCTCTCATAGAGCGATTACCACCCAAATGAGACTCTAGAGTTTTGTTTGGGAATATAGAACTGTTCGCCGCGTTCTATAATATTTATGTATGCTGCCGTAAGTGGGAGTAACCCTTTAGGGAGCAATATCCTTCATAAAAGACAATTCAGACAGTGTTATTCCTGTGAGAAAATTAAGTTTTATATTAATATTAAATGCAATATTACTTCACTTACAAAATGAGGGTATGACTGGATGTGTTATAGCATGCGCTACGTTTTGGGTTACATATTCGAAAATAGACTCGCAATTCACTTCAATTTAGGATAAGAAAGTGACGAAAAAATTATTATCTTCCCCACACTGTTTTCAGTTTTCTCAACAATGCAATGGCCTTTAAGGAATAGAACCGCCTTATTATTTTTTAAATCAAGGTATGACGGCTAAGCAAAATTTACTCATTGATAAATAATCATCTATACAACATAGAGTGCACAAGCCAGTCTCTTCCTTCGCCTCTTTGTTTGCACAAGTTTCATGTGCCCTATTTTTCAATGTAGTCTTGACGAAGCTGATCCAGTTACCACTCTATGACTTAAATGAAAAGCTAAAATAAAATGAAAAAGTAAGCCTGTCAGCGATCGCCATGCATCGGTCATATTTGTTCCCGTAATGCCGGGAACACACATGCATTTCTACTCGCAACTTGTTGCCCGGATGTGCAGCTCGCGGGCCATTCGATTCGTACTTAAAATTGGCGGAACAGATACCGTGGCACAAACGGCGTCCGAGTCTCGCATGCTGAAATCAAGTTGTCTGTGTAAATGCCTAGTGTGTCCCCGGCATAATGCCTACAACTCGCGCACACAACTTCATGTGAGGATATGCAGTACGTCGTTCGTCCTGCCGTATCTATGCTACGGGTTTTAAATTCATATCAATATGACGTATGATCGATCTGTGCATTCTTGTATCAAGCTGGACGTGCGGAAGCATATGTGATCTCAGCATTAGTCGTCGCACTAACAGATTTCAAACAGTTATTATTTCAGTCAGTGACTATAACCACTTCACTTGTAATAATCAACTTATATAAGTTGTGCTAGATGGTAACAGTTTTGGCTTTGACTGGATATTCTGAGCATGGATAAAGTTTCCGTCGTGATACTCGTTGTACCTAATATCCCAGGTCATACAGTAGATTTCCCTATCTTTAAAAGTCAAAACTCTGTTTTCACTTCTGGGGCGGTGCATGTTAACGCATTAGAATCGACCACGGTAAAGAAAGCATAACTTTTGAATTACTGATATAGGCTGCATGTGACATCATACATGTGCCCATATTTCATTATGTTTTGCATTCGAGAAATAGCTATGACGCATAGACAGGGCAGTAGACCGTTTAGAGATAAGTAGCAGTTCGCAGTTGGTCAAGTAGATTACAGGTAGAGCATTAAATTTTGGTCTTACAGCTTGTTTCAATCAAATATCTTTAGTGGTTTTCGGTTTTTAACGAGCAGCGTTCAGCGTTAACAGGAATGATATATTGCCCAGTACTTTTGGCAACATCACCGTCATGTGCATTCACGCAAACTATTGTAGTTTTCATGTCCGCATTCCTCATCACGGCAGCGCGTCAATCTATCGGAGCTGTCACGAACACCGGCAGCCGATAGCCAGATTGAGCTGTGAAAGCTTCTTCGGTAATTGTTCTCAACATTTTGCAGCAATGATTAGTAATACTGCTGTCATTCTTTCTAATTCACACTTTAGAATTCAGTGTAATTTTTTTTCTATACCTCAAACAATCTCAAACATTGCGGCATGTCTGGCCTTTTTTGGAGTCTGGTAACATTTTTCGTTTCAGCATGGCTCAAAAAAAACAATAGTTTTGTTCCTCATTTTTCAATTACTTATATAAAAATTCCCGTCTTGAGCGTCTATTTTAACAAAATCCATAATTTTATTACAATGAAATTAAGTTTAGTGAGCCAAAGTAACTGTTTCACAGTCCACAAATGAAAATCACCCGAACACGTTGTAATCATTCGACCTACTGACACTATGAAAACGAACGGGGACCATCCAACTGTTAGCGGTCCGGTCACAGACTGCATTTACGAAACTGATAATGTCATCAAACTAACAGCGCGGCTTTTGAATTTCCGTCTTGTCAATCACCGCCTAGTTCTCGGCATGGACCATCACGTGATGTTACCTAACGTCACTGACACACCTGACACACTACAAGTACATCACAGTCGAGGTTAATTACGTGTTGGTAGCACGGGTCACGCGTTGCACCGAACTAAAGACGTGAGGGTAGTGCGCGCGCTGTACACCCTCGCGCCGTGCCCTCACCTCCTCTACCCTCGCCCGATCATCGTACAAACAACCAAAACTTAAAGAGTTGCAAGAGTGGTGCAGCTGCCACTGCTGCAGTGGCCCTCGGCGGCACCTGTTTGCAGCACTGCACTAAACAGCTTAGGCTGCAGTGGTATTTTGTGCACCTGAGTGCAGCACTGCACTAAACAGCTTTAGCTGCAGTGGTATTTTGTGCAGCACTGCACTAAACAGCTTTAGCTGCGGTGGTATTTTGTGTACCTGAGTGCAGCACTGCACTAAACAGCCTTAGCTGCAGTGGTATTTTGTGCACCTGTGTGCAGCACTGCATTAAACAGCTTAGGCTGCAGCGGTATTTTATGCACCTGTGTGCAGCACTGCACTAAACAGCTTAGGCTGCTGTGGTATTTTGTGCAACTGAGTGCAGCACTACAGTAAACAGCCTCAAGGGCAGTGGTATGATGTGCACCTGTAAGCAGCTATAGTTGGCATTTAGTGCTGCACAAGTAAATGAGGCTCTTTTATACAGTACTGTGCATTACCCTTTAATTAAACTGTCGAATCCCATACACTGGACTATCACGTCTCGTAAGAGAATCCTAAAGCTTAGCAAATGTAGAGGGACCATAAGCAATAAAAAATCTTCCAGGTGATCCAAGAAAATTATTCATATTCAAGAGGTACTTGTGGAAAATCCCGAGTGGGCATCGATGGGTTGCAGAATTAATGCTAAGTTGAAGGAAATTTATATTGTCTTTATATTGCGAATTTTATGATCGGAGTTTGAATCCCACACTTATCTGTTGAATCTGCGTTTTTTTGCTAATAAATGCCGTCTTTTGTTCCCTGTGAGTTTTTTTTTTTTTTGGCGTCCTTATATTATTGTGTTAATTTAGAAAAGGTTAGCTATACAAACTATGTCCTAAATTACCCAAGGGACCTGCTATTATATGCCCCAACTTCGAGCGGACAGTTAATTTAGGTTTACTGACATCGTCTGTGCTCCATACAATATGTTATATTTACCTCCGCCATGCAGGTTATGTTTTCGTTGGTTTTGTCTGTCGATCTTTCTGTCTGTCTATCATCAAGATAACTCAAAAAGTTATGGACCGATTTTGACGAAATTTATAGGGATTCTCAGGTATGTTAAAAGGAACAGATGATCAATATTTGGTGAAGATTCGTCCATCTGTTTGTTTGTTTGTCTGCCTTTTTTCTCATTACCATAACTCAAAGGTTATGTCCGGATTTTTATGAAGTTGGCATGAGTTGTTGGGTATATTATGAACAGTAAATGACCAAATTTTTGTAACGATCAGTTTTCGTTCGTTTGTCACTGTTTTTAATTTTATGCTTGTTAACACAATAACTCAGAAAATAATGAATGGATCTTTATGAAATTTATATGAGTTGTTAGTAATGTTAGAAGGTATAAATGATCAAATTTTGGTGTAGATCGGTTGATTCGTTTGTATGTTTCACTTATGTTTGTCATGATGCTTATTAGCAGCATTACTCAAAAAGTTATGAACGGATCTTCAAAAGAATTATTGAAGCTATTAACACTATTGAAGGGCACAAATGATGAGATTTTGGTGCTGTTATAAATAAAATCATAGCCTCACAACCAATTTTAATTTTTCGCAACGGTTGCCTTGCTCGGCGGAGGTATGTGCTCTCAGAGTGCTCTAGTGCGTTGTTTTTTGCTTAAATTTTTGTAAATAGTGTGGCATTGCAAGAAATTTGCACATAAGTACTGAACTTGTTTCTATTAAGCGTTGACAATTAAAGATCATGCAGACAATCATGCACTAATCTCTGCTATATCCTAAAAAAATAATCATTAATTATTAATAGCATTATTTAGAATATTGAAATATTATTTTCCTCTTCGACCTGGATTTACTTATGCACCTCATTCAAAAACCGTGGTAATACTGCTACAGTAGGCACTACGGGTCTAGTCCTTGATATAGGACCTACTTGTTTTTCTCAGCTACATATTATAGACACATGCTCTTTCTTATAGGCATTCGATATATCGTATTGAATGAAACGTACATAATTATGTCGGATGCCTAGAAGTGAAAATGTTTTATCTAAATCATAAAGCTGCCTAACATAGGTAGAATCTGTGACGATATTTTCAATTTATTTCTAAACTGCAAATAGAATGAAGAAACCTCACGGTAACCCACATCCTGCAGCATAACACAACTACAGGCAACAACGCTCTGACATTCACTCTGCCATTGCCCTGAATAGACATTACTCATAGGGCGCCTAGTGCAGAAACACAGACGTCGCCTTGACAGCCCCGCTACCGCTTCACTGCAGTAAGCTGTAAGTATTGCATCAAAAGTTACGACGCTGATCTAACTTCCGTCATCGGAAGAGCTTTTGCGTGATAAAGTAATTACCAGCACGACATCATTATATTAACTTCTTGACATACCGTAACTATAGCATAAACTTTCGTGAAAAGTTTCTACCTCTGGCTGATCTAACTCTCACTTTGCTTCGGCGCGACGAAATAGTCACCATTATGCTAATTTGCGTAATTTATTTCAATTTGTTCGTAAATTGAATCTAGTGGACATTCCCAGGCAGCTGCTACTTCTAAAACAACGTACTCTGTGGAAAGAATTTTGAGACTATTAGAGTATTGTTGTGGTTCTTTAATTCCAAATGATCTGCAATCAGAGGGCATTGGAATGCGCTAGGTGCAACTAAGTTTTTGTTATTACACTATGTTAAAGAAAAAGAGCAATTTGTGCTAGTTTCATACGCAAAATTACAAATATAAAATTGGTAATGAAAGAATATCGGCCAAATAGTGTATCACACTAGTAAATATATTTATCCAAAAACTGGAAATGCTTGCGCTCACCACGTAGAAAACATATATTATTAAACAATTTTTTCTGTGTTGTGTAACTGTAATTTCATTCATACATGAAGTTTAAGGGTTATGTATTGGACATTGGATTGGCCCAGTGACCCATCCTCGAAAAGGCGACGATACCTAACTTTCAGTCACCTTATGAGCCGCTGAGAGACGACACAGTTTATTGGAAAGATTTGATTTAACTCTGGCATATGGCATGGGTGCCAGACAGATGTCTTTTGCAGCATTTTCGAGCAAATTATTGGTAAGCCAAGCTTTGTTATGCATTCCTCTCAAAATACGGAACAAACAAATATGGGAAAGCCACTGCATCACTTGAAGCTAAAAAAAAACTAAATCCATGGGTGATTCTTTCCCTTACAGTTTTCTAGCATTTTCTCCTCCTACCTCCGTAATTTGCTTCACACATATTGTGTCCAGTCGAGTCAAGCGAAAGAAGCAGAGGAAGTCGCCGGACTGGAGCAGTTAATGAGCCCAGCATGTCGCTCCAGAGTTCTGCCACGTCCAGGCCGGCGTGCTGCACTCCAGTATTGGCTGCTGGATCAAGTAATTCGGGCTAGATTGAAGTACTTCATGCGTCTCGTACTAACTGCTTCGGAGCACGTCACTTCTCTCCATGTTTATGACTATTAGTTACTATATTTATATAAATGACTGCCCCAAATTCTTACTGATGGGACGACGCATACATTTGGGATAGATTGATATTTTTACTTTGTTACTGAAACAAACGTTCGCGTGAATTGATTTATCAAAATAATTCTTGGACACTATTCTTTTCATAGCGACATGGTTTTTGCAATACTGTATTGCTTTATACTCTACGCAGTCTGGGGTTTGAGTGCTATGTAGGGTTTTAGTACAAAGTTGTTCGTTGTCCGGTATCTGAAACTTCAATTTTTTTTATGTTGAGGGTTTCTATGGATACACCAGAAAAAGATAAAATTTTGATAGGAGTCTGCAACTTTTTTAACTTGAATGAGTCGTCTGGGGTCCGTTTTCCAACAAGTTAAGAGCCACTCTTAGCCACCCGGCCTATTTGACCCATGATTTACTGAAGGTAACGCTATAAAACTGCTGTGCTTTAATTAGTCATTATCATTGCGGTATCTAGAACAAGCAAGAAGCCGCGTGGTAACAAAAACAGACACCTATAAGGAACGAGCGCGCCACCCTCTAAAATACCACTCTTGGCAAAAAATATACATCTTAGATCAGATAGGCAGCAGTGGACGAACTAACAGGATCATTCCCAAAAAGACACCGGGACTTACGTCCCGGCCCTCTATAAGCTATTGCCATGTTACAGCATTGAAACAGCATTTCAAGATAGATGCAAGTGGTAATGTAACTTATTGTAACTTTACAGGAATTATTCACTGACATTATCTCCCACATGGGCTGTACGCGCTCAAAGCCACCGGAGTGGGGGGGGACGCATGGGTGAGAAGACAGCGTCGTACGCAATGTCAAAACGTATGGTAATACCGACCAGCTGCATGAACCAAAATCCCTTCCTCGACAATCGCATGCCATAGCCCCTTCGCAACGGGGTGACGGCTATAGCCGCAACCAGTACATGAGAGTAGCAAATTACGTACCGGTAGCAAACAGGTAAATTAAACTTTAAACTTCGCGTGAACAGCACGATTTGTAATGTCTTCAAATAGTTACAGTAACCGTTAAGGAAAGAATCGAGGGATGGCTGTGAAGTTACTGCATTTGTAAATCAGCTGCCATTCAGACTCCTTGTGTGAGGTCCACCTAATGCTGCTCTATCGTGCTTCCCCTCATTTCAAATTCGTATACCTCCCACTCCTTGTCATGGCCCATTCATGTCCCTCAGTGCCCCGCAGCCACCACAAGTAGGACTAGCTTTTTTAAGTCAAAGCATCACGTCGTCAGGTACCTATTCCTACCACTCACAATACTCTAGTGTCCTGACCACACGCCTTGCAACTTTGCTTTTTCTACCTTTTCAACACATTAAACTCTTGAACGCTTACTATTCATCCTTTGCACGACATATCAATGAATGCATACCCCTGAAAATTGATGTTTGAATGAAACATGGCAGGTCATATCGCATTTACTCCAATTTCAATGAGCAGAGCTCTTATTTTCTCTTCACCTTGTGTATCCAACCCCAATAGTAATAGCATTCTCTGCCGTTATTTAGATGTGGTTGCGCCATGACAGCACTCTACCATCCGTTCTCTTGTCCATTTAGCAGAATATTCCCACCGGTCTTGCACCCAAATTACCTCTAGATTCCGATATATTGTGGAGACAGTAATGCTGATGTTTGGTCAGTCGGTCGACTAATTCTCTACTAAAAATTTTGTCTGGGTTCCATAAGAACCCGTTGGAAAATTCAACTGGCCATCGCGTGCCCATTGTACTTGCTACTGTATGTAGGTACTTATAGGAGTAATTTTTCTTGTTGTACACTTCGATACATTTCTTTTACTCTTGACTGCAGTGTCAGACCAGTGATGCATGATGGCGCAAATTTCTTTCATTCTTCTCGACCCACGAACTATTTATCGATTTTCTCTATTATCTATTTCTCTGCGAGTAGTAAAACAGATCCAGTTAATATTCTGCCGGATTTTCCTCCTGTTTTCAGCGATAATGACCAAGACGTCCTGTTCAATTGAACGTGACGTCAATGCATGGTAACCGAACGGGCGTGTGCTAGCTTCGAAAATTCTGCCTAATTTTTGTTTTCTTTACTAATAAATAACAGAGAGGAGCTACTCAGTGATGTAGTGATGGGATCAATGCATGATATGTCTCACATCTCATGGTTGTAGTCTACCAACGTTTAATTTATTACATCTGACATCCTGTATTTCACCGTCTTGACCTACCATCATTTCATATATATGTGTAATAATACCGGTATGCTATATATTTTACGGCTGTGAGCTATCAGTGCATAACATGTAAAATTAAGCAATTTCGTAGTAGCCTACGACACAGACAGAGGTGATCTATATACAGCTTATTGCACCGTGGCACACAACACATGATGATCGCGTTCTAATATTCAAGGCATAGAGTATCATGATGCATTATCAACCTGAGAAGAATTGACAATAGATTGAATGACGTAATATCATTTCATATTTTAATTTGTATATATGTTTACTCGTATACTGGAGGCCACTGTTGTCGCACTGCCGGTATGCCAGTAGAGAAGTTGGTCATTATTATTCTGTAGCCCAGATTTGCAGTGCATGTCTGATGGGGAAATATGAGTCTCATGAATGCAGGTTTAATTTCTTGTCGCTTAAAATATTGTGGATGGTGCGAGATGAAGCTGAACATTCCCCAAACAGTAAAGTGTTGCTAACATGGGGAAAGCACCACAACAAGCAGATAAGAAAAAAAAAAAAACCTGGCGTACTTGAACTACCTATACTATGTGTCTTGCTTCTCAGGTTTAAGGAAAAGCTGGTCATTCTAGAATTTCTCTTTCCCACTGCGAGGAATTTTTAGGTCGGATGAGAAGAAGGAAACTGGACGCAGATCTGTCGCCCAGTCTTCGTATGATCTTCAAAAGAAGTTTTTATCATTTATCAGTAGGGAACCGTAAGGCCCATCCTAATAAGTGGATACATAATGTATAATATGAGGGCATGATGAGTACATGCGCTGCAAATTATTTAAAGTAAAACGTCAGAAGTGCATCTGCAGCATCCATATGCAGCTGTACACTAACTCAAAGTACAGTAAGAAATAGGCATTCAGGAAATATAATAATAAAAAGTTATTTTATAGAGTAAGTTCGCTTACCACGATCATGCAGCATTTGCATTCGATTCAGTACCTGAAACAGAAGAGATAATAATGTTATTAATACTGAAATACAATCTAATGGAGGCTTGCATGACAATAAATAATTGAACGAGTTATTTCGGCTAATCATCTGAATGCTTTGCTGTGTACGCTTAATTAGAATAAAGAAAACGTACACGACTTTCTGCTCTCTGATTTCCTCTGAAATTGAAGATAAATTTGAAGCTAATACCACATTCAAAGCAAACTGATATGTTGGCAAACATTTTCGACAATTTTTCGGCAGACAAACAGTTGTATTTACAAGGATGTAATAAAGCATTCGGACGATTAGCTAAAAAGACTACTTTTTCCTTTGATTGCCGAAACCGAAAAACATTTAGTCATGAGAATCTGTTGGCAATTGAATTTATAGTACGCTGCCCCTGGAATTTAAGTTATATTAGGTCAATGGAAGTTTACTAATCCTTCTGATATCATTGGCCCTCGATATTCGTTTTCAATAACATTAAGAAACAAAGGAAGATAGTTTAAACTTGACCATTGCGAAATTGCACGAGGATTCATCCACACCCTTCACATGGAGATTGCGATATGCTGCTTATGGAGACATTAATGTGGAAACTACTGGATTGGCCTGCTTGTGAAAGCAAAATAGTATTTTATATACAGATGTGCGTTTTCGCATTTTTGATTGCAGATTTATAAATCTAAAAGCATCTTCGCGAGCTAAACAAAGAATCGACCAATGGCGAACACATTTTCCAGTTCTTCTCCATAGTGCTAGGCTAAAATAACTGCTCAAATTTACTTCTGCTTCATTAAGCAGCGGAGTTTCTCGATATATTATTATTGCCCGTAGAGTTTCAATTGCCTGGGTGTTGCAAGACTTGCTCGAGCGGAAATGCTAAATGGTCGAGTTAGTTAAAATGTTTTTGCAACATGAGTACAACAACATTGAGTAGTCACTGTCGGTAAAGGAGATATCGCTTCCCGCAAGTGAGGCTGACTGTGAGGTGCTGCAGACGTATTTTTATATCTTGTCCCATTACTTCTTCAAACCTTGTTAGGAAAATTTACTAAATTCCTTTACATTCAGTTATGACCGGAAAACTTCTACATACATGTATATCTAACTCTTGTATACGGAACAAATTCTCAAAAATATAAAGGCACGAAGTTTATACGCCATGTCAACTGTTTAAGAAATCCTTTGATTTTTGCAGTAGAGTAAAATGATTCCTCAATAGTTTGTAAAATAAGCATTCTCATGTTGTAGAACAGAGGCTTCTCAAATTCGTGGTATCCCGTACTCGATTTGTAATGAAATGTCAAATAAACAGCTAATGGAGTTGTCGATGAAAATTATTTGGAACACAGACTTAGCGAGAAAATCAGAACAGACAGCAGAGCTGAAGGGTGTGTTGGAGTTGCTGGCAGCCATGAAGTGATGTAACCCTGGCAGCAATGAAGTGATGAAGTGACGTAGCATTGGCAGCCGTGAAATGCTATAGCATTGACAGCTGTGAAGTGAAATAGAATGGGCGGCCATGAAGTGATGTAATGTAGGCCACCATGAAGTGATTTAACCACGGCAATCATGAAGTGATGCAACATAGCCATCCATTAAATCATATAATGTAGGCAGCCATGAAGTGACGTAACACAAGCAACATGAAGTGATGTTTGGTAGGCAGCTATGACGTGATGTAGTGTAGGCAACAATCATGATGCCATTTAACTTAGGCAACCATAGAATGGTTCAACTTAGGCAACCATGAAGTGATGTAACGTAGGCAACTACGAGTGACAAAGTATACCTAGGCAGTATACGAAATAACATGGACCGCCACGATGTACAGCTTCAGCTGGTTCCAGTTATGAAGAGTTGCATCAGCACCAAAAGACATTGTAATATCATTTAACGGCTTTCCAGGTCTCTTTACCTCATGGTTATTTATACATTTTTGGCTTATTAGTGAAAACCACGAAGAATGAAGAGAAAGCCATCTGAAAGCACTAGATAGCGAATTTTGTTTGAATGATAAGAAAATCTCTTATGTTTGGTTTGTTAACTTTGCTTTTCCAATGTAAGGATCTAAGCACTTTCCCGATTGGCATGTACAGTTAATTGAAGAACACGTAGAGCAAGCAACCCATTTTCAAATGTAAGAAGAATATGGCGTAAAATACAGTTGGCTTCAATATCACTAGCGTATGATATTGCGGGCAAAATGTTCAGATTATACCTAGACTATTTTTCTGTAAATCCGTAATTTTAGAATCATAAGAACACGAAACACCAATATTATCCATTACAATAGATCGCATTGTTCCTTGCAATTAATGTTTTCCATTTTATCACATCTTGTGACGAATTTCTATCAACTGTTCTATGAAATATAATTCCCACTTGAATGCTTACGTAAACATTCAAGTTTCAACATTAATTACAACTAATTGCATTGGTCTCAAACAAAATTTGAATCAAGAGTCATATTGAATCCTAATTAAGATTTGAATAAACTAACAAATGACGTGAAACGGCCATTATCGCTTCATTGGCTATAGTACTCAGTTTATTTTGACGTGAGTTTCAACATCAACTATAGGTAACAGCTCGATGTTTATTCATGCACTACATAGGTACTAAATAATCGGTCTACCTAGCTGAGTGGTTAGTGTTCCTGAGTGTATCATCTGGAGTAGTATGTCAGCGATAGAATTTCATTACAGTTCATGGCGCTTATTACCTCCGCCCGGAGCTATGTTTTCATCGGATTTGCCTATCTGTCTATTTGTCTGTCTTTCTGACTGTCTGTCCCTAAGATAACTCAAAAGTTACCGACGGATTTTGACGAAATTCAGAGGAATTGTTAGGTATGTTAGGAAGAACGGATGATTAACTTTTGGTGAAGATCCGTCCACCCGATTGTTTGATTGTTTGTCTGCCTTATTTTTCTCAATGCCATGACACAAAAGGTTATGGACAGATTTTTACGAAATTTACATGAGTTGTTGGGTATATTACGAAGAGTAAATGACCAAATTTTTTCAGTGATCTGTTTGTTCGTTTATTCATTAGTCATCGTTTTTAATTTTATGCTGCTTAGCACATAAACTAAAAAATTATGAATGGATTTTTATGAAATTTATAGGAGTTGTTAGTAATGTTAAAGGACATAAATGATTAAATTTTGGTGCAGATTGGTTTCTTCGTTTATATGTTTAACTCCGTTTGCCATAATATTTGTTAGCAACATAACTCAAAAAGTTATGAACGGATCTTTACGAAAATTGCATAAACTGTTAATACCATCAGATACCATGATCAGATTTTGGAGTTGATACAAAAAACGTATGGTTTAAAGCCAAATTGAATTTTTTGTTACCGTTGCCTTGCTTGGTGGAGGTAAGCGTTCTCAAAGTGCTCCAGTTTTAAGTAAAATTGTTCAGTAAGAGGTGATTGAAGAAGTCGCTTGCAATTATTATTATTAATACAAGCGGATTCGCCACAGTAACATATTAGAGACTTGAGAATAATAAATACTTGAGAAAATAAATAATGAAATTTATTGCAAGGTCGAACAGTTCGGTGCACAGTGACCTTGTATTAAAGGGTCGGTTGTCAATAATTCTAGTTCGAGTTGAACTCTATAGATGTTTTAATGGAACATACATATTACTACTTCTATGAAATAGAACCATTTGTTACGGAAAGTCATGGAAATTTATACTTTCACAAAGCATTTAGCTGTGTTACAGCAATCGGCGTGTTGTAATATATATATATATTTTTTACTGTGACAATACCCGATAAATAGAAAAGTACCGTCACAGTTTTTTTAGGTTCTGTTCGGTATGTTGTTGTTGTTGTTGTTGTTATTATGTTCAACTGGAATGTTCTGGAATACTCAGTATTTTATTTGATAAACTAGAGTACCCGCGCTGTCAACAACGACAGTGAGGAATTTTTGAAGACCCGTCTTTACTTAACACCAGAGGGACCGCGCTGTCAAAATATGACAGCGAAGAAAAGAATTTGTGATGAGCCGTTCTTCATTGATCATACTCATCTTTCGTTATTACAACTGCTAACTTGAAAGCACCAGGAGATATTACGGCTTCACAACTACTCAACACCGAAACTTTTTCTCTCTGACATGGAGGAAATTCACTGCAATCAGGAAAGCTCTACGTTATGGTTTCGATTTGGTATCAAGGATACGGTAGGATGGCCTATAGGTCATATGGTTTGCTGCTTTGCGAAAGCTGTTTCATCGACCACTGAATTAAGCTTGGCAGAATAACTGGTGCAACGAAATACTCTGAAGGAAGAAACGAAGAATCATGCTGCATGAGAGTGATACTGGAAGCTTCAGATACAGGATCTTCAGTGTTGCGATATCAACTTATGCAATGCAAGAAGTGCATTCAGACCAAGGAGCTTCAATGGGAGGAGTACGCGCAAGCCTTCCCTGGGCGAGTAAACACATGGCTTTGTCACGTGACTGAAGCTGGCGTTTGGAGNCCCGCGCTGTCAACAACGACAGTGAGGAATTTTCGAAGACCCGTCTTTACTTAACACTAGAGGGCCCGCGCTGTCAACAACGACAGTGAGGAATATTCGCAGACCCGTCTTTACTTAACACTAGAGGGCCCGCGCTGTCAACAACGACAGTGAGGAATATTCGCAGACCCGTCTTTACTTAACACTAGAGGGCCCGCGCTGTCAATATATGTCAGCGAATAATTTGTGATGAGCCGTTCTTCATTGATCATACTCATCTTTCGTTATTACAACTGCTAACCTAAAAGCACACGGAGACGAGCGTTTACGGCTTCACAACTACTCAACATTGAAACTTTTTCTCTCTGACATGGAGAAAATTCACTGCAATCAGCAAAGCTCAAAGTTATGGTTTCGATTTGGTATCAAGCATACGGTAGGATTGCCTGTAGGTCCAATAGTTTGCTGCTTCGCGAAAGCTGCTTCATCGACCACTGAATTAAGCTTGGCAGAATAACTGGTGCAACGAAATACTCTGAAGGAAGAAACTAAGAATCATGATGCATGGGAGCGCTACTGGAAGCTTCAGATACAGGGTCTTCAGTGCTGCGATTTCAACTTCTGCAATGCAAGAAGTGCATTCAGACATACGGTCACCCTATACTTTGCCGTAGATTCGATGTATGGAGAAGGTAATACTCGTACAAATCAGATTAAGCCTTCGATATCTTCATTGTTTGAGCTTCAACTGAAGCTGATTAAAGATACGTTTGCTATCAACTGCAACCTTGTCAAAGTTCTACCAATTCGTTTTCAGCTGGACCCGTGAAATTTTCACGGTCTACCGGGCACCAGTTGGCCATCATCTGCAACGCGGCCTATTTTCTACCTATCAGTTTTCAATGGAACTTGAGAGGACGACCAATCCCTTCAACCTGGACTAATTTCCGCCTATGTGTTTTGTTAAAACGTGACAGACAATGGATAAATAAATAAACAGATAAACAAACAGATAAATACGCATCGGTCTTTATTATATTGTAGATACTTCCGTTCCTAATATGCATCTGAAGAATACGCAATAGAGACTTACTAAAATTGTCTTAAGAGATGAGTGCTCTCTATGTTAATACATCTATAGCAGTACAATCGTTCCTCACCTTAGAAAAAACAGAAAATCTATTACATTAGCAAGCAGCAAAGCATTGCTGAATTATATTAATTCCCCGGCGCTTATCATACATACCGAAGGATATATGGCTTCAGTAAATCTAAGTTTTCTTTTCTGTTGAAGCAAAAATTCTCCTTCAAAGGAAGAAAGCAAGCTAAAAGAATTAATTGGGTCTGCTGCCTCATGAAAAATCATCGCTTCGTCTGTGCTTTGTCGATTTGCTACTGAATTTATACGCCGTGAACTGACAGCAAACCTACGTTCAATGCTTGGAAAAAGTGATAGTATAAAAATCAAATTTATGGCCGCGATAAGAGAATCTGCAAATGTCTTCGTTGTTTCAATGTAAGGAACTATTTCAAGCAAGGAATGCATTCAGATAACTCGAATGCCTCGTGGTGTAAGACCATGCATCAACCGCGGTAAGAGCAAATTTCATCTCCGTCATATTTGATGGTCAGCTAATCCTAGTTTTTTGTATGGATCACATCGAGGACGCCCCACCAGACTCCGTGCAAAAAATCATGAACATAGCTCAACTCCTTCTACCTGTTTTTTGGGCGGAGAGCAAATTTTATCGCTATCATTTTTTATGACCAGCTAATCCTATTTTTTTTTTTTTTGCATGTGTTACATCGAGGGCAACCCACCAGACTCCTTGCAAAAAATTATGAACATTGCTCAACTCTTTCGACCACTTTTTGTGTGGACAGACAAACAAGCAAATATGTATGTACACATACAAACTTAAATCTCAACGAAAACATTATCACCGCTCTTCACCATCTTCTGCAACCTGGTCATCGATCTCCATGGAAACCAACTTGATTACGGAATCTGCAACCTGGCCTGTTTTTCGCCTCTCTATTTCGCTAAGAAGCGGACACGAAATAAATACACGAAGCTTTTACTATATTTAGGATAATTTATCTAATTTCCGAAGATTTTGTATAACATACTCTTCAAAATACGATTTGGAGACAGTGTGGCGTCATTTTGAGCCTGTGACAAAGGAAAATAAACATAAAATAAATCATTTTATGTTCGCACCTTTCCTAATATTTAAATCATATACCAATCATTGCAATGAGTCCTGTAGATAATATGCTGATCTCGTAGGCAATAGTTACCATTATAAAAATACGTTTTTATTCATGTGTTTATGGACAAATTTATAAAGTAAATATTTTGAGTAGAAAAAAAGTCTTACATACTGTAAATTTAGAAATGATTGTGTGTTCTAAATGTGTGTTCATTCTCGAATTATTCAATTTTTTCATCTTTGATAAATAATAATACCACTTTTTCAATGAAAGTTTCTCTTTGCCGTTAGCTCATTTCCCGTGTTCTACGCAATTTCTGGAAAAAGTAACGAGTAAAGCAAAGCAATTTCCGTTACTTTTCATAATATTCACCCAAGCGCTACCGTTACAACCTTGCTAAGGCGTTATTGCTACTCGTTACAAAAAGTAACGCCCGTTTCTTAGGCCGTTACAGTTACTAATTACAAGCCCATTTCTGCTTGTACTATGCGTGTTTAACAACAGAATATTTCCAGTTCTAAGTTGAATTATGTGCCCTTTCTCAATATATTTCATCTCTCTTTACTAGCACAAGATATTCAATATTCACAGTATAAAAGCACCAAAATTCAGGAGTCTATTCAAATTACTTCTGTTTCTGTATGAAAGCATTTAATATGCATTATTTTACTGTTTAACTGATTAAGTTTATTGTTTTCATCAATTAGGAACAGGCTATGCTTTTTTGTGTATTGATAACGTAGAGACTAATATTCAACATTGTGCTAGTGTAAGTCATAAATGCTTATACGTAATATCAGCTGAAACTAATTGCTTTTTTTTCCTTCCATTTGTAAAATTTTCTAGTGAGTCAACACAATAAGCGAAACTAAAATTATGAACCCGTAATTTATATTTGTATACCATTAATTCATAGAAAATTTTCTTAGATGACTTGTAATTCTCTCATTATCTTTTAGAGGGAGGACTGTAACAAGCTAGTCCATCACACCCGACGTAACCGTGAGGAACAATCTGTAGCAATTCCTTATCGGCTTCCTGCATGAAAAATAAACGTGATTAAATTTGCCTACTCCGCAGTCTTTATCGTATAGTGACGGTAGCCCACTCTACAAATCTGCACTGCAAAGTGAAGGCGCTTTGTAATTTAGCACTTCGGAATGATTCTCCGCAAACTTACACTGCAATCGGCAGAGAGATGGTCGTTTTTCAATTTGCAGAACATTGTTTTCAACTAAATCTAAGAGTGTACCCGAAAACCGAACTAATAATGTTGATTGATTAATTGATTAGATCTAAATCTGTGTAGAGTGTCGAGAACTGCTCTGAGCGCAGTGTTTTTTTTTGAAAAACTTTACCAGAGTTACTGGTCTTTTTGAAGTCAGTAGCATACTAGTTCTTCCAAATAAGGTTTGACTTAGCCACAAACAAAGGTACAATAACTCTCGTCTTTCATCTAGTAGTACGCGCAAAGTTGTATCTATTCGTTTGCATAGTTAGTAGACAACTTTGTTTTACTCAGTCAGGTCTGTTATAGCGAGTAGCGAGAGTGAAATATTGGAAGAAAATTCCATAAACTTTTTGTGTTAACTTGCCCCTCAATTTTCCGTGAAAATGTACTATTTGTATAGATTCAAACTTTGAGAATGAAACAATATCAGGCAAATGTTTTAATAAAAGTTAAAAGCACTCAAGTCTCACAACACTGCAAGCACAAGCTTGTCAATCTAGGGAGGGGGGATCGACAACTCGTAGGATTTTGACTAGGATCTTGTAGAATTAGACAGCACGCAGCTTAAGACATTTTATTTTATTAATGCTTGGCTTTGTTTAGTCGCTACAATTCTTTTTCTTTTCGTAGGCATACAGTAAGACCAGAATCTCTTGTAGCAAAGTAAAGCAGCCTGGTAGGATTAACCCTATGTCACCACGAATCACAATCATGACACGATGACTATCTGATCATGGTCCTCTGGTGACGCTACAACTTACAAAACAAAGCTATTCCAGCAATATAAATGCTTAATGGTAACGTTGCTGTTAACAAACTCAGAAATACCACAACTTCTGCGTTTCAGACGTTCAAAAACTACCACATCTTATCGGATCCTCGGATGTAACAGTGAAGGAAAAACTTCCTTGAGGATGAAGTAGGCTTAAGTGATTAGCAAGGTCGTGAATATATATATATACTCTGTCCCTTCTTTCAGTAACATAAGAGAACTAAAGGCGCCATCGCCTGGCGCGTTTAGAACAAGTTTAGCTAAGCCCAGTAGGCTTATCTTGTTCAGGACTTCAATGAAGAGCGTTGGCTTCATCACTTTGGATGGTATTGTAGGTGATGGAAGCAGCCCAGTCAGGCATGGAAGGGCTAAAAAAAAAACATTTTACAGGGCAGGATTAGGTTTTCTGCCATACCAAGGCTAATCGATGTACGATCAGCCACCTAACCTTGATCCAGTAAGGCAAACTGCTGTACCTGTCTGAAGTTCCTGATAAGTCAAGCCTAATGGGTTTTACTTAACTCACCCTCACCGGGCCAGTGAATGGCGCCCTGTCTTGATCAATGTTGAAAAATCCTATAGGTAGCTGTGTCTTTGCTTATTGCTTACTTAAGCTAAGGCAGAAGCATTGCTTGCTAACCTGTTCTTCTATTTATGTGTTTCGCATAATAAGCGTCCCTGGAAAATTCGTGTAATTTATTACTGTGTTAAGACAGAGCTGGGCGCGCGCCTTGTGACAGTAATTTATTACTGAGCTGTTTTTTTCCTTTTAGTAAAATCTACGGCATTTTTGTGAAATATTTCCTGTAATCAAGGTCACGTATGAGCGACGGTTGAGTTCTAAGCATTGAAGTTCCATTCAGTTATCTCGTATAAATATTAGAGCCCTAGTTGCCTGGAGAACTCAGTAGGGTACGCCTAAAACTGGACGGGAAAGCTGCATGAGTTTGATCAGGTGAAGGTTCAGCTGAGAATGCAACAAAGACGACCATGCGTAGCTGCCGAGGTGCACACCCGCCAGGGGAGTCGGCCAATGGATGGTAGACACGCGAGTCAGTCGAGAGAAACTGGCTTTCAAAATTAACTTACTCGTTGCATCAGAAGCTCTGATTCATTTTTTTTTTCCTGCGATCATCCAATTAATATAATGCATCATGATACATACCAAACATAATTAATATATTAACAAATCGATCTGTGAAATTTCGGGGGATATCGAAGCACGATTTGCGAAATCTCATTCTGCGCACTGAATTGAACGGCTGAGATCAAGTCACTTTATGCATCATTCGTATAACTATGATCGTCCTGCTGCTGGTGAAGAGCTTGCTGTTTGTTCCTCGTAACCGATTTAGCACAGTTTGGCGTGCACTGCGAGACATGCGTGCTACACTGTGCGTGCCTACTAAAAGTTTCAGAAACAGATCCAGTAATGTAGTGTATTGTTATTGGAGTATTGTCCTAATGAACTGCCACTTCACAGAGTCATGTTCAGTAATTTATATGAATCTCTGGTCGCAACATGGCGTCATTAATGTAAGACTAGTTTCTTAATTTAGGATTTTATATGAAATATTTAGTAAATCGCTTTCTTAAACGCAGCCTATGTACGAATATCTGTACCCTAAATATTTTTGGACGAAGTCGAGGTGGCGTTATGCACACCACCCTACGTGTGCTGAGGCTTCAGTCGGATTTGTGAACGGTCCTTTCTTGTGTAACAAAATATTAGGCATAACTTTAAGCACCTGCCCTATAGACTAAGAATTTCATGGTTTCTCAAGGCCAGGGCGAGGATGGTGCAACGCCTTATTTGTATATTACGTCATAAAAAAGTATGGCTATTTGGACAAACATACGGACCCGGTTAAGCGCGCAGTATTGACCACATCTCAGTTTGTTAGCATTTACGGACACCAATGCGAATAATGCGGTTTTGAAAAAGAATTTTGATTTGAATTTCAAAGTAGCCTTTCATTGTATTGGACTCCTTGTAGATTTGCCAACAATCATGGATGATAATAATGATGATGGTGAGTTGTCTCTACTCATATTTTAATGATATTGGAACTACTTGAACTAACGTTGCGGATGTTAATGAATACATTTAGAATTAGATGTCTACAACAGCGATGATGATGATGATGATGAGTTCAAAAGTTTTTATGAGAATTTTGTAAATTGATTTTGTATTATTACATGAACTGTTTCCTTTAACCCATCTATACCCTTTCATCATTGTTTCTCTCAGTGTTTAGTAAACGGGCCAAAAATTATGGTCCAATCACATGCTTAAGCTACGGTGAGATGACAGCAATAGGATGAAGGGCGTTAATTCACTGATATATTTATATGCGTAGACACGATGAACAGATGTACATACATGTTGATAAACTAAAACCAGCGGTAACTCTGATGTTTACGATGTTTTTCGTGGAAAACCCCGGTTGCACCGCAGAAAACAGACTAGAAAAGAAATCGGTCAGTACTCTAAGAGGTTGATTTCCGGCTGAAGAATTGAGTAGAAAGAGCGTTTCAAAACAAAATCTTTTTGCGAAAGGATCATTTCAAAATTGTCAGTTCAAAATCCTACTGGTAATAGTACGAATTTCAACAGTTTTCAAATCAGCATAGCAGTTTCAGAGATGTCATTGAGTGTTCACTCAGAAATTATCATGCATATCGAATATCTGTCATAAAATATCAATGGCAGTCCTCAGAAGAAGGTTTATAATGCTCATGGGAAGCATTAAAATGCCGGATAGAAAATGCAACAATGCGTTACTGCTTCTCCGTGAAATTATACCTGAAAGCAGTCATCAGACTTTGTGTGTGACTGTTGCCCCTTCTTAATTTTTCCGGTCATTCATATGCCAGTCTCTCGGTGAGCAATAAACGAGCCAGAGAATATGGTGAAAATTTCGTGCGTGTATAAAAATATAGAAACGAACATCCCATTAAATTCGTCGCACGCTCGGTCATAAGTTCAAAGTCATTAAAATTTATTGTGTATGGAAAGCAGAGATTTTACGACGGCTAAGCTTTCAATTATAGTTGTCTGCCCTCGGTATGAGCGAGCATAGCCAAGAAAGAAAATTATACATTGGGTCAGTAAAATTACGAACAAATTTTGAGGTTAAAATAGCGTGGCCGAGCAAGGCTTGTAGCTTTAATGGTCATACTTTCACTAACTCGTTCACTGAGTCAGAGATGCCTGCAGAAGAGTGACCGCTCGATCTGTAAGTGTGCAGAAATCCAGGAGAATGTGAAATAATTTGCCCTCTTGAGCCGTAACAATCGCAATCTGGAAGACTTGGCTCCTTTTATGCTCCAGGCCCGTGGTATTGGAACTGGACACGGGCAACGTAGGAGGCGAACCTCACATGACGTTGAAAGAACGTAATCACGGCTTTGTTTCGACGCTTTGCAGCATCCAGTTCTACTGCTCGGTGACACGTTACTCTTCAGCTTACACTGACCAGCATGTGTCAGTCAGTTATTTCCGTTGCAGATAGTTATACAGAGAGCCAAGGATGGATTCCGGTGTACAGAATATTCTCCTCCTTCAAATATCAACTATGTTGACGAGAATATGATGTACGTATGTCAACCACACTCAAGTCTATGTGTTTTTCAATACACATGAATTATTTGCAGGTTAACTTTTCAAAGTCAAAAATCAATTTGCCGGAACTCATAAGTAAATTTGTAGCAAAAACATCTACAGTATACTGAAATCAGTGCAAGACATGCCACCGCTATTCGTCAAGCAAAGACTTGACGTTTAGCGAACATGATTCTGCCTTCTTGGAATTTATATCTAGGTTTAAATTAAAACAAAGAACATAACGGTGAGTTAAGTACAGCGCCGTTACAACCTGTTCATCCTTAGTCCAACGATAAAGATGCACCACTCTGTATAGTAACAACGAATACCCTGCCACTAATACCCCGGGCAGCATGCAGTATCTAATAACGTACCAACCGTGTACCCCAACATTTAGTACCCTGCTACATCAGTAAAGCATATTGTTGTAGGGCAGTAATAATACGATACCATGTATACCTACAGTCAGTACTCGGTCACATCAGCTAAAAAAATATCCATATCGGCAGCAATATTTTCAATCACTACCCTGCCCAATCGCTAAAAAAATTATATATACTGTATTTGGTAAAAATAATGACGTACCCATCATGTACCACCGCTCAGTACTACCGTACATTGCCAGTACAGAGTGCGTCCATGTTGGACATCATTAATTGCAGGCATGATAAGCAAGATAAGGAAGCGATAACAGAGAC
>LQNS02277275.1:16869741-16900391 GCA_001587735.2 Parhyale hawaiensis | reverse complement strand
GCGTGACTTGCAAGTACTGCCATTCCACTTGCTCCACTGACTTGACATTGCCTCTCTGTACAGCATTGCTCTGGTCGTGTCCACTCGCCCCATATTGCCCATCGCTACGCCATAACATTGCCATATTCCATCAGCAAACGGCAGCTGGACGAGCCGCAATGTACACAGACAGTCACCGAGCTTGGAAACAAAAGTCCCCCTCTTTTGAGTCGCCCTAAAAATTCGCAACGGACAAAAATTGGGGAAAAGATGAGTTTACGGCCACGTGGACAGTCGGCGTATTTGCCTCTAAATGTACAGAACGCAAAAAAAGTCTTGCCGCATGAAGCGACCGGAGCACTATAGAGAGAAGAGAAAGAAGGCAGAAAAAATATCAGTGCTTGTCGATTGGAGGAAGATAAATAGAAGAGTGATCACCCTGCGAAGGCCCTGGATTGAAAGGACTGCCATTGTGCTGTGAAGTTTGAGCGAGGCTTAGAGTAAGACGAGCATTGTACGAATTATGGCGTACTTCTATGACGGCTTTACTTCTGCGGCCTGCTGCAGCAGGCTTAAATTCTGATGACTTAAGATGCTCTCATTTCTGAATAGCAGAAAAACTGGTAGGCAGTTGGCCTCGATGTTGTTTGATTTGTTTGTAGTAAATATCACTTGCAGGAAGAACGGCATCAGTTTTGGTAGTAAATAACCCTGTTATAGAAAAAGGGTACAAGTACTCTGCTGAATAGCATCCACACAACATAATTATTGTACTTGTACAACTCGTGTGCTAAATGTCATTTGATGAGTTGAAGGGCGCAACGACTAAATGTCGTTTGCGTATTTGACTGCTGAAAATGAACTTAGATGTAAGATATAACATTCTTTTGCAAACGAACTGCACAGCAATAAGCTCTGCATTGTAGGTAAAATTCAGGTCTGTCTCGTCTATACCTGCTCGTATTCATTCATTACTGCGAATGCAATAACTAATCAGAACTGACAATGTGCTTTCGATCTAAAATGTCACCCATTCACTGTTTATTGTCTTTATCAATTGGGGATAAGTTGTGTCCGCTGTTTACAACATGTGCCTGTTCAATACATATTGACATCATCTCATGTAAAAATGTAACATCTGCTGATCAACGGTGTGAGCTGCGACCAGCATCAACCTTGTTCAATGCATATCGACTCTTTCCTGCAATAAGTAATTAGTATAGAAAAGTGTCTCTCGATCCAGCTGACATGAGAACCACAGGTTTATTCAATTAACTTCAGAATCGAAGTGTACTTCTAAAAGCCGCCTGGTAGAGTGGTAGTCAAAAACAAAACTTTGTTTTATGTGATTATTTTGGTTGCGCATAGTGCACTGTAAATTATATTAGTGTAAGTATAGCCATCAAGGCTTGGGTTTTACTCATGATATTTCAGTTCACTGGATACCTACGACGACACTCGTAGCAATTCAAGGCCACCTAGAAAACCTTGTTTAGGTAGCGTTGGGCAATTTCGCAGACAACCAGCGGCATCATCGATTGGCTCGCCGAGATGAAGTTAAGCTAAACCCAATTGCCTTGACTTGTGCCGAAATTCAGACAGGTACGTTGTCTTCGCTCTGCGGAATCTTACTTCAGGCGTCAAACACAAATCTGTTACCCTTGAGACTGCTGAAAACTCAATCCTGTTCCGAAAAAAATAAGTTTTCAGACGTCTCAAGAGTCATTGGCCTGCTGTGAGCAGCTGCAACACGCAGCATTTATGGTTCACAAAGAGATACCAACGATTATGCCCTCTGGTCGAGTTAAGCGCCGCTCGTGAAATGTAAGTCTTGGAAGAGCGAAATAAGAATAAAGAAAGAAATTACACTAATTTTACTTCTTAGTGGTTTCTTCTTGATGATTCTTCGGATGAGGTCCAGGTGGTGTTATGCACGCCACCCATCTAGTGAGGTAGTATAGTAGTAAGGTTTTCATAATGTAACTCTAGCACAGTGTTGATCTTAGTCTATATGCGTCATGAATGCACCTTAAAAGGTTTGGAATGTAGGAGAAAAACATAGCCTACACCTAACTGAAGAACCTACTGCAATAAGCCAAACCGTCCATGGGGAAAAGAGGAGATATCGAAATGACTGTTACATTCAGAATGCATTTGTTAGAAGTTACCATTAGTGAACAGTTGTAATATTATATATTATTAGTTCAGTAGTCGATAGTTCAGATCGGTATGGCAACTATTAACTCTTTTCTGAGTTTTTCTATCTACACAAAAAGCTTGAACACAGATAAAAATAATTAAGACTCCTTTATTCTGAGTTTCATATTACGTATCATCGAAGCTTCATCGGCTTTGTTTTGCCTTGTACGATGAAACAAAGTTACAGTGCCAACTGCTCAGGCGGCAGTTATTGTTACTCGTCCCAGTTGCTTTATATATAAAAAGTTAAGAAACAATTAATATCATCTGCCTATGTACAAACAGCTTGGTTCCCATCGCTCATCGCATCGCCCTCGAAATCCTGAGTCCAATCCACTGGGAATGGTATTTAGAGTAGACAGCCGGCAGTAGACAGACCGACAGGCCCATTCCCAGCTAGTAGCTGTGACTGATGCTCCGGTCCTCTATGAGCTATTGCTGTCGTGTCAAAATCGTTTGGATTTGATACCTTCAGTGATGCTTGCAGGTCACAGTATTCATTCTCGTGGTATTTTTTCGTATTTCGCCTCAGCTGAGGAGAACTGAGAGCCTCAAAACTGGGAATGCTAATTTTTCCAGGAGAGCGCATCTCAGGCCAGTTAGTTAGCAACAAGGTTAGGGCGTGTGAAAACTTGGGTCGTTTTTGTGGAGGCGTTTTTGGAACAGCGGTAGAAAGTTTCTGGTCTGCCGAATTTAATTTCACTGCATTCTAAGCAACAGTAGCGCCTGCTCTTCACTTGCAACCGTTCAAGGGGCCTATAGAATAGACTGAAGGTTTGGTCATAATTAGTTGAGTTTACTTCTTCTATGTGACAGGAGAGGAGCCTCCAGAAGAATCCCAATTTTCGGCCGCCACAAAAGCTATTTTGCAATTTTAGTTTTTGAGGAAACCCTCCGAGCATAGGTTACCGCATACCTCTCTCTCTCGTTTCATTTTATTTACATGTATAACAGTCACATCATCTCCGCGATGCTTCCTTCGTCTTCCATGCACAGGCTTATTTATAATCTCTACGTTTTTTGATGTTCTTTTCTAATTCCAGACTTTCTGTTTACATCTGTTTATGGGTTACTCATTTTGCATGATACACTGCATGTCTCTTCTTTATCTCTCTCTTGGCATCGCAACGCATATTCATCAACAATATATTCAATGTGTACTATAAGTTTATTATTGGTAATTTACTTCCTGATAAGGAGCTTTGTAACCATTTTATTATTATTATTGGGTTATTGGTTTCTTTAAGTAGCTTCAAGCACGTAATTTGTTCGTTCCTTTTTTTTTCGCTGACTTTGAGAGTTTCAAGAAAATAGGTAAATTTATACTTGAAATGCGATATTGTTAACCCTAATCGAGCTTATGCTTTCCCTATAACAAGTCCAACGTTATTCGGATGGTGTCATGAATTTATTTTTACCCTGAGGCGGAAAAACTGATAAAGATCTTGGACGTCCTCAACAATTGGGCGGTTAAAATATTCCATTTGCCGCCGAAAAAGTTGTACAAACAATTTTTTTTCTTGAACTTTCCCCAGCTTCCAAGCTATTCGACTTCATATCATTTTTTTCTGAGCCCGCGAATATCTTGCTTCATTTTGAAGAGTCGAAATTTTAGGGTAAAATTGCGAGCATATTGAGCAGCTCTGCCCAGAAGTGCCATGTGTTCGGGTCGGGGAGAATGTGAACATTTCTAAGGAGCTCGCGGCGTGCACGGTAAGACTTCCATAAGAGAGTCATTCATAGGAGAGAGTCTGGCGAGCATCTTCTGTGTCAGGTGTCACAGGCTGTTTACATTTACTCTGTACAGCGCCGAGCCCTGCCCTGCCATAATGAGATGGCAACTGCTTGCTCCCTCTCCCACCAAAAGTCTCCCAGCCAAAAAACGCAGTTTGAGGCATTCCGCAGTGAAGAAGATCTGTGGGAAAAGTTACTTAGCCAGGAGACAGTTGGGTCGACGGTGCTGCCAGTTGCATGTAAGGAAAAGTTCGTCATGACAGGAGAAGGGTTTGGGGTCCCAGTACAGCCTATCAAAACGAGCCGCCGAGGTATGCTTGATAGGTTGTGGAATGACATTTGTGTAGTTTACGTTACACCAATTAGCTATTTGCCGAATTCATGTTGGATGCAACTTTTCCACCAGCGTTAGCAGCGCAAGCTGTACGAAGAATACAAATAAATAAATTTGCTAAATTTTAGATGTTCTGCTTTATAAGGAGCAGCAGTTTTTCACTATTATAGTTGCAGTATTTTTTTCACTCTATTCATGCAAGACTCTCATTTTATCTTTTTTTTATGAAAGACATCTGATATCTTTACCACTCGTATAGTTAAAATTCGTAGCATATAAGGTCCCAGCTATTTCTCCGTTTAAAGAAGGCATTTAACAATACAGCATCGAGAAAATTACGTCCCAGTAATGTGATGTCGCTTTGAAGCTTGTATTGTTAAGGTTCAAGAGCAACACTATTTTTTTTTTATTATAGGCGCATTATGGTATGATGAGCAGCCTGTGTTTTGTAGTTACATTGTTGTCTAGTAACAGCCCGTTATTTTAGCTACATTATTGCTTAAGGCGCATTTCGCAGTTTTCTGTTACATTATTGTTGAAGGAGCAGTGCATTTTTCGATCACCTGATGAAACACAAAGCATAGATATATTACCCATTAGAAAACAAAATACACTATTGGGTAGCTTAGTATCCAGTTCTATTTCCCTGGAACTACCTTTCCCATCGAAATGTTTTCTTTTTCGGGAAAGACAACAGCCGTTAAACGATGAGTGTTGGCTACGTAGGAACGTCACTCACTGTCCCAACTAGCAAATACTGTACTTTGCTCACTTAAAACAAAACATTTATAAGCATCTCAAGTAACTAAAAATATTTAAAATACACAATAATTACCCACAAGTATACTCATTCAGATGTTAGAACTCATGCACACTTTGCCTATTTCTTCAAACCAACAGCTGCAAAAGACGTTTGTTGGGGTATTGCCGGCTCAATTACCGAGAAGCGCGCGGAGTGCACCGATCGGTACAGTAACCAGTTTAGTGTGGCATCATTAATATATGTCTGCGGAGCGGACATAGCTCTCCTTCTTACCAGGGCCTTATCATAGCGAGCTCCCCCTTCCACCAGTACCACTCAGTCTACATCACACCGCAAATAAACTCACCGGAGCCCATTGTCATTGGAACCGAGATTGATGAGCTTCAGAAAACGATATGCGGCTTAATTGCGTCCTCCTCTTCATACAGTGCCTTGCCCACTGACTCTTGCTCTTTGCATCGTTTACGTCCTCTTTATACAGTGCCTTGCACACTGACTCTTGCTCTTTGCATCGTTTACGTCCTCTTCATACAGTGCCTTGTCCACTGACTCTTGCTCTTTGCATCATTTGCGTGCTGCTCTTCATACAGTGTCTTGCTCACTGACTCTTGCTCTTTGCACCATATTCGTGCTGCTCTTCATAGAGTGCCTCAACGCGTTTTTTTTTTTTTGTACTATTACGTTAATTTCCTCTTCGTTTCAGCTTTGTCAGCTGGCTCTTGTTTTGTTATTAATTAGTGCGTCTTCCTTTCATTTACCGTGGTGTTCATTAATTCTTTACTTCTGTATATTTTGCACCTCTCCTTCAGTGAGTGTCTAAGCTAATATTCATTTCTCTCATTAGTTTGCCTTTCCCTCATACACTATCTAGCCTACTTGTAATATATTCTGGTTGTTTGCATGGTTGAGTTCTAGTTGAATTCGTCACCGTACTTGGTTGTGAGAGTTAACTTCAGAGTAGAATAATGTTATCAGGCTACTGCGCTGGATGGTGAAGGAACGTCGTAAGATCTTCTTGTTTATTTACTTCTTATTATACAAGACTTAGAAGATATGATCCAATAATAAGTAGCAAGCAAACTATTTGATAGATGCAGACAACAAAGCACAAGGTCTACGTCTGAATAAGTGCTACAAGCAGAATGCAGTAGACAATGTTAGTACAGTAAGGCTAAGTACCGAATAAGCTGACGCTTGATAGCACAAGCGCCTTTAAATTTCTATGATTGCCGGCTTC
This sequence comes from Parhyale hawaiensis, assembly GCA_001587735.2. Taxonomy (NCBI): domain Eukaryota; kingdom Metazoa; phylum Arthropoda; class Malacostraca; order Amphipoda; family Hyalidae; genus Parhyale; species Parhyale hawaiensis. The sequence continues at coordinate 16,894,145 of LQNS02277275.1, read as the reverse complement.
ATTTAAAACACCGGTTTCTTCCGCCAGAATCGAGTTGGAAGTCCGCTGTTAAATTACTTGTACGCTTATGCGACTAATAAATATCTCCGAAACTCTGGTTACCGGCTTTGAAAGACAGCTTTCATTGATAACGTTCCGGCCGGAACGTCATTGAGAATTACGCATGTCGCTCACATTCAGCGGTGCTGGTAAGCAAACATATTTTGTATAATAAGGTATGCGTCTTTATTGTTCTTTATCTGAGAGACTCTAACCTGGAGACGGCGGCTACATTCGCCCAAACTTGAACTCGTATGATACAGAGAATGCGTCTATACATTTGAATGTTGAGGCAAACACATTGGAATGTTGTATGTGCGAAACGCATATATAACACTACTAACCATCTGTATTTCAATCATTCCCTTTTCAAAATACCATGTCGACTAACTCCGCTTCTCTCTGTAATTATTGTGTCTTCCCTTTATTCAGCGGCCTGCTCACCAACTCCCCGCATTAAGAAGCAAGGCTGGTCCATAGACCTGACTGCCAGAACTCAGGCATACCCGCCTATGCCACCTGTCGATCAAAAGTGAACAATAAACTGGTCTGGCTACTTCTTCTTACGGCTTGCTGATTTGTTGCCGTATTTGATGGATATATTTTCAAGAATGATGCTCACAGTACGCATTCACTAATTTGTATAAAGAATACTATACACATTTTTATGCGAAGAGGCATTCTTAAGAAATTATAGGACATGAATTATGAAGTGAATAACACCTGTCATTATTCGCCACTTAATAATGCCCGTACTTATGCAAGCTCATCGCGCTGATTGGCCATGCTGCATGACCGGTCTTTATTACAAGTTATTTCCTCAGAACGGCAGCAACCCATATGCTTCCATCATAGTAAGGAACTCCTGCTCTGAGTCGTCTTTGTATTCTCCAAACTTTAACGCCTAAAACATCGAATGGTCACCGCTTCTTGAATAGAAGTAATAAAATTGAACTCTTATGCTACATTTGATGTTCCTATCTTCTTCGCAGCATCTAAGACATTGCAGGAATAAAGTAACTGACCGAGATACTCTTGTCAACACAAATTCCAAGGCTCAGGCGAAGAAATGCTCTTGATCCTCTTCGTGTAAACTGTTTTTTCTTGCAACAGACCGGTTAACGGATCCAGTGTACCAAATCGACACCGATTTTAATAGTAATTGCACAAATTTGCGGGCCTTATGCCGCGGCCATACTAAGCATTTGCATGCACAACCTGGTGCGAGGATGTACAGCTTGCACATCATTCCGATACATATTTAAACAAGGTAGCGTGAGAGACGTGCAAGCTGCATTCCTTAGCTTCAAGTAGCAGTTGTGAATGCTCAATGTGGCCCCGGCATCACAAGCTTTAATAGTTGTGTATTGGGCCGTAAATGATAAAAACGATGAACGGTACTAGAAATGCGAAAAGTTGGGCAGAAACTGACATTCAAGCATTTTTTATGTTCCGCTGCGTAATCGTACAGCATGTTAGTTGGTTCATTACCGGCTTGAGCTCTCCTCCACCTATCAGTATGTCATAGAAGAAAATCATTTGCTCATCTGCAAAGAGGCCGTTGTCTTGGTGAATTTAAAATATTAGAATTGAACACATGTACAAAACTTCTTACCAGTAAGTAGCATTGATGTTCAATTTCGTATCTTTCCCCCGTCACAGCTTTCTTTACTTTGAGTTCATGATGCGCAGATTGACTACAAAATCAATATGAAAAATGGAAATCTTTTCTTGAGAGCGAAAGAGCGAATGAAATAACAGTTTCATCGAAGTAATTATTTTCGGCCACCATTTCATACCGGCACGGGTCCCTAGTTTGTTACGTAATTAAAATGAAAATTTGAAACGAGAAGGAGTTTGAGTTTGTCGCGGTCCACACTCATGACCAAAAGTTGAAAAATAAAATTTTTAAAACCGACTTTGCAAACACTTCGTGACTTTCCACCTGCGACCCCAGAAATTTTGTACCGACCCAGGACACTTGTGGCGCTAAGCTTGCTAAATACACGCAAGGTTAGCAGTGGAGATGTATTCTTCCGTATTTCAGTGCATTCATTGTTGCAACTCATTACCTTTTGATCTGACTGAACCCATAAGCGACCAGTGTTCAAAATGGACTTACTCTAGAAAACTAAAGGGCAGCGTCTTTTAGAGAATATCACATTTCACAACTTCAAAAATTGTTCTCAACGATGATGCTTAAATACTTTGAGCTGTAGGTATTTGGAGCAGTTGTTTCTTTTGAGATTCTGGGTCTGTTATTTTATATCTAGATTATAAGCGTCGACTGCCTAGTGTCTCACTCCGCCCGTTTTTGCAGTAGGTAGCTAATCATTCTGTTATCTAGTAGTTTCTTAGCTGATGCAGTTAATCCCTTCTAGCTATTATTCCGTTGCTAGTGAAAATCAAGCAGTCTCATGGCAGGCTGAATTGCCCAAAGATAAAGTAGTTTGTATACGAGGTAAAAATTACAGAAAGTGAATCTACGGCAACCTCCTTAGTCGAAGTAGATTTAGTTGAAAATAAATCTGACTCTCACTTGCTGCAAACATACGTAGCATTTTCCGCCAGGGTATATCTCATAAGTAGCCTGATCACTTCCAGGGAACACGTAATCAGTTTTAAATGAACATTAATTTATGAATTTTATATGCTATTGAGCTGTGTGATCAGTACATTAGAGGTGAACGAAGGTGGAAGCGTCCGAAACAATCTCTTTGATCGATATAAATTAACCTCATTGGTTTCAAGGGAGCTTCAATTTTAAGCATTCGGTTCAATTCTTTGTATTGTTTTTCATGCGTCAATAATAGCAACCTGATGGCTCCTGAGACAATCGAAAAATTAATCCCGCTCCCTTGTGACAATTCAAATGATCCGCATCGAAGTGCCGAACCATGTATAAGTCTAGTCTGGTTAGATATCTTTGTGTGAGAGAGCTAATAGGAGAAGGTCCTTGAGACGTACAGAAGCAGTGAATGGCCGAAGATCTGCGACATTTGGCCAGGATATTTATTAGTGTGGCTGGGCCGCAAGCGCCCAGCTCCAGTAAATATACAAGAAACTAATGCATAACAAGGTGTTTATAAACATACACAGCTACAAGCTTCCATGGCCCATACACACTCGAATATCTTGTAAACATATGACTCACTAAGAACAAATGATTAAATAAGTACAAATGAATCACTAGGAACAAATAACCCATTAGGAATAAAGTTATTCACCACGAACTACTGATTCACTAAGAACGGATGACTCATATTGGAAGCAATATAATCCCCACTAAAATCACACTGATTCACTAATAAGAGCAAGTGATGCACTATAAGAACAAATGACGCACACACACATGTACATATCGTCGTAAGATTGCAAGCCCCTAAGCATACACGGCACACACGCATTACACGTACACAACACACCCGACACACTGCTGTCACACAAGACACACACACACACAGAGGCTGCAGCAGCCGTTAAAGGTCTTCAGCTGGCGAGAGCAGCTCTACTTTAGGCTGCAGCTACACACAATATCATCAGCGCCGCCCTCCTAGTAGCTGAGACTAACTTTCTTCTAGCAAATTTTCGGAAACTTTTGGTTTCGTGTGAAACTATTATCAACATCACCTCTCGGTAGCTACTACCAGCTCTCTTCTAGTGAATTCCCGGACACTTCTGGTTTCGTGTGAAACTAATATCAACATCACCTCTCGGTAGCTGCTAAGTTACTACTCACTTTCCTTTAGCGAATTCCCAGAAACTTTTAGTTTCCCATGAGCACTACCCCATCTATGTAAATTTATGTTTTAACAACTTAACCTCATACATAAGGTTAAATGGTTCTGCATTAACGTTCATAGAAACCACGATTTTGATGGGGGACACCAATGCCTGAATAAAATTTTGAACGTTGAAGCGTTACCAGTTATTATTTGTTAAGAGTCACCACTTGGTTCACTAGCGCTTTATGAAGTTTTCAAAACTATTTTTAGTTTGTGTAAGCGAGGGTTCAGCTTGGAAAAATGACAAGCTGTATGTCATAGGGGCTCTCAATTTGTGCATGGTTATGCGTGGCTGTCACGTTATCAGGAGCGCTTGAAAATGTCGCTTAACCCTTTCTTTCATAAATTAATATGTCTTTATTGTAGGAATAGCGCTTTTTAAAAAAATTATGCGCAGACTACGCTTACAGGCTGTTACTTTTGAGCCACGTCCTAAATTAGGTTTTCCCTACGATTATCGACACCCTGTTTGAACGGTAACGCTACTATTTCAGTTCGGGATACACTGTAATCATTCCCGATGCCGTAGGAATGGCACGAATCTGTATCGCAACCGGTACGCTCTGCATTTGGGGATTCAAAGGAGATAATATTATGATTGTTTTTCACTTTCGAGTTTCACCATCGCTGCCTTGTTCTGCATGGCGATAGTTAGGCTCCTCGCGCCTCACACAACCCGCAGCATAACAACTCGCTTGACATGAGCATAATGGACACTAACTGTACAAAGGCCGCATATAGAGACAACCTTGTTTCCTTAACAGAGACCTGAACAAACCCTACGGCACTGGTTCCAGCTTGTTGGTCCATGAGGTTTTTTTTTGGGTAGTCTGTAGGATTTCCACTGTATTAGTCCATATGCTGGAAATTACTATTTGACAATATTAGTCCTATTTTAAAAATTTAGAGGCAATCATTAGGCTGTGTTTGAATTGCTTTTTATTTTTTATGCGTAATTTGAAAATTTTGTTAATACATTTTAAGACAAAATAATATACCATTGTTCCACTTCCACAATATTATATATTGGAAAGTATCAAAATATTAGCTAGCTGTTGTTTTGTGTTGCTTCTCGAATTTTTTTTTTTTTTTTTAGTGAGTGCCTTTCACACCAAGAAGCTTGTTTTGTGCAGGTTTATATCTTTATGAAAAATAAATTAGTCCACGACATTGTTTTTTATTCAGTTGATGGTGCATGTTATGAGACGATCGTTTTGCTACGACGCTGGTTGTAACAGTGAGTTCTATGTATAGTTCCATATTACCACCGTGTATCCCACTGACATATGAAATAGTGTGTATGATGAAACATAATCTACGGATGCTCTTGTTCTTTCATTCATATTGTTGTGCTATTATTATTGACACTATAGGTTCATAGAAAAATGCAGCGCAGTATTATCAGACTAGCCACCCCATTGCATGCTTTTATTCTATTGACTTTTATTAAAATTTTCATTTTAGCCATTCATGCGTCATGTTTTCAGACGTTTTATTTTAATTATTAAGTTCCGCGAGGAGGTATTAAATGAAATTCGTTTCTCTAAACTATCACTTTAACTGTGCTGCATCACACGACTGCGTGGGCTCTGGCGGTAAAAGTCTATCCACTTTAAATGTTAAGGCTCGCTTACCATCCATTGGGCATCTCTAGCTGGTTGTAAGATAATCTGGTTCCGAGGCTACACTTTACAGCGGCACGCAAAACTTGATTATATATGAGTCGATACTCTGTACGCACACCGTCCAACTTTAAGTACTTTCCCTTGGTAGCTTGGCTAACGATTTTCAATGTGTAATAAGGACGACAGGCTCGCTGAACGTCCATGCACAAGTTGATCGTGCGATTGTACTAGCGTGGAGTTGTCTCTGGCCACTGCATACTGATCCTAGATAAGCGTTCCTGGCAATTCTCGGTAGCGAACGTTGATATACCTGCTGAAATGTTTGTGGTATTGTGACCCTTTGTACAAAGAACTGCAATAACTGACAGGTTTATGTTACTTTTCCTATTAGTCAAGTGAAGCACTGGAATTAAGTTGTGACAGTTTTATGTCATTAGTGTGCAATGTTAACAACTGACAGGTTTATGTTACTATTTCCTCTTAGTCAAGTGAAGCAGTGGCAGTTGTGACAGTTTTATGGCATTAGTGTGCTACATTATTGTACTGAAAATAACTAGGCTGCTGAGACTTTACCGGTACTGTTATATTTATGAATTTATTATTCCTACCCACAGAGTTCGCTAGGTGACGTTGCGCACGTCACCTCATGCTTGTGGAGTCACGATGCTGGGTTTCTTCTGTTGGATAGCAGTTAGCGATTTCAGAGAGAGCGTGTTGCGAATTATCTCCACAGTGCACGTAACCGCTTATCGCTGGTCTATCTGGTATTCTTCTAAAATAAGAATCCAGTAAATTTTTGAATTCTATAACTTTCATATCAGTGGCGTTTCGAATATACCGAGGCATTTTGTTAAACAGCCTTGCTCCCCGTACAGTGAACCTCGCTGCAGACGATAGTATCTATCGCCCGCGAACGAAGTGAGAGAGTCGATAACGTTTTTGTCTAAGATTTAAGCATAGATTATATATTTGTATAAATATATTTATAACTATATATATTGGTCTGTTTACCCAGAAACAGGTGGAATGAGTTGAGTAATGTTCATAATTTTTGCAGAGAATCTGGTGGGCTTCTCTAGATATGGCCGATGACAAAAAAGAAACTAGAATTAACTGGCCATAAAAAATGACGGGATTGAAATTTGTTCTTACCGTGGGTCATCGTTTTACGCCACGAGGCATTTTAGCTTTCTTATGTTATTATTATATTGAATAGTTTTAAGTCTCCGTTTTCACAACAACGGCAATCTAACAGAGGAAGAAGCAAAGAATATATAGCATGTCGATAGAAACGGGGAACCCATGGATGAAGATATTCCCACACAGGATCAACGCGCATGGGAACAGGAACTCCGGAAGAAGAGAAAATACAGAGGAAAGTAAATTCAGTAGAAGTATGAAATGGGAAGGAAGTAAAGTGAGCACAAAAGACAAATGTTTTGTTACTAAAAATGAAATCCGTGCTCTAACTTTACTAGGCACGGTATCAATATGAGAAACTAGGATTAGCTGGCCATCAAAAATAACGGCGTTGAATTTACATCCGTCGCGGATGATGGTCTAACGCCACGAGACGTTCTAGTTTGTTCTATATTTTCACTTCACAGCATTGGAATGCCTTGCTGTGTCTTGTGAGAGGCTATCCATACGAAATTTGAACAGTCACAAAACGTAATGATTGTCATGCTTGCTGAGTCCCGGCAGCAGCGTAACCTCTCCTTCGCTGCTAATGGAGGCATAAAAATTGATTCAAGCTAACAAAGACTCAAGCATCACCCATAAAATAATAATAATTGTGGCCTCGGTATCATAGATGTGCCACAATATCACATCAGTCGCATTTTTTCGTGCAAGTAAAAACCTGTCTCGTCAACGCAAGAAGTCATGTTGGAAAAACTAACTGCCACTACGATAGGTTCGTGTACTTCGCCCATCTTCTTATTGTCGATCATTTACGGTACTTACTGTTCGTGTCAACTCAGACCTACCAATATCAGAATGCTGGAAGAATTTTAGAATCAGGATGCATCAGAGAACTAGGAGAAACTCCAGATACCGTATCTCCATTAGCAACGCTAGAAGTACATTCAGGTATGAGAGTACATCAGTGATTCTGCTACTATCAACTGCAACCTGGCCAATTTTTTACCTGTTTTTATACTGTGTCAGAGAATCGCCACAGTCTCCAACCTGGGCTAATTTTCGCTTTTCTGTTTTCTTAAACCTTGCTGGAAAAAAAATCTATAAACAAATAAATAAACAAACAGAAATAAATACTAAATTTGCCCTTAATATATAGCAGTTAATACCTGTCATATTGCACCTAGTGATGTTTTTTTCAGTTATGTCGTCTTCTGCAAAGCAAAAGTGGCAGCCAGGCAGCGGCCCTATAAGACAGAGACGGTGAACAAGTCGCAATAAATCAGCGAAGCGAGAAGGACTAGCCGGGACACCTCGGTAATGGCGTGAGATTTGTGTTATGGGCTGTCATAAATGATCTGCGAAGCGCGCCCGTGTGGACATGCAGCGTTGCCTTTCAACAGCACGGGCAGGAAATCAAGAAAACATGGCTGCCCTTTCATCCGTGACTTTTGATCTCCGCGATAGCGTGACCAGAAACTATCGAAGCTTATACCTTTAAAAATAACAGCACAAGTGCCATTAGATGTGTAATGGCGCCGGGTGCCTGTAATTTGGAGTTGGATAATTAAAAGGACGGATGTTTTATTTCGATGCTGCCATTGAAGTCATGTGTGTAGCAGTTCAAGACAATTCTCGGGAGGAAGGTCGCAGGTTAAATTTTTCCATTGAAATTCTCCTGGTCATTAGCAAAGCGTGATAACATTCTGCGTAGAAGCTATTTTCTTGAATAACCTTATAGGCAGTCGCTGGTTCAGGAGCAACTAACATTCTCCAAACGGAAGCTGCTGCCAAGCGCTGCTTTAAAGAAGTAGTATCACGCTTTTCTGAAAAATAGTCAAAGTTAAACATATCTATGAGGCGGATGTATAATGATAATTTCATTGCAATACTTTAAAGAAAAAGAGTTCACAATCTAGAACTAGACTGACTTGCAATTAAGTATGAGGATTGCAAGTATTCGCTCGAACACTCGCATACTCACGCTCTACACGTCTTAGTCATCCACGTGTAAAGATGTAAAAGAGCACGGAGAGGAACTAGCAAAATACCCGACGGAATTACAGCGGTTAGCATACAACTATTGAAACCACCAAGAATATTAATATCGTACTCTCTTAGCTGAAATTGACTGATATCCTCTTATCATTTGGTTCTGACGACACAATGAAGTTAGGGTTACTTGATCACGTGTTAAAAAGTTGGAATTATTACAGAAAATATATTAATAGGTTTTACAAATCAGGAAAATTTGGGATGCATTAATAACGATGGTTATATAACCGGCTATTTCTCAAACATAAGACTAAAACTATTAATATGTTGTATCATAACCACTAGTAGATCTGTTTTGACTGCGTAACTATCAAGCTGTAGAGAAGTAACAATAAGGTGGAATCCTCGCGGAAACACAGAGCCCGAGCCATTGCACTATCTCCTCAACTATGGTCTAAGAGGTATTTAGAACGCAACAGACCAGACGTTATTTGCGAGGCTCTCGAACACAATAATTAGCACACGGATAGAATCCCGCACTGTCGCCGATACAGCACAGCGTTCGCTTTGCTTCAGCCGACTATAATGATGCAGACAATTATACTTCATCAAGCATCCTTCGCTCAATTCCTTACCATTTAATGTATAATAATATGTAATTAAATAAGATAACAAATAGTTGATATTGTAATATTATGCATACCTGTTGTGTTTACTAGGTAGTCAGCAAATGAGATTTTGTGCCTATTCCTAAGCACCAATAACCTTCGTAACAAACTGACATTGTATGCCTTAGGGCGGGTTCACACGTCATTCATATCCACGCGTTTACTCATCCACTTATCAGAATATGTTACTGTGTCCTAGAAAGAGCAGAAAATTGCTCTCTTATCTGAGTTTGTTCTCAGTACAAATTTGCAGAGACATCCGTCACTTGTTTAGTGACCTTTGCTGAGGAAGCTAATTTGACGGCATTCATTTCTATAACTTTTGTGGAGTACTCGAAGTTGGGCTGACAACGACGCAACAACACATTCGGATGAGTTGATGAGTGAACGCGTTCAGATGAATGACGTGTGAACTCGGCTTGAAGGAAGTGGTGGCTTGATGTTTAACTTTCACTTTCAGGAGTCAGGAAACTTTCGTAAGAAACTCTTCAGTGCTTTATATAAATATATCGTCAACATAATAAAAAACGATGTGTATTTATCTATTTGATTGTTTGTATGTCCATTTTCTGTCACGCCATAAGAAAGCAGGCAAAAATTAGGCCAGGTTAAACACTGTGGCCATCTTGTCATACTTCTAGAAAATTGATCGATGGAAAAGAGACCACGTTGCAGATGATGGCAAACGTATGGTAACATTGTACTGTATTTGAATGTACTTCTTGCTTTGCCAACTTCGAAATCCAATCAATGAAGATGCATACAGTTTCTCTTACCATTCTTATGCGTTGTGATTTATACTCTTTACTGAATTTTCCAAAATTCAAACTTCAGCTACTCTGAGTTCACGCTCAGGCTCAAATTGAGTACAGGATCAACGAGGCAAATGGTAATATATTCTTCAGCGGCGAGCAGGCGGGTAGAGAATACGAGGAGTTTTTGGTAGCAAATAATTTTTTCAAGTTTGGTTTCTTCCTTCCGAAAAAAAAAAGTTTTTTTGGTTGAGCAAAAAAAAAATAAATAAATAAATAAATAAAAATCCACACTTACATGATTTCACTGAGTTTTCGCATACCGATCTCAAATTTTATTAGGTGTGATGGTCGATAGCAGGCTAAAAATTAATTGCTTTTCAGAGTATTACCAAAAGAAAGTTTAGCCTTGTTCAGCAGAATTTAAACCTAGAATGCTTACTGTCTGTTACCGTTCTTCAAATTGGCAGTTGCAGTGCAGCCTACATAAGCAAGCTTGTAACAAAATTGTGACCAATATCACACCAATCTCATCAGTATATTCATCACAAATTCTCTACCGTCATTTTCTTAGCAGCCGGGGACACTCTTGGGTCGTGTGTTTTTTTTTTTTTTTTTGTTGTTTGACTGCCGCACTTGCCAAACTATAGTAGCATGTATACAATTGTCGACTGTCAGACAACCTGCGTATCAAAAGAAACTTTTTCTTCATATTTCTTTCAGTTGTTATTTGAAATCAATTGCTTCTGGCGGAGTGTCTAGATACAAGCAACAATTTTCAATGCTTAACTCCAACGAGTTGATCTCTTCCGGTAACGGCTGACGGTTTTTTTTTTCAGTCGCTGATCCAGGAGATTTGCGAGTTATTGTTTAATTTTTGCAGTTGCGTTATACATGGAAATGAGTTAGTACGGCTAATAAAATAAAATTTCCATGAGCGTGCATCATCTAGAGTCCTCGTGGAAATCTACAACGAGCATCTCACTCTAGAGCACTGTAACAGACACTGAGCCCTGAACAAGTATTATCCCGGGAGCGCGGATACACACCACATTGTCGCCCATACATCCTCGGGTTCGCTTCACTACAGCTGGCTGCTAAAAAACTCCCTCAAAGAGTAAGGCTTCCGTTTTGATGGATTAAGATCAGGAGACACACATGGCCACTGGAGATGTGTTGGCAAAGTTTGGGACTACTGGTCGTGAAATTCAGAAATCTCAGTTTAGACTTGTGAACGGGTCATATCTACAAGTATTCCAGGGTTGGAACTTGAGCATATTTAGCTAGTAATGATGGGATATGTTTCAGAGCTTCCGTAAATTACTCACAGATTATATTAATGTTATAGGAATAAGCTGAGGAAACTATTCTTTTAGGCTGCGCGCAGGTACAAGCTGTTTTTATCTCTTTCGGCTAGCGCTTATTGGATCTTAGCTTTATCTTCTGAATTAAACTTTAGTTATCGTCAGTTATCTTGGCTTTATCTTCTGAATTAAACTTCAGTTATTGTACGAAGAACATTACTGTACTCGAAGCTGGCCACTGAGGTCCTTCTGATCAGTATTGGGTAAAAACAATACACATTTCAGAGCGTGTTACAAATAATATTAAGAGCTGTTACGAAGACTGTTGTGTAGTTATCTGCATATATATCTACCTGCCGATTTCTGTCAGTCATGAATGATTTGAATGCATGTTCAGCATAAAATATTAATTTGCATCATTCATATATTTGTAACACGTGGGGTAGAAGTATTCGAAAAATTTCAAAACACATAGGATTAATTAGCGTAGTAAATGCTATTAGCTCGATGTATATTATTAAATTTCTACCTTAGTCTTTGCCAGCTCAAGATCGAAGGAGGCTGATCATTCTTCCTTGAAGTGAAAATGGTTTTTACTCGCTTTTTTGGTATTTTAACTTTGAACATCAAGCAGAACAGGTGTAATCAGTCACCGCAGAATGACAACCAAGAGCAGAAACAATGAACAAGTTTGTCTACAAATTCACTATCGTTATTTTCAGCGGCCGAGCGCAAGTAGAATAGCAAAGGTGTTTCCGCTGTGGCCAATTCCAGTTATATAATCTAATTGATTAGCTGTAGTTTTTCCGAAACTTTAGGCTTGAGTGTACAGCTTACAAACTTGGACCGAGTTACAGGCCTTCGTCGTACAATGATCACGCACTTGCGTCTGTTGGTGTGTGATTAATGCCTAAAACTCCTCAATCTACACTTGTGAATCCAAAACTCAAGAAAAGTTCTGGCCAATTTAACGCTACATTTATTATGTCGTTAAAATTGGTGAATCAAAGACACCGGTAATATAGGAATAATGTTTATATTTTATCACATCACATCAATAATCATTTTTTAAACGACGGAAAAATTTTTCACCATCCTATAGCACAATCCGCGCAGTTTTCTTGTTCATCGCCTAAAAATTACTTGCTCCTCCCCGCAGCACAACGAGTTCAGTGCTATTATTCATCTTAAAAAACTCCTTGCACCTCCCAACAACACAAGCTTCGTAGGTCCTTTTATTTTTCTTTAAAAAAGATAACTGCTTGCACCTCCCCACAGCACAACCCGCAGGGTTCTCTGTCATGCACTTGCACCGTTGCCTGAGAGGAGGCGAGTCTCTTCTGTCTGCGGCTTAGGCTTAACTCACCTTTTTTTTCGTGCTCTCAGCCGCCTTGAGAGTCTCCTATACAAGCCTAATCAATCAGAAGAGCATTCCAATCCTCATTCTTATAATCAATCAGCGGAATTTGCCTGGCGTTGTAAGCGTTCCACAGATAATAAGACTCGATAGATTACAGAGAGTGAGTGAGTGACGAGGCAGCATGTATATACTGTGCTTTTGAAAATTAATTAATGAAGAATATGGTCACTGCCTGCAAAGTATGCGCTGCACGTAAGATAATACTGCTATATTATTGGCAGTGGTGTCTTTGAAGACGTGTATTGCGAGCATAGTTTAATAATATATGCAAAAACTAAAAAGGAAAATTTATTGCATCCATAATTGTCGATTTTGCATCCGACTGCGCGCACTAAATGTGTGGTTTAGCCCTAGTAAGAGCATTGGTGCTGAGAGACGCCCTGTCTCGATTATGATCTTTCTTTAATTTTTCAAAGCAATAATATTCACTATCTGGATAACTTTTAACTGCGCAGAATGCTGACATACAAACTAGTTCATGAAAATAAGCTGTCTGAACCACACACGCTCACTTATACAAGCATTCATCGGTGTTGTTCCAAACTGTGCTATTTCTACGAGTAACTCACTTTTTGGGCAAATTTCTTTCGTTTGGCCGCGCTAGCACTAGAGTGCCTGATGTGCCGGTACTGCAATTATCTTAGTAATCGACTATGTCGTGCTTTGGTACTACCCGTCTCGAGCCCACTAGTTTTGCTGCAAATTGTGATATGCCGCAATAATGTGCAAGGCTGGGTCCACTGGTCAGTCGTGTTTCGCAAGCTTGAGTTTTTGGCCTTCGAAAGCGCAAGCCGCAAAGTTTCGGTTACTGCCTGCATGTGCAACTTTTGATGTAAAAGCACGTGTAGTCCTTCGCCTCCTTCTCTGGGCAAAACATTAATTTTGTCGTCTCTTCGAGGGTGACGCGCCGCATCGTAACGAAGTAAGTATTTGTCGTCTCTAGCTGTTGGGTCACACTGGCGTGGCCCGTGGATAAACGCTGTTCGAAACTCATGCTAAATATAGAAATGCATGTTTAAGATTTGCATGCTCAGATTAAACAGCCGTTTTATTTCAACAGATAGTTCGCAAAACTAAAAGTGAAATCAAAACACAAGCTTTGAAACTCTAGAGTAAAAGTGGGAAGATGGAGAAAATCCCGAAAAGTACAGCCAATATACACGCAAAAATTGTATGCACAGCTGCCGTGGGGCACTTACCTTCCTCAGAGATGAGGAGAGCAGATGGCTCTGGACGTTGAACCTTCCGTTGATGACGCCATAATTCTTAAGGACCTGTGGTCAGCTGCAGCCGTACTTACTCTTCTGGGGCCAGTTAGCCAATATATGAAGCACGAACCAGTGCAAGTGGGTTTCCCAGTTCAGGGAGCGGTCAAGTTAACTTTAACTTTGCCTCTTACGGGACTTTAGGGAATACCGCCTGAAACTGATCCAAAGAGGCGAGTCAGGACTTGATTTCCGGGCAAGTTAATGAAATTAATCGAATTAAATTATCGTTATCGCTATAAGCTAATCGACGACAAACCTAATCTTACGATATTTATGTATTGAAATGAAATTTATGAGCATAAGTATTTTTATGGAATGAATGGAACAAATATCGTCAGTATCTTAACCCTATATCTATTTGTATAGTAATACATCAATTTCAAGAAACCGCACGCAGGTGTTTCAGTCTTTTAGAACTGGCTACGTATATCACTTTTTCCTTTTCTATCATAAAAACTACCCCCGTTGCCATTTTGGGTTCCGTTAACTTCATAAAATCATCGGATGCTAAATTGTCCTATTCATATCGTAATATTTAATAAATTTCTTGGTTCATTCCTAGTAGCTACCTCGATCACGTCCCCCAATTACTGTCGTTCTTACCCGTCACTTCATGATAGGCCAAACTGAAAGCCTTTTGTTTTGGGGCAAAACTTTTTACCAACTTCTCTAACGTGGTGGGCCCAGGATCGAGATTTGTTGCCTCCTGTTTTCGTAAGGCGAAAAAACAACATTGAATACATAAAACAAGAGACCTTTTCATTGACTAGAGCTACAGCCATGCCGGCTCGTTCGCTGTCTCGTCAAAGTCAACGATCGAAACCATGCAGTCCTCTTAATCCGAAACCTCAATCAACAGCGTTGGTTTCGCCACTTTGAATCACGTTGCAGTTGTTGAAAGCTGTTGAAAGTAACCCAGGTAAGCTTGAGACGAGCTGGAAACTCCATTTTTGGAGCATGACTAAAGTGCCCGACCGTCTTATGGGTTCCGCATTCAAGGTTACCGCTTGAAATTCACTTTAGTACTACGAAACCGAGGCTCACGTCTGAGATTTAGGGTGAGTGGGATTGACTTATAACAACGACTCTGACGTGAAACCCGACCGAGCTCAACCTCTTGTCACAAGCTATGACCACCACCGTCACATACACACATTGATACAACTGAAAGTATCGGTGAAGTTCCGTAGACTTTACGCAATTTTATTCATTAGTGGCGCCGTGAAGGGCTACAGCCGCTGTCAGTGGTGATGGTTGAGCTACCTGCTTCTGTGTTGGTTGTGAAATTATTACACCCAAGTTAAGCGATGGAAATTAGAAGCTGGCTGGGCAAGGCCCTGTGACAGCAATGTCTTATTTCTAATTTGCTTGTCCGGTAGTTTTTTTAGAAGCTTTACGACAAGAGGACCCTAAATCATCTTCTGAAAAAAAAGGAAAAAAACGCAGAAAAGGAGACAAATGAGCCATGACCCCTACTCTTTTAGTTAAAAAAAAAAACATTGTAATTATAGAAAAAAACATGAACTTGCAGCCTTTCAACTCCTATGCAAAACTGAACTGTATCATTATTGTATTCACCGAAAGAACTGTAGGGTTACCTGCTGACCGGAAAGCTTACAAGAAATGGGTCAGGCCCATAAGCCATAAAGTCTGCAAAGACATCTGCACGACATGAAAGGCTGGATATTAGCTAATGTCGTAGGGTGCTGCTCAGCCCCAGTAATTGCTCAATTATAGAGCCTTTAATACATTTTCACTTAAGAGACAAGCTCTATATCAACAAGTACCTCAGAAACGCTACAAGTTAATGTATCTCGATATACATACACAGAGCATATAGATACGTTTGTCCCCGAAATTAAGTCTTCAATTAAGGCTTGAGATAGAAGCTTTGGCCTGCGTTCCCATTGTGAAACGTGTTGTAAGCTTTACAAGCCGAGCCTGCTAAAAGCACGATCGAGTTACTGGAAGTCTCAGGATTACCGATTAAGGGTCAACGAGTGAAACTCAATATAACGGGTCGAAGCCAGCGCACCTGCCTGAAGTTTCGAACAAGTCAAGCCTGGAAGACAAAGGGCGCGTTCGCTTGAGCAACAAAATTAGGCCTTTGAGGCTTGATTTTTCCGAACAGGTGCCGTAGTTGAGACTTGTTGATTCAAGTTTCAGGCGTTGCTCGCAATTATCAGTTACCCGCGAGCCTTCCACGAACTGCATCTTACTTCGTAAATAGATATTTCACTTGAGCACAACATTATTGGAGAGCTTCTATAGCACATGCAACACGATTAAGAGTGATGAAGATAAAGTTCCTGTCTGTATTGGTGTTTAATATGAATTCTATGCATGTAACTTGATAAGCTAAAACGTAATCGAATATGAAACTTTTTTTTATTCTGTACATATAGGCAACACTTAGCCCTCATATTTAGAATAAGAATCGCTTCTGCCAGTACTAAGAGTAAGTAGGTTTGAATTAAGATTTAGTGAGAAAATAAAAATTTACCCATAAAAACATTCTTTTTCTTCTTCTTTTGAAAGTGATGGAGCGAAATTTTAGCAATATTCAATTAGCATATTCATTGCGACAATAACAGGCACTGATATCCACTTAATACCAAGCTGATCCAAGTTGCTACTAACCAGAAGTGAGAAAATATGAAGTAGTACACTGTAATTAAACATGTACGTTAACTATGGTTCGCACGACAATCTTGGCCCGTACATTCAGTTTCATACTTTAATATATCCAAATTCTTCTTCATGTCCTTGCGAACACAACTGTGCGGACACTAAAAGATGAGCAAAATTTTAGTCGTCAAGCTAGTTTGCATCGTAAGTGCGACAAGTTAAGTTTTGGATACCTCTTCAAATTTTGAATGAGTCAGAACTCATAACCCCGTGTGAACCTCTCTACTGTTTTAACCGTCGTGGCAACGCATTCGCACCCCGTGAAGCATGAAAGTAAGGTAAAGGACTATCATACGAACTGGTCTTTAGTTTTACTACTAAAGTCTACAGAAGTTCATCAGTGATAATACCGCTATGCAGTTACAGGGACACACAAACAAACACGAGCACACGTACATCGCTTCCATCACTGCTGCTCAAGCGCCAGCCCCCTTCCCGCCCCCCCTATCCCGAGGAGCAAAAATTTGACTAAAAGCCATAGGATTAGCTTAGTTAAGTTCGCCCTATCGTATGGGGAGCAGCGTCCTCAGGGGACTATAAGTTAAGACGTCTTTTCTTGGTGGCCGCTGTGCTTTCTTCCACTTTCAAAGTCCTACTAATGACATTTTATTCAGTTCTTACTCTTCTTTCAGCACTTGTTTGTCGCCCCTGTGTTAGAACACCTTCGTGCCTGCATGGGTTCCATGTTTTTATTGCCATACTAAATATTCCTTCCTTCCTTCTTTCTGCCTCTGCAAGATGAATTTGTGATAGAAGCAGATGCTTGATCTATTCAAATATGCTAATATAAATTTCCAGTGGGCGTTTATTTCTGCCAGAGGTGATCTTAGCAAAATGAGTGCCAGCTGAGGTGGTGACAACATCATTGACGAGAGTTTCAGTTTCTTCAGCGACACAAATCGATATACTGAAAAGATTTCTTCTTCAACTCTTAGTTATTTCATCAAAATTGGTGAAGCAGAGTCACGCGTCATTCATCTTAACGTGTTGGAGCAGGTGACAAACGTGATCTGTGCGTTAACTTTTTACACGTAGGTGCGTCTTTCCGTCAAATGAACAACGATGGGCGTTCAATTATGACATTGTTTCTTAATATTTTAGTTTATATTCTTCGCGTGTCTTGGAAGTCACATCCAATCCCATAATCATATATCCTTATTTCAGATGAAATATCACATTCCTAGACAATTTATTGCGTTATGAACAGATAGAGCCAAAGTTTTCAGAAATCACACAACAATCAGAGCCGTGTGGCAACCAGACGCCGGCGTTACCCTCATAGTGTTACCCATGTAGGCTAACAGTGAATGTGACGTGCGATCTTAGCGCCTTAACAAAGTGTTGAGGAAGTTTCGGCAAGCTTGAACATATATACATTTCTGGTGGAGACTTATTCTAGCTTTATTTCAAGGTAAAAAGTGAAGAAAACTACACAAAAGTGCTTCACATGCTAGAATTCAACAAATATATGGCAGTCATGCATTTTATAATACCTATTATTGAGTATCATAGTCAATGTTCATAAACAAAGGCGGTACTACGCAGCTCATAACCCTATAATTTAGGAGGGTTGTTAATTGTCGGTATCACCCGGCGTTACCCGATCTGTGTCGCATTGGAGGCCGGTGTAGCACGCGTGACACCGAAGGCCTGAGGCGTGTTTCCGTGAATGACCAAAACTACGCAACCACAACCAAAGTTATGGTTGCATTGGCGAACAATGAAATTACTCCCATGGACATGAGACGGGATTCAGTGCCCTCTCCTTGTCAACAAACTAATAACCACTTCCCTCCGTTAACGATCACAGTCTTTATTCACGCTGTTTTGGTGTAAACTTCAGCCCTACATAACCTATAACCGTGAACAAAACTGTGTAGCCGCTTAAGAATTCAATTCTACTCCGAATAAACAACTTCACTTCGTAAATAGATAAATGTGACGTCACAACTAAAACTGATGAGCGCACTAAAAATGAAGTTGCGAGTTGTGATCGTAAACACAACCAGAAACGAGTTTCCGTGCAACAGCCACGTTTTTGGTCGTCACGTGGATATGAATCTGGTCGTTTCTGTAACTTGTGGTTGTATTCACACACACAACTGCGCCACAAAGAGTTGGCCCTGATTGCAATACGCCACTGCTGTTTTCCGGAGCAAACATGGCGTCTTTCGTAAGCTTACATTTTTGGATCTTCTAGTGTTATATAAAATTCTAGTGATTCTGATCACTAACGTGGCGACAAAAACCCTTTTTATCGATTTGTTCCTGAGCTGTGAACGGAATCGGTATTTATTTGCGTTGTTTACCAAACTTGACTTATGCAACAAACTGAAAAAAAAAAACGGATGTGTTTCATCCCTCAAACTCGGCATTCGTGGCTTCTCTTACCATCAACTGAATATGCAGAGTCCACCAGTTTGAGCGAATAAGTACTGATCAATAACTTGCTGACAAGCCTTGATCAATAATCCTAATCAGATTTTTTAAGATGAGTATTCGTGGTTCGGGTAAATTAACACTTTGGGACCGTCAGCGATTTTTGGCATTTTGACACTTTCTATAGGTAAATGGAGACATTTTAAGACATTTTTCATGAATGCCATTTTTAGGCAAATGCTTAGTTTTTGAGATGTAGCGCAAATAAGTTCCCATTATTTTCCTATGGGAAAAATACCAGGCGTTCCCAGAGGAACCAAAACTCGCGTAAACTGACTTAAATGAACCTAACCTTACCTAAACTTACTTAACCTAACCTATCCTTACCTTACCTAACCTAACATTACCTTACCTAACCTAACCTTATCTTACCTAACCTTATCTTACCTAACCTCATCTTACCTAGCCTCATCTTACCTAACCTCACCTTACCTAACCTCACCTTACCTAACCTAACCTAACTTAGCCTTACCTAACCTAACCTAACTTAGCCTTACCTAACCTAACCTTACCTAGCCTTACCTTATCTAGCCTTACCTAACCTAACTTTACCTAACCTAGCCTTACCTAACCTAACTTTACCTAACCTAAACTAACCTTACCTAACCTAAACTAACCTTACCTAACTGAACCTTACCTAACCGAACCTTACCTAACCAAACCTTACCTAACCGAACCTTACCTAACCTAACCTTACCTAGCCCTACCTAACCTTATCTAGCCCTACCTATTCTAACCTTACCTAGCCCTACCTAGCCTTACCTAACCTTATCTATCCTCACCTTACCTAACCTAGCCTAACCTAACCTTACCTTACCTAACCTAACCTTACCTAACCTAACCTTACCTAACCTAACCTTACCTTACCTTACCTTACCTAACCTTACCTAACCTAACCTAACCTTACCTTACCTTACCTTACCTTACCTAACCTAACCTAGCCCTACCTAGCCCTACCTAGCCCTACCTAACCTAACCTTACCTAACCCCACCTAACCCAACCTTACCTTACCTAACCTTACCTTACCTAACCTTACATAAGCTTACCTAGCCTTGCCTTATCTTACCTAACCTTACCTAACCTAACCTAACCTAGCCTGACCTAGCCTGACCTAGCCTGACCTAGCCTGACCTAGCCTGACCTAGCCTGACCTAGCCTGACCTAGCCTAACTTAACCTTACTTAACCGAACCTAACCTAAAATAGGCTTGATTAAGTCTCTTAGGACGCTGGCTATTTATCCCATTGGAAAACACTGGGAAATTATTTGCGCAATATTTCAAAAATGAAGCATTTGCCCAAAAAAGCTATTCATGAAAAACTTCTTAAATGGGTCCTTTCACTTGTAGAAAGTGTCAAAATATAAAAATTCGCTGAGGGTCCTAAAGTAGAACAATACCGTGGTTCCAAAAATTCTTACCATTGGTTGTAAAATGTTTACCTTTAGAAACTGCTGTTAACAGTTTGCAAGTGAGTTGGTCTCATTCTCTGCAGTAAAAATTTTGGCTATTATTTACCCTTTCACCGAAAAAAGTTTTTAGGTATGAAATGTGCTTCTTCAGTGTAGCTACACACTGATGATATGCGTTGATGTAGCAGAAGTTGTTTAACATATTCAAATGCCAACAACTAAAGTTGTATATATACAATGTTTTGGTATAGATGAAATGGAAGAGGGGAAAGCAAAAAGAACACAAAGTCTTGTTTTGTTGTACGTGAAGGTATATCTAGAATAACATGTTTATGATTAAAAACAGGTCAATTGACTGTAATTGTCAAAAACCTTACTTTCTAGTGAGCCGGACTATAGACGCATCGTAGTGCGTATTTCTTTCTCTTAATTTCTGAGCCTTGACGCATAGACCCTAGGGCTATGTAGGTTCAATTTGCCCATCCTATGTTATGGGAAGTTGCGGCCCTCAGAGAACTACAAAAATCTTATCCCTGACTAGGCCCTAGACACATCCTTCATTCGCAATAATGTGGCTTCTTTTTGTTTTCTTATATTCTTGCTATTGATATTTGCTTTTTTTTTTTTCTTCTTCTATGCTCACTATTCACCTGCTCTTTGATTCAGAGAGAGAGGCAGAAATCTCATAATTTTGAAGACTTATTATATGCCCTATTCCTCTCTTGAAACAAATAGCCGGTTGCTGTATGGGAGGCTGAAACTATCGTAGCATAATAATGATATCGGTAGGTAATACTTAAGTTACAGTCACCGCATAAATCTCGTTCCCTTCTAGTAAAAATTCATTGAAAATAATCTATTATCGTTGTATAAGTTTCGGGCTTTTTCTTTTTTATAATTGGAGTTACCTGAGAGTAGCTACTTGATTTACATCAGTGGTTACGTGTGAACGCAATCACACGCGGTTACCCACATGAGAACCCTCTGTTACACGATACAGTAAGGTCACTTATAGCATTATCGACCCCTAAAATTCAATTTTTCTCATGTATATTGAAGTATTTATATAAAGATATTATCATGGTTAGTATACATTTAAAAAAATATGGCAAAAGGTGAATGATAACATGGCAAGAAGAGAAAGTGCCAATTAAGGAAATTCATCGTCGTGTTGGACGTGGAAAAGCAACGGTAGTTAAGACTCCTCAGCGATGCAAGAAGTCTCCAACCAAACGTTGTTCACGAACACAAAAGTATTCCTTGTCGACCTCGAAAGACACCTAAAGCAACTGATAAGCATTAAGTAATGAAAAATCCTCGTGTAATCTCCGGTATGCTCAAGGGAAACATCCTAAATTGCTTGAATTTGTGTCTAATCGCATTCTCCAACATTGTCTACAGAAACACTTTCAGCTCTCAAGTCGAACAACAGGGCGGAAATCTCTTTAATGAACGCATGGGCGAAGCTAGGCTAGCTTTGGCTACGCAATACCAACATTGGACTACTGAACATGACCTACAGTCATGGGGTCTGACGAAAACATCTAGCCATTTCGAAATATCCCTGGGAAAGTGGGCGTCTTCTAACTGCAACCGGAATATCCTAGATTCACAATCCCCAGAGTAAAACATCCCACTTCTGTTACGGCTTGGCGTCGTTCTAGCGGTTCTGGGGATGTTCGGGGTGGTCTTTATGCATTGCCTAAGAATGAAACCATGAATGCATACCACTGCACTGAAGTGTTGGCTAATCGCTTGTTGGATACGCTTCAGTACCATCATCTCAGGGTTTTCATCCATATAGGTCTCAAGGCTTTTTGTGGCCACTGTAGCTAGTTGCCTGATATGTAAGGTCCACGATCTTAGAGGCAAAATTTATATGGCCTATTTCTAATTCTAGTCTACTATCGAACCGTCCTCAGGAAGATA
Source organism: Parhyale hawaiensis (assembly GCA_001587735.2). Taxonomy (NCBI): domain Eukaryota; kingdom Metazoa; phylum Arthropoda; class Malacostraca; order Amphipoda; family Hyalidae; genus Parhyale; species Parhyale hawaiensis. Next base: position 16,871,682 of record LQNS02277275.1, on the reverse strand, counting down.
AGTTATGATCAAATACGTTATTTTTAGATCTTTGTAAAAGATGATATAATTCGTTACGTGTTTTTCTGTGTGGACGATCCTTTTAGATCGTGGGCCTTAAAGAATAACAGTAGTTGCTGCAGAAGCACTCGTACAGCGCGGATCTTCGCCAAGAAACGCAATATGCCAATGAAAAAGTCAAATTAGATTAGATAGGCAGCAGTAGACGAACCAACAGGCCTATTCCCAAAGAGACACCGGAACTTACGCCCCGGCCCTCTATGAGCTATTGCCATTATGGTCCTGAAGCCAGAATTTCTTTCTGATCATCAGCAAAATTTCATAAACTGTTCCTCGCAACATTACTAGGACTTCCTGTGAATTTTATGAAGATTTGTCTAAAACTTTTTGAGTTGTCTATGTGACAGACACAAACAAAGGGACAGACGGACAAACTCTGACAAAAGTATAACCTCTTTGGCGGAGGTAATACGGTACTACAGTTTAGTGGGAAAACGCGACGATGCCAGGAGAGCTCCTATTATACTGGCCATAACTTGTAGAACGAGCACCAACGTAATTCCTATTCATGTATCCAAAAATGCAATGCTCTGAATAAAATGCGAGAATAGAGGACGTTGCTGAAATTAGCCCGCATGTATTAAATTTACAATGCAAGTATTTACATGAACATTAAGCAGCCAGATGGGTTTCGAAATCCTTTCTGAAATAGTACTATTCCTATGAAAACTGACAAATTCATTCAGATAGTACGGGTTTAAATGAACGAGATCCGCGATAAGTATGCCCTGCACGATGGTTAATTCTTAAAATTTAACTTCAATGCTATAGTTGCACATAAAGTTTTGCTAATTAAGATTTAAGTTTCTTTCATTCCGATATAGGAGCATTAAGTTGTGGCAACGTAAACAATCCTGGCAATAGTCCTTAAAATGTCTCCAAAACTTGTTGAATAAGGAGCACTGTTGCTTTCGTCGAAGGGTTGGAATAGTGAATTAATCATCTAGACAACATACCGAAATCTGAGAGCCAGGTGACGAAATTGATCTGAGGGGCAGGTGAAGCAATTGCAGACCTTTGGGAACGATCGATGAGGAAGGCTTAGCAGTAGTTGAACAATACCAAAAAAAGTGTGTGCGTATGAGTATGTAGGGGTATTCGCAAAATGTTTTTGAGAGGATGCTATATTTTCAAACAAAAGCCAAGAGAGCGCCATCCTGGGAACCACTGGACTGAGGTCATGTTCGACTGTGGGCTACAATTAAACCTTCTTAGAGGCTTGACTGGTTCGAAACTTCACGCAGGTGCCCTGGCTTCGACCTGCTTAATTTAGTTCCAGGCATTGACCCTCAATCGTTAGTTACTCTTGTGACTTCCAGAAACTCAATCTTACCATACTGTGTGAAATTAAGCTTTCAGCAGACTCAACATAACCACGTTGCTTCTAACACTTGTAACGCCACTCAAAGTGATAAGCCAAGCCTATATTTGCACTCGTACTTTTCAGTTATTACTGGTGTTATTTGGTAACTGCACGAAGCACGAGGATTTATTCTGTTTGACTGCCGCATCTGATCACTACTACGAACCTGGCTGTAAACCTAACCCAAGCAATACAGATTCCAATGTGTCTTAAAAATAACTAAGTAAGTTTCAATGCAGCCGTTAAACGGCCGCAAAATTTGGAGATTCACATATAAAAGAAAAATGTGGTTGGGTGTGGCTACTCGTATAATAAGTGATTGAAAGAAAATTAAATATACTTCAGGGACGCAGCAGTAGCGTGTAATTATTTTGTACTCGCTCAGGGACTGTCTTTCCAAAATTTGTGTCCGTTGAGAAAACAGCGCCCCATGATTAGGTCAGGAATTAGACGTGGGAGTAACTTGATTATATGGATTGGCGCATGCGCCTCCAGATTATTGCTCCCGAAAATTTGCG
>LQNS02277275.1:16826050-16856925 GCA_001587735.2 Parhyale hawaiensis | reverse complement strand
TAGTTTTACTACTAAAGTCTTGAGAAATTCATCTGTTATAATATAGGGATACATACTAACACGAGCGCACGTACTGCATCGCTTCCATCAGTGCTACTCAAGCGCCGCCCCCCCCCCCCCTCCCCATCCCGAAAAGCAGAAAATTGACTAAAAGCCATAGGATTAGGATTAGCTTAGTTAAGTTCGCCCTATCGTATGGAGAGCAGCCTCCTCATGGGGACTTTAAGTTAAGACGTCTTTTCTTCGTGGCCGCTGCGCTTTCTTTCATTTTCAAATTCCTACTAATGACGTTTTATTCAGTTCTTACTCTTCTTTCAGCACTTACTGTTCCCATGTGTGTTGCTCCTGTCTCAGAACACCTTCGTGCCCGCATAGGTTCCACGTTTTTATCGCCATGCTAAATATTCCTTCCTTCTTCCTCTGCAAGATAAAATTTGTGATAAAAGCAGATGCTTGAACTATTCAAACTTGCTAATAAAAATTTCCAGTGGGCGTTTATTTCTGCCAGAGGTGATCTTAGCTGATGCGATGCCAACATCACTGACTAAAGTTTCCGTTTCTTCAGCGACACAAATCGATATACTGAAAAGAGTTTTTGTCCAACTCTTAGTTTTTTCATTAAAATTGGTGAAGCAGTCACGCGGCATTCATCATACGTGTTCGAGGAGGTGAAAAACGCGATCTGTGCGTTAACTCTCTACACGTAAAAGCGTTTTTCCGTCAAATGAACGACGATGCTCGTTCAATTATAGCATTGCTGCTCTATATTTTAGTTTATGTTTTTTACGTCTCTCGGAAGTCACATTCCGAACCCATAATCTTATATCCTGATTTCAGATGAAACCTCATATTCCTAGACAATTTATTGCGTAATGAACGGATGGAGCCTAAGTTTTCGGAATCCCAGACGCCGGTGTTACCCTCACAGTGTTACCCGAGTAACAGTGCGATCTCAGCGCCCCAACAAAGTGTTGAGGAAGTTTCGACAAGCTTGCTTGACAAAGTGGTTCGTCGATGTGCGTTCATGTTGGGTGGTGTTGTGCCCTGTGATCTGCCGCATCGTCGCAGAGTTGGTGGGGTCTGTTTTTTGTATAAAATCTATAACTGTCCCAGTCATCCACTGTCTGAGTTTCTTCCGGATCCATTTGTTCGGNTTTCATTCTTTCGTTTTCTCCACCCGCTGGGCTGGTTGCGTGGGGGTTTGTTAACCTCATGGAGTTTCTCCGTTCCTGCGTCGCCAGTCTGGTGTGATTTAATAATAATAATAATAATACATACATTTCTAATTCTGGCGGAGACTTATGTTGGCTTTATTTCAGGATAAAGAGTCAAGAAAGCTGCACATGTTTCTGGTTGTCACGTACGTGGATGTGAATCTACCAGCTGGTCGTTTCTGTAACTTGTGGTTGTATTCACGCACACAACAGCGCCACAAAGATTCGGCCCTGATTGCAACACCTACGCCACTGCTGTTTTCCGGAACAAACATGGCGTCTTTCGTGGGCTTACATTTTTGGATTTTCTAGCGTTAAACGAAATTCTTGTGATTTTGATCATGAAAGTGGCGACAAAAACTCATTTTTATCGATTTTTTCATGATCTGCGAACGCAATCGGTATTTATTTGTTTGTTTACCAATCTTGATTTATGCTACAAACTGCAAAAAAAAAAAAAGAAATAGACGTGTTTCATCCTTCAAACTCTGCATTCGCGGCTTCTCATTGGGGTGCTAATGCCTACATCGGCTTTGCGCCGAATATTTAAAAAGTAAGTAAGACTTCTCCTTCCACCGACTGAATGCGCAGAGTCCACCAATTTTAGCGAATAAGTTCAGATAAATAACTTGCTGACATGCCTTGATCTATAATCATCAGTTTTTTTTTAGATGAGTATTCATGGTTCGCCTTGGTTCCAAAAGTTCTTACCATTGGTTGTAAAATGTTTACCTTCAGAAACTGCTGTAATAGCGTGGAAGTGAGTTGGTCTCATTCTCTGTAGTAAAGATTTTGGCTATTATTTACCCTTTTACCCAGAAAAGTTGATACCTATGAAATGTGTTTCTTTATAGTCCAAAAATTACAATCATTCTTTGCGCAAATTTTTACTTTTCGAATTAGTAGACTGAAATTTTTGTTAATTATCCGACGAGGTCAGTAATAACATTTAGTTTTTTTGTTGGCATATTTAGGTGGAATAAGGCATTTTCAAGCGTTTTTTTTTATGAATGACTTTTTTGCTGCAAATGCTTAGTCTTCGAGATATTTGACTTTGAAGTTCCCATTGTTTTTCTATGAGAGAAAATGAGATTCACCCTTATGACTTGCACGATATCGCTTTACAATGTATTTTATATATTTATTGTAGGATATTAGCAGAAGCAGTCCTTGCTTGCCGAACCTTAATGAGTTAGGGCCACGTTGTAGCCGAAAAACTATTACGAGGCTCCATTCTTGAAGCCGCGCAACGGCCGTATTCGCGCATCTTAAATTCTCCCAGGAGAAACAATGGCAACTTTAATGTCAAATATCACTAAAAGTAAGCATTTGCGATGAAAAAGATATTCTTAAAAATTCTTAGAATGCCTCAGTCTACCTAAATATGTCCATAAAAACTATTACGTGTTACGTATAAAACCACAAATATACTGGTAAAAGTAATGTATAAGCCAAGAAACAAACACCACCACTGTCCGCAGTAGAATACTGCCTAATTAATGCGCAATCCAATAATGTCTGCCAGCTGGTCGTGTTCCTAAAACATATATAAACAGAACTTGAAAGTTCCCGACTAAAACGTTATTCGTAAGAAAGTCTTAGAATGCGTTATTCTACATTCATGCTCCATTAAAATGAGCTCGTGATTGCACAATTAAAGACTTACTAGAACGTATGCGAACACGAGTACGATCATCGTGTTTCAGTAATGCCAGCCTGTCGTAGGCCTATTCCAAAAATAAACATAAACTCAAACTTCTTGACGAAAAGTTATTCGGGGAACACTTCTTAGAATGCGTTCTTCTACGTTCATATTTCAATGAAATAAGCTCGCGATTACACAATTTACTAGCGATTACACAATTAGTTAAAGACTTAATAGGACGTGTTCGAACACGCCTACGATCATCGCGCCTATGCCGATCAAGAGAAGTAGAAGTCTACATTGCTGTAATTGCCAATATAACAGAGCAACAATGGGAACCTGTAAGTTAAATATCTAAAAAACCAAGCATTTTCTGCGAATGAAGTACTTAATTGGCAGAACCTGCCCCACGCTAATCTTTAAGCGTAAAGCATCGTTGAAAATTAGACGTATGCATTTGTCACTGGTAATCAACAGTGATGACTCTCCCCTGAGACAGGTTAGAAGCTTAGGACAGGGTTTGCTAAGTTCTTGGAAGCTGTTGAGCAACACCACGTAAAGAATAACACACTGACTGGCACGAACCACGTGTTGACTGTGACGTGATTCGTTTTATTGTGAAAATTCATAATTGAACAGAATTTTGGTAAATATTAGTATTTACCCCACCCCCCAGTCGAACCCAGACATTTTCGACCATTAACCTAATAGATATGGATTCGCTGAACATGAAAAAGCTTAATTTTAAAAATACTGATACATTATACTTGATACTAAATCTTTATTGGTGCTCACTACTGCGAGCCGGTTTTTCGTCAGTAAAATATTTGCCTAAACAGTGTCATTAGCAGAACCAGTCCTTTGCTCCTAACCTTAAGAAGTAATGCATCATTGGATACATAATTCATAGATTTTTCGTTCATAATCGTCAATGATGTAGTTCCCTGGTATAGGTTACGAATAGGAAACTTTTTTTTTTTTGCAGGTTTCAATCACGACGCGCCGGACACGTCGTTACGTAAACAATAAACACTGCGCGGTCGAGTGACGCAATGACAGATATGCTTCTTCAGTTTGACTGGGTAATTATATGAGTTTTTGTTTATGTACTGACGTTTGCTTCAATATTACGTTGCCAAAAAGAAAAGAGTTGGGTTCTGTGGTTATTTGGTGTTTTCTAGGTAAATTTTATGAAAAACATTTCATCATATAGCTATCACTTAAATTAACGATCACGAAGCAAATGCCCTCAGGGGCATATTGTGGCGGGCCTTTTCCCTGCCACAATATGTTTGGGCATCACGCACCCAAGGGTCCCGAGTGCCTTCTCCGCAGGGGATGTAGCATCTGGCCTCAGTTCCTGCTGACGAGGTTAGTTTTGTAAAGTTAGGTAGGTTCTCTATTTCCTTTTCTGTTCCGCGAGGTGGGCTGTCGATCGAGATAGCGTACCCAGTCCGCGGAACTTCTCTCGTCTCTGTCGTGTGGAAGGCCGTGAAAGAGGTCGACCACTCGAGTGTCTCCTACTATGCTTTGCGCCTTGTTTCCTGCCCGTAGTAGCGCACGTAGGCCAGGCGACAAATTATGTGGTATTTAAATACTACACACTCATTTCTGTTGGAACGCCTGAGTTGTGGCTACGGAGGTTAAACAAAGTTTATAACTAACTAACTAATCACGAAGCAAATTAATGTTGCAGCAAAAAAAAAAGCCTGGATGGTCGGTAATGAGTTGCTCGGTCGTGATACTAACGTGGCCGCAAGAGCGATCACAGTTAATGGCGCAACGATTGACGGAACAGATCTTGCAGACTATTTTAATGATTATTTTACGTCCATAGCAAGGGACTTGGTGCAATCACTACCGCGTAACTGAGTGCAATACCTTGTTTCTAATCCAAGGATTGAAGTTGATTTTAATTTTCTTCCTGTAGCTGCGGATGAAATAAGCTCTATTGTTGCTTCTATGGAGGTACCACAGAAATGAAATTCAGCCGAAGCATTTAGTCAGGATACTTCCATTCATTGTTGACTATCTAACTTCTATCCTTAAAAAAGTTAGAGAAATTCCTGTTCATGAAGCTGGTGACACTAACGAAGTATCCAACTATCGACCAATATCGACATTGTCTATTTTCAATAAAATTTTTTAGAAAATATTGCATGAAAGATTGTCGCAGTTTTTGGAGGCTCATAATGCCATAAACAGGGCCCAGTATGGCTTCCGTATGAGGAAGAACCCGACCCAGGCAATTTTCAATCTGCTAATAAAAAGTGTTAGTCTACCAGCGTTTGCTAATAAATCATTTTAGGTTTGTTTGCTTTTGGATCGAAAGAATGCATTTGATATTGTAGATAAAACTATCCTACTACAGAAGTTAGAGCATTATGGGATTCGGGAGGCCTATTAACAGCCTCGTAAAAGATTATTTGACTAACCGTAGACAATATGTGATTTGTGGGGAAGCTGAATCAAGAACAAATAATATTGAAATTGGAGTACCGCAAGGATCAGTTTTAGGGCCATTGTTATTTCATGTATTCATTAATGATATAGTACTTGCTAATGATACCGCTACAATTCTATTTGTAGATGGTGCGGTTGTCCATGTTAACGATTGCTATTTGACAACGCGGTGCAGAAAATTACCTCTGTGATAGCAAATATTTCTTTGTGGCTAAACAGAAACAGACATACTCCGAATGTCAATAAAACGAAGCTCATGGTTTTTTCCTCATCTAGGAATCTTATCTTGCCTGACATACTTTTCAATGGAATAAAATTAGAATGGGTTCATACATTTAAAGATCTTGGTATTCTTATCGATGATAATCTAACTTTATCATCACATATAGCAGACGTTAGCAAAAAGCTCAGTAAGGCTAAAGGTGCCATATATGCAGTCTCACGCTACTTGCCAAAGCGAGCACTTGTTGCTTTGCACTATTCACTTATGTATTCCCATATTATGAATGGTATTTTGTTTTGGGGGCTGTGACTGACAATACTATCAGACCTGCATCAGTACTAATGAATGACACTGTTAGAGAATAACATACCAATGTGGTCAACCATTGTAATGTACAGCAAATTAGGTGTTCTCAAACTTAGGGATATCCATAAGTATTTTGTATTGAAATTCCTTAGACAAGCTTTAATAGCAGAAAATAAAATTTTTGAAGACCACTTTACCCCACTTCTAGTGGACACTCACTATAATATAAGAAACAGCAGGTTTAACCTTCCAATTGTACGATTAGAGATTGAAAAACGATTTGTTATATTTCAAGCAATTAAAGACTATAATGAACTTCCGTTAGATATTCTAGAAACGATGTCACATGCACATTTTAAGTATATGTTCAAACGCTATTGTATTAGGAGTTATTCCTATTTTAAGATATGTGCCCTATAAGTGATTATTGGCTTTCATTGGGCTTGTTCTCAACTAGTATGTATAAGGTGATATTAATGTGTTTTAGGTGCAAGTGTTGTCACCCTTTTCAGACTGCGTCATTCTGTATCTGAGAGTAATAATGAAGTAAAGGAGCACTAACTAATTGCGCAGGAGTACTGATATATTGCAGTGCTTAATAAATCGATATCTCAAAAACTACTATTTTCCGGTGGCTGTGACTCATAAATTTGTGTAGGGGGTTGCTCGAAAAAAAAAACAATTTTTTGACGCAGTTTTTGTATTTCGAGACAGGAACATGTGTAAAGATGCCAATTTTTACCATTTTCAACCAAAGTTTATTTCAAAACTGCTTGACTCAAAAGTTGCACGAAACGAATGCTGCCCCATAGCCTTGAAATTTTTTGGTCTGAATCTGATAAATAAAGAAACGTTGAACACGAATTTGACAACCACAACCGTCGCAAATCATTACTCCGCTCAAAACGCAGTTTGGAAATATCGATGTTAGAGGGTAGCTACAGAAACCTGCTTTTCCTTACCTAAAAGCTTACGTAGTTTCAGTAAAAAAAAATTGGTCTTGCTGCGAAACTCACCTATAGGCTAATCAAGAAAAGACGAATTTAAATTATCTTCACTAAGACTCTTTCTATGCGACATATTGACCAGTTGTTCTACAGAACGAAAAGCAGTGAAAAATGCTGTGAACAGAGCCTCTTCTACGCTTTTATAACCTTTCCTAGTTCATGAACATACTGCGTCTAACCATATTCTTATCTAACCCTAACAAACCTAACAGTCCTCGTCAGACTTATCACCGAAACCGTCACCGTTAAGATCCGTCATGTGCACCATTAACTAGATATATGCGCTATAGGTTATGAACAGGTTGCAGCATGGATGAAACTGATCACATACTGTCTTTAATCCGAGTGGAATTTTCCGATTTATGATCTGTATTTTATATTTGTTCATAATTTTGTTATGGACCCTCGGTACGTGCTGCACAGTAGTGCTGAGGGTCCGAGATCGATTCCCATGCCAGACGCGGTCTTTCTCAAGAGCGCTTGGCGAGCTGAATCGGCAAATTTGCTTGGTGAGTATTGTCATCGAGGGGTGCCTACTTTCGGTAGGGGGTGGCCGGTCGTTGAACCTTCCGTTTCGGTGCCTTAGTTCCTAGCACCCGTCGTCGGCTGCAGCTGCCCTTACTCCTCTGGGGCCAGTTGGAATATATCTGCTGCACGAACCAGGGCGTGTGGGTTTCCCAGGGGAAGGTGCAGACAGAGCTGACTTTACCTTTATATAACTATGAGTATTGATATACATCACATTGTTGACAGGAGGTTCTTGCAGAAACTTTGGAATATTTGCAGTTGCATTTGATGTCTTCACAAAAATTACATACTTCACAACAGCCAACAGTTTATCAGGATTGTAGCCATATCATTCACATTGTGCGAATAAAATTTTACAAAAGCAATTTTTATAATCCCCTCAGAATTAAGCAGAGGATGAGCCGCAGGGTAAGGTTAGCTAGGTTCGCCCATGCTACTAGGTATGTTATGGGTGCAGGCTGCAGCAACCCCAGGAGGATTGTGCAGGTTGCCAAGCTTTTAGCTAAGCCTTCAGGACGTGTTTCGAGCCCACTTTGTGTCCTTCCATATTCATACTCATACTGATGGTGCTTTTGTTCCGTTCTTCCTCTTCTTTCCCGACTTTCTATTTCCATGCGTGTGATCCTGTTTGCAAACACTCTCGTGCATAGTGGGTTCTATATGATTATCGGTATGCTATGTATCCATTATTTTTTCTGTGATATCGCCTTTCTAGTGGAAATGCAAGTTTAAACTACTTAATTTAATAATGATAGCACTCTGAGAGCTTATGCCTCTGCCAAGCAAGACATTGTTAACGAAATGTTCAAGTTTATGCCAGAAACAAGGATTTCCTTAACATTATCCCAAAAACTTGGTTATTTGTGCCTCTTGAGAGCAACAACAGCTTCTGTAATTTTCTTAAAGTTCCATCCGTAATTTTTTTCGTTACATTCTGACAAATACTAAGACATTAGTCAAATACACAAACGGATGGAGCGATCATCACCAAAATTTGGTCATTTGTGATTTGTACAATTCTACGGTCGAGTTCACACGTCATTTACATAAACGCGCTCGCTCATTCATACGTCCAAATGTGTTACTGTGTCCTAGACATAGTAGAAAATTGCATTATTTTTTCAGTTTTAGTTCACTCCAAATTTGAGATGATATTCATAACCTGCATGGTGACACTTGCAGTGGAAACGGATTTGACGCTCAACATTTTAATAACATTTTGAGGCATACACAAAGCTGTGCTGACAACGAAGCGATAAGATTTTCGGATGACTGGATTGGTGAGCGCGTTGAAATGAAAGACGTATGAACTTGGTTTAATAATTCCTGCAAATTTCATGACTATCCGTGTACAACTTTTTCAGTTGTGTTACTGACGAACATTAGTCAAACACACAAACAGACGAATTGATAATTCAACAAAATTTGGTCATTTGTGTCTTGCAACATTTACATTTCTCCCATTCCCTACAATTTTTTCTGAAGATTCGTATAGCTTTTTCAGTTATGTTACTGAAAAACATAAAAAAAAAACAAATATGCAGAAAACAAACAAGCGGACAAACAGATCAGCATAAAAATTTTCTCATGTGCACCTTTCAACAACCAAAAAAAATTCCTGAAAATTTCATCCAATATTCGTTTGAGTTATGTTACTAAGAAGAGTAGGCAGATAAATGAACAATTAAACTAACGGTTGAACGCAAAGATCGGTCCATAATTTTGTTAGTTGTCTTGATGACAGAGAGACGGACAGACAAAATTAAAAACTCGACGAAAACATAACCTCCCTGGAGGAATTAATAATAATGTTTAACAATCACCAGTGTAACTATACGCTGGTGATATGCGTTGATGTAGCATAAGTTGTTTAACATATTCAAATACCTACAACTAAAGTTGTATACAATGTGTTGGTATAGTTGAAATGGAAGAGGGGAAAGCAAAAAGAACACAAAGTCGTGTTTTGTTGTACTTGAAGGTATATCTAGAATAACATGTTTATGATTAAAAACATGTCAATTTCGTGTACAGCGAATATGTGTGGGAAAATCATTGTTTCTCTTCCGAAACGATGACGAGGAGAGCCCTACCTACAGCTGACTGTAATTGTCAAAAATCTTACTTTCCAGTGAGCCGGACTATTGAACGTATCGCAGTGCGTTTTTCTTTCTCTTAATTTTTGAGCCTTGACACATAGACCATAGGGCTATGTAGGTTCAGTTTGCCCATCCTATGTCATGGGAAGTTGCGGCCCTCAGAGAACTACAAAAATCCCCTTAGCCCTGACTAGGCCTTAGGGACATCCTTCATTCGCAATAATGTGGCTTCTTTTCGTTTTTATATTCTTGCTATTGATATTTGCTTTTCTCTTTTTTCTTCTATGCTCGCTATTGACATGCTCCTTGATTCAGAGAGAGAGAGAGACAGAAATCTCATCATTTTGAAGACTTATTATATGCCCTATTCCTCTCTTGAAACAAATAGCCAGTGGCTGTATGAGAGGCTGAAACTATCGTAGCATAATAATGATATCGGTAGGTAATACTTAAGTTACAGTCAATAGATAAATCTCGTTCCCTTCTAGTAAAATCTCATTGAAAATAACCTCAATGCTTTTTGTGGCCATTGTAGCTAGTTGCCTGATATGTAAGGTCCGCGATCTTAGAGACAAATTTTATATGGCCTATTTCTTATTCTAGTCTGCTGTCGAACCGTCCTCAGTAAAATAAGTTATGATCATATACGTTATTTTTAGATCTTTCTAAAAGATTACATAATTTGTTACATGATTTTGTGTGAGGACGATCCTGTTAAATCGTGGGCCTTGAAGAATAACAATAGTTACTGCAGAAGCACTCGTACAGCGCGGACCTTCGTCAAGAAATGCAATGCCAATGAAAAAGTCAAATTAGATAAGATAGGCGGCAGTAGACGAACCAACAGGCCCATTCCCAAAGAGACTCCGGAACTTACGCCCCGGCCCTCTATGAGCTATTGCCATTATGGTCCTGAAGCCAAAATTTCTTTCTGATCATCAGCAAAATTTCATAAACTATTCATCGGAACATTACAAGGAGTTCATGTGAATTTTATGAAGATCCGTCTATAAGTTTTTGAGTTGTCTATGTGACAGACACAAACAAAGCGACACCCGGACAAACTCCGATAATACAATAACCTCTTTGGCGGAGGTAATAAGGTAACTACAGTTTAGCGGGAGAGCTCAACAGTACCAGGAAAGCTCCTATACTGGCCATAACTTGTAGAAAACACCAACGTAATTCCTATTCATGTATTCAAAAATGCAATGCTCTGAATAAAATGCGAGAATAGAGGTCGTTGTAGAAATTAGCTCGCATATGGTAAATTTGCAATGCAAGTGTTTATGTGAACATTAAGCGGCCAGATGGATTTTGAAATCTATTCTGAAATAGGACTATTCCTATGAAAACTTGTGAATTCATCCAGAGAGTACGGGTTTAAATGAACTAGATCCGCGATAAGTATGCCCTGCACGATGGTTTATTCTTAAAATTTAACGTGAATGCTATAGTTGCATAAAAAGTTTTGCTAATTAGGAAGTAAGTTTCTTTCATTCCGATATAGGAGCAGAATGTCGTGGCAACGTAAACAATCCTGGCAATAATCCTGAAAAGGTATCCAAAACTTGCTGTATCAGGAGCACTGTTGCTTTCGTTTTAAGAGTTGGATAAGTGTATTGATCATCTAGACACCATACCACCGACTCACCTCCTACTCTGGAGCGATCGAAATCTGAAAGGCAGGTGACGCAAATTGATCTGAGGGGCAGGTGAAGCAATTGCAGACCATTGGAAACTATGAGGAAGGTTTAGCAGTAGTTGAACAATACCAAAAAGTGTGCGTATGTGTATGTAGGGGTATTCGCAAAATGTTTTTGAGAGAATGCTATATTTTCAAACAAAAGCCAGGAGAGCGCCATCCTGGAAAATCCTATGAACCACTGGATTGAGGTCATGTTCGACTGTGAGCTATAACTAAACATTAGAGGCTTGACTGGTTCGAAACTTCACGCAGGTGCCCTGGCTTCGACCGGCTTAATTTAGTTCCAGGCATTGACCCTCAATCGTTAGTTACTCTTGAGATATCCAGAAACTCAATCTTACCATACTGTGTGAAATGAAGTTTACAGCAGGCTCAACATAACCACGTTGCTTCTAACACTTGTAACGCCACTCAAAGTGATAAGCCAAGCCTATATTTGCACTCGTACTTCTCAGTTATTACTGGTGTTATTTTGTAACTGCACGAAGCACGAGGAGTTATTCTGTTTGACTGCCGCATCTGATCACTACTACATTGTACTTTCTGTTTTTGCAGGATTTTGTAAGAAAAAGAACCTGGCTGTAAACCTAACCCAAGCAATACAGATTCCATGTGTCTTAAAAATAACTAATTAAGTTTCAATGCAGCCGTTAAACGGCCGCAAAATTTGGAGATTCACATATAAATGAGAAATGTGGTTGGGTGTGGCTTCTCGTATAATAAGTAATTGAAAGAAAATTAAATATACATCAGGGACGCAGCAGTAGTGCGTAATTATTTCGTACTCGCTCAGGGACTGTCGTTCACAAAATTTGTGTCCGTTGAGAAAACAGCGCCCCATGATTAGGTCAGGAATTAGACGTGGGAGTAACTTGATTATATGGATTGGCGCATGCGCCTCCAGATTATTGCTCCCGAAAATTTGCGCACGTTGTGAAAACAACGCCCCATGATTGGGCCCGGAGTTACACGAGGGAGTAGCAGGAGCGCTAAGGGTACAGGGGAGGTGGGCGTGGGGCAGGTGAGGGTATCTCAGGTTGCCTCCTGTCTTCAGCAGGTGCGCGAGTCAGTGCTCAGTCGTTGTTGGCGGAGACTGGAGTATAGCTTGCCCTTGGCTGTAGCTATAGCGTGCTTCTCAAGCCGGCCCATGACTCCTCCTTCTGCTGCCGCGATCTGCTGAGTTCTGTTGACATTTACGATATCACGTGGTTCCTCACGCTAAGCCGACATGGAGATGGTAATGGTTGTATGTACCTAGTTTCGTGGTGACTCTTTGTTGAAGCGCACTGACTCAAGCGGATAATATTTTCCTAAGTGATGGCTTTAAACATTGCCCTACCGTCGGGTGATTTGTGCAACGGTGGTGATGCATTGAAGAAACTTGATCGCTTTTTTGCGTTAGAACTTGCTTACGATTCTTAAGTTGATTTAGTGTGTGCGGAACGCGGTGTCGGTCACGGACATAGGGAACTTATTCGAGTGATGTGATTGATATACTGACATAAGTGAATAACGTGATTGATGCAAGAGGGTTCACGAGTTTACAGTGAAATCGCTAAAAGTTGCAAAACTATATTGTTTACTTCACCTGTTTGCAAGAACATCAAGGCTGCCCTAAGATCTACAAAATTAAGTGAGTACATGAAAATTGTCTAACTTAATGTCCATGGACTAACTTCGGGATCATGAGCTCCAAGAAGGTACAAATGTGGCCGTATCGCTATTGATTCTGCGATAATTTATAACTTCTTGAAGCTGATGATACCCCATGCGCCGTACTTGGTAACATAGATGCTCAGTTGAAAAAATAAATATTTTCTAAGTTTCCTGCAAGACGAGAGACTGGCAGGTAAGTTAGTGGTTGTTTTCCTCATCAAATTCTGTTATTGAGACACGGTTGCGTCATTGTTGCTGTTTTTATTGATATTTGCGCAAGTTCATAATCAGTGTGTATTCATTGTTTAATGTTTCCATTTTTAGGTTCTCCAGGTTTTTTTTTTTTTTTGGCAGAAAAGCCGTATATTTTCATGGCTTGGTTGAACATATTGTTGCTCGAAACATAAATTCTATCTGTCCTAATAATCTAATTGTAGCTTATTGTATATTAAGTGCTGTAACTTTCCCTTCTTTCGAGCATTTCCCTCGTAAGGTAGATCTATAATTCCAGGATGCTGTTGCCGCCAAATAAATTTGTTCATGGTTCGTGCCCCAGAATTCTTCACGTTATCCTCATAGCTGCACTTGTGTTAACTTTTATCTCGTAAAATCTAATAAGTGAATATTCTGTTGAGCCGAGCTTCCCAATCAGAAATTTATAGGCATTTATCCGATGTTATCGGATTTGCCCATAAGCAGCCGATAAATGCCTATAAATTAGCGATTGGGTTGTTTCTGCTGAATTTAAGATCACTTAAACTAATGTAGGTGCGCTGTGCCAAACGTAATATTGCAACGCAGTTATTATTTCACTGCATTTACTGTATAATCAGTACAATATAAGAGTCAGTGTAATGCGGTGGCATGTTTTTTTTTGTGAACATCAAGTACATATTTGAAAATTTGATTCATATGACTACTATCTTAATGGTATCATCCCCGTGTACGGGAGACTTCAATGACCGATTGATGGTGATCTACGCTTGTGATAGTTCCCTGAAGTGATACTGAAATCAGCTTATAATTTACGAGGTAATAATGCATTACCTATTACTAAGCGTTGCTTTATCGTGAGAGTGACTACTGGATTTGTACACTTCTGTGTTTATTGTACGACATCGCAAGCTCCTTATATATGTACTGTAATTGAAGCTTAGTCATCTCTCATGGAGCTGAAGCTTGTATAGAGATAACCTTCGGTTGCTGAGGCTAGTTAGGTTTACCCGTTCTAATTTTTGATGAGTCGCAACTCCAGCGAGACTCTACACGTTATTTCAGCCATGGGCTTTCGAAAAATGTTTATTTTTTGTACCCTTATCGCATCCTATTTACTGACAGTCATCAGTTTTGTTCATGCTCTTGAAGCACAAATTCCCTTTGAGCATTCTCCTCTCTTGAAACCTTTTTCAGTTGTTGTGCATGGTTAGAGAAATCTAATCAACACCAAAACATTAAAATAAAGAATTTTGCGTGCTCGCACACATATGTACCGTATATTTGTCTCCCTAAAATTTTACAATATTTATAGCTAGTAAAACTAATTTTTTATTTCTTAAATACATAGTGCTTGTTTTTTATCTAAAAATCTTATAAACGCAGCATACAGTATGTATTTGTATATGTACCAAATGATGATGTATTTATTTGTATCTTTCACTTAATACTTGTCTGCTTCCATTAGATACATTGAAATAATTTTGACGCAGCCGGGAATCTTCACTATCAGGTCGGAAACTATGTTGTTGCCGGTTTAACATTCCAAAATGTT
Organism: Parhyale hawaiensis; assembly: GCA_001587735.2. NCBI lineage: Eukaryota > Metazoa > Arthropoda > Malacostraca > Amphipoda > Hyalidae > Parhyale > Parhyale hawaiensis. The sequence goes on along the minus strand of LQNS02277275.1, from coordinate 16,842,308 downwards.
AAAAACTGGCAAGAACTTAGTTTCTAACCTAATACATATCTATGACACAAATGTATAGATCTACTGCAGTTGATGTCTGTTATGGATTTATATAATTTTGCCATTTGGGAGGAAACTTGTTTTACAGCGCGTTATTGCAACTCAGGAGGCAAAATTACTATTCTTTTAGAAAATAAATTTTGCTGAGCTCACTTTTTTTATATTTTGCGTGAAAATTAGCGCTACAGCCTTAATTGCTGCTACAATGCAGCCTTGGTACAAAAATCAAAACCAAATGTCTGAACGCTGAAGATTGTCATTGTAAATTACTTTCCTTCATTCAAATTTCCAGACACACTATATCATTTCCAAGTCAACCTGCAATAAATGAAGTTCAATTTGTCAGTAATGAAACTCAGTTTGTTATCAAGAGTGAAATTCAATTAGTAAGTGACTAAATATAGTTTATTTTTTTCCAAAAGACCAATTGAATTTTACTTCTGAAACACTACGCCTCACGAAAATAGCATTGTATATGTGATAAATTGGCCTAACAATATACAGATGTCTGATTATTAAGAGACGTCTGAACTGCAGTGCAAAATACCCCGTATTTATTTTGCGAAAATTGAGCAATAACGAAACGCGATAAGGGCTCCAGATTCTAGAGCCATAGTGATACAGCGAAGAAATGTTGGAATTATACAGTGTGATACACCGTAGAAGTGTCATACTAATATAGAATTTTAGTGTCAGGATTAGTCAAATTCCATCCTAAGCTATACGGTGAGGCGCTCGTCCATGCAGTAACTACGGTTGGTATGATCATTTTCCTATCTTCACTTTCTGGAGACATCATGTGCTGACACTGAGGTACATCTCAAGTACGTAGCATGTATGATTATTTAGCGCTTTAAAAGGGTGCAGTGTGTACAGGGAGTTAAATTTGGCTAGTAGGTCAACTTTTCAAGCATGAATTAGGTTATATGTTTTATCAAACAGGCCGCTAAACATATCACTTCGACTAAATGAGATAATATATTATGTTCCTTCAAAAAAGTGTGTATTTATGTTGCCTAACCCGGGATATCAGACACGCCCATAACGCTTGCAGCACTCGTACCCTGTATCGGACCGTTTTGGGAAAGGTCTGAATGAGTAATTTGTCTCATAGGAGCTACTGCGACTATTTTAGTTCTCTCAGAAATACGTCCGGCAACTTTAGTTAGGTTACTACGTTTCGGCAAGTTGGTCCTCCAGACGGACTAAACACAGTAAGATACCTTTACATTAGATATGCCTTTAGGACAGCTATTTTCTGCGTCCAATTTAGCTGCTGCTGTTACTTTTTACTCTCAGTTCTTGACAGCCTCAAATCTCGTTCGATTTGCCTTTCCCATGCAGTCGTGCCGTTACAGTTTACATGCTCTGCCGTTATCAGTGCATGGTGCTCTCTTTCACCTTCCGTCATGTATACAGCATGCCTCTTCGTATTGTACTTCCTCGTGAAACCGTCAGTTGTTTCTTGTGAAATGTAAGTTAGCGAATAGTTTATAGATGAAATTGCCAAATACCTTCACCATGTAGAAGGTTTACGTGCGCTTCTCTATGCATGCCGCATCTCGAGAAATAGGTAGATTTCAGAGCAGAGTTACCTATCATTTCTTTAAAAGAAATATACCCGCATTTTCACTTCAAATCCTGGATGTTCTCTACATTTTTTAAACTTATAATTTTGCTCAGCTATTATCTATATCTCAAAAATTATTCGTCGACACCGCAATGTTTAAGTTTCCAGCAATTATATACAAAAACTCAACAAGTAGTTAGCAACATCTGAATCATAATATGAACAAGTCAAGATGAATGTAATATCAAAATCTGCTGTTCATCCGTCAAAAAAAAAAAATAATCCACAAGAAGATACTGCATGCCATAGCATCGAATAGAACCTGCTCCACTAAACCATTGCTGAATTCGTCATACTTATATATTGTTCGCGAACTTTTTGTTGGTTCAAGACGGACAAAACGCTGATGAAATATTCAACTAAAATATAATCGCGATGTTAGCTGAATGACTTTAATTTGTTGAATTCGATAGTGTCATTTTCCTGGACGCCGCATATGAGAGTAAACTGTGTCATGTAAGTTTTGCCATATGAAATAATTCTGGAATGAAACGTTAACAAAGCATGTAGGTTGATGGCTCTATCCTCGATGTGCTAACTTTATTTGAGTCACACTTAAGCATAATAGTTCCTGTGATTCAATAGCATCGAATTACACTCTAATTTGTGGAGAGTTTCTCTCCTTATGAATAGATGATAACTGTTTACTGACGTTTCGAAAATGGTGCCGTTTCTACTACAGTTGCCTTAGAATTAGGAATAATTGAAAACAATACTAGTCATTTTCTTTTTTTTGGCTGGTAGATGTTAATGAAGTTCAGTCAAAGTGGTGGAATTATTTTTAAAAATTCTTATATTTACAGAGTTCACTCTCTACTCAGTAGTTTTTATTCTAATCAATCAATAACTGCTTCTGGGACGCCTTCAGTTGAACAGCCAGTTAAATGGCTTACGGTCTAATATTACTATCGCCTGTCGAACTCAACACAGGACTTGAAGCTTGATTTATAACCGACATTAAGGAGATGAGGTATTGCGTAATCTCAGAGGTCACAATATTGGGCGACGAAGGACGGCAGGTATATCAATGTCTCATTCTGAGGTCATCCACGAACATATCCAGTCTTCTGAATGGAGCAGCGCACCCGTTGCCTATTACGTCGCAAGTTTTTAGTACCTACGAGTTCATCATATGAATATAGGCTATTCATTTTCGGTGATGCACAGCACTGACATAGTTTTCGACTGATACATCAACCATCGTCACGCTCATAATTCATGTACCTCTGAATTGACCGCTCGAACAATACTGTAACCCACCGAGTAGGAAGAGCAATCAGTTTTTATTTATATAAAAATTACTAAATTCTGCTTCCCAAAAGCCATCTGCTAAGTTTCTTATTAAGAAATTACGTTTTTGCATTCATGAACCCAAAATAAAATATTGTATTAAATTTTGTGCATTTACCATATCGAACTGATTAATTTGGTTAGTTACAAATACATTACATTTCGTCACCGTAATTTCTAAAGTATGTAAAGATACTAGAAACAGTGGCAATTTCAGATGCCAGACGGACGCTATATAGCTCGAGGTATCTTCTGGGAAGTCTTTTTTTTTTTTTTAATAGGCGAGACACCTCAGATTCGCTCATCACTGGTCTAACCTGCTGTGAAATGAGCACTCGTAATACTTAAAAATTGCCGCAAGCATTTGTCCTGAAAAAAAAAATGCGATGAAAGCTTTTGTTTTTTTTTCGAGATTCCATTGTCCCTGACTGACCATAGTACAACGCTCTCAAGTCATAGTACAGTACAATGTAAGTACAACCTCTACACACAGAGCACCACACCGTCAGCGTTAGACAAACTCGTCCCATTGGTTCGATCTTCTATAGGCAGAGTGTCGATTCAATGGCCTACAGTGCTCAAAATTCATTTGCATTTTTGCGACCTCGTGTATTTGTAGAGGCAAATGAAGCTTTGAGAGACCTTTTGAGAGCATTCAAAAGTTACAATTAATCTCATTACCATCGTGTAGATCCTGGTGGACCGTGACTCAGCACTTCTCGTGGAACGCCTCGACGCCGACATCGTCTCGGGCTTCTCTTGCTATTGCCGTAAGAATAACAAGGAGAAGATTAAATGCATCTTGCGTTTAAGTGGCCGTCATATTGATACCTTGCTTACCTGTGCAACAATTGGTCTTTGTTTATGTATACGCATTCCATCAGAACCGCATGTGAATTATTTTCCTTACACCATCATTGTGACTGCGACGAATTCAAGCAATGATTAGCATGGAATAATCAGTGAGTGAACCTGGTTTGCTTAGTCAAGCGTGAGTCATAATGGAAATGACTTTATGTTCAGTGTATATGCAGTTATGTAAATTCAAACGGTGAGCTTGCACTACAGCCTCCTTGTGTATCTCTTTATGGTCCGATAATTCATTTAATTATTGCTAACCTACATCAATCGTTCGGACGTATATGATATTTATAATTACAATGCTTCACCACTGTGTTTAAGGGCGATCCGTTTCCTTGTGCATTACGCATTGTTTTGATGTGAAGAAAGATCGCTGTAGGACAGCTAATTGAAGATCAGAAAGCTTTACTGGAGTACAAAACAAAGTATCATTGTGTGTCTATGCCATTGCAGCCCGTGGATTGCAGTATACTTTCCCCGTTTGTGTGTATGTTTGTCCGCCTGTCCAAACCTCTTTCATGGACGTGTCTGTCCGGATCAACTGGACTTCTTACCAGCGTTTCTTCCGTTCAGAACCAAATTCATGCGTTATCTCGGCATACCGGACAGGGTTTCTACAAATTTTGGTCCGCCCTCGCCATCTTTAGTATTTCGTATGCCACATCGGGCCCACTGGCGCGGCACTTGTTGGATCAGCGGGTGGGGAAATTCCAATGGAGCTAATATTGAGTAATTTGCTTTGGTTTTGAAAGCATGTTACCAGGGGAGTCATGACGCACTATGCTATACCTACATGCAGCATAAGAAAGTATCGCCACGGGCCGTTCGAAAGCGAATATGACAAGATCAAGTCGAGTAAGCCTTCGAAATGTTGAAAATACGAGTTGTCTAATTAAAGATTCTGCCTAGTGTTTGTATGAACAACATACGTCAAGCCGTTACCCCATTTCACCAGCTAATTTGAGCTTTCCTTCGTTCAATCATTGATTCTTTGGCTGTGGCACCGAGCTACGGGTGTGTAGGCTGACAGCCATCAGTGTGCTGATGATAGCTATTTGAATAATTAGTTGTTATTGAATTGAAAATAGATATGATGGTAAGGTAATTGCGTCATTACGTATTACTGAACTTTATATGAATCCTTATTTTTCGAGTCAAAATGTATGACAATAAAGCAGCTTTTATGCTCGCAGTGTTTAGAAACAGGTCATGGACTCACGATGATTGGAAACAGATCATGTGCTCACAATGTTTAGGAACATTCACATAGTATTGTTTGGAAATAGATCATAGGCTACGCTCCTTAAATCAGCAATTTTATGCAGCATATCGTAATTAAGTGCTCCTGTGACGACCGTTTAGAAACTGCTTTTCTCTCTTCGTTATACCTCATGTGATAACTCAAATACGAACATTGCTTTTCAAATTTATGAGTTTCGTTCACAAAACTTGATAAAAAAAAAAAAATTCGTCCTGCTAGTTACAATACTCGCTTTTCAAATTCGTTTCATTCTATTCTGATTGCGTTAATCACCACGTGCAGTTTCAACCGTTTTACAATACATTATGTTGAAACTTGATTCTTACAATATTTCCTATGAGAAGTTACTGATAATGGAGCGCCAGTATTGACGCAGTTCACTTACAGCGCAGATGTCGGGCTTCGCTTCTCACCGCTTGTGCTCGACAAGTTTTCTTGTGTTTAAATTCAAGCAGCAGGAGATGACGATCGTATTTGCGCTCGCATTACTGAACATCTCCGCCTCCGCCGACGCGCATACCCTACAGTAATCGATCAATCTTGAGAACAAGCGCCCTACCAGTCCTGAGTAATCGATGGACAGTCTCCCTCTTGTTCTCTTAATAATCCCTCCTATCATATTGAGAACTTAACAGGTACAAGCCAAGTACAAGCTGTACCCTTATTGACTCTTTACCTTAGCTGATGATTAGGATTTTTTCCCACTCTGTGGATGTATGCAAGCTCTGCTGTGCTGGCAGAGATGTGGTAGCAGTGAATAATATGTCCCTTTATCTTAGTCCAAATCATAATATTAACTCTGTTGTGCTTGCTATCTAGTAGAATGACCGTTAGGAAAGCATCAGGTGCACAATTATTGTTGTTGCCTTATAACAAGAAGATTAGGCCTAAGCAAAGGTCGGATGGCTTTTCGATTGCACCTAAAATGATAACCCGTGTGTTGTATATGAGATACGTGTTTAATGCCCTTTTTAAGTCATTGGCCATGTTCCGTTGAACTGCATTGATCCACGATATTATGCACCAACCACATCATCAATCGCTTGCCTGTTCTTTAAAGTTTGCCTCAGCAGCGCCCGATATTATTCAAAAAAGTCGGCGCAGTTTGTCTAAATTACTCAGAAATTTCAGTTAGGTGTGGGTTGATACATAAAGCTGGGACGTGTTGCATATAAAATGCTCAAGGTTACCGAGGATAGATGAAAAATACTATCCCGGCTATCTAATATATTATACTGTATTTTCTAAATCTGTTACATTAGATACTCTTAAAACTGCATCGCCCAAGTTAAAAAGCTTTTATTTAAAATATGAGTTTGCTGATACATCGATGCATCGCAAGTATCGCATAGAGCTCCCATGTATGCATACTTTTTTATTATTATCATGTCGATTTCTCTTGGTTCGGGCAGTGCTCTTATCTAACGCACTCTGCTTGTTTGCCGCTCTCCGACAAGTACGAAGCTTCTCCGATATCGGTTTTATATGATGCATGCTGTCGCTGCTTGTATGTGCCCCCCCCCCCTCCCCCAGTATTGCCAGAACTCTTAGTTATCTTCTGTAAACTCGCTTTATTGATATCGCTGTTCTTGATATATCTTTATAGCATGATACCTTTTTAAAGCATTAAGAGCACCGGATGCGTACCTTGCTTGCATTGCATCTTGGATAGCAGGTGGATGCCAAATCAGATTATCTATTGCTGTTTAAATCCAAGAGTCATGTTGAAGCCTTCAGACGCTCTATATGCCAGCTGATTATAACAGTTAACGTGTGATTTTGCAATCTTATCAATTACTATTCCTATTGCGCACGCAATATCTTCCATCGGCACAACAAAGCATCACAGCTCAAGCTTTTGATGCATCTTGATCACATAAGACCAGTTGGGCCGGACGCAGGTATAAGCATCTAGCTCTTCACTGTGTACTTTCTCACTGCTTACATGATCACAATAATGTTATGCATTTAATGCAAATGAAGAAGATCGGTGAGATCAATCATCCTGCCACCGGAGAGACGCTGCTGGCAGGAGTCTGGCACCTGTAGAGTTCAAGTTTGCTGCACCAACTTACTTGGGAATTTTTCTTGCTAACAGAATAATAAAGAAGATACACAGGGTGAGAGTGTGACCCGAGGCTGCCTATTCAAAAGATGAATAATTGTTGCAGTTTTTCCTGCTTGCTCATAAGGGCTGAAGAGTTGATAAAAAATTAGATAGACGTGCTACTCAAAACGCATATTTTATTAAATTTCCTCACAGGTAGAAAATTAACGAAGGTGCACATGACAAGTGGAATCGAAGGCCTGCTATCCAAATCACGAGCAATTCTCAATGAAAAATCTTGACGAAAGAAAACCTCTGCACGAAAAACATCAGAAAAAATGCTTTTGAAATCGTGGCAGCGAGATTTTCATTGCTTAGAACACACGAAAAATAATATTATTGTTGTGATAACTCGCAAATAAAGTTCAAACTTTGTTCTTTAACGCCATTTCCTTGGGCATGGGCCGCGAACACGCAGGATCTTTCATTCGTTCTGAGATTTTTTTTTTTTTTTTCAAAATGAAAACATACCGAAACTAGAGCACTCTGAGAGCGCATACCTCCGCCAAGTGAGGCAAGGGTAGCAAAAAATTCAAGTTGACTCTGAAACCACAATTTTCTTTGTATAAACTTCAAAATCTTATCATTTGTGCCTTTTGATAGTAATAATAGCTCATGCAATTTTCTTGAAGATCCGTTCATAACTTTTGAGTTATAACAAACATACAAACGAACAAACCGTTCTGCACCAAAATTCAATCATTAATGTCTTTCAACATTACTGACAACTCCTGTGAATTTCATAAAGATCCATTCATTATTTTTTGAGTTATTGTGCTAACAAGCATAAAATCAAAAACAGTGAGAAACGAACGAACGAACCAACGGATCATTACCAAAATTTGATCAGTCACTCTTTGTTATATACTTAACAACTCATGTTAATTTCATCAACATCCATTCATAACTTTTTGAGTTATGACATTGAGAAAAATGAGGCAGACAAACAAACAAACAAACAAACGGATGGACATATCTTCACCAAAAGTTAATCATCTCTTCCTCCTAACATACCTAACAATCCCTGTAAATTTCATCCAAACCGGTTCATCACTTTTTGAGTTATCTTGGTGACAGACAGACAAACAAACAAATAGACAAACACGACGAAAACATAACCTCCTTGGCGAAGGTAACTAGAGCACTCTGAGAGCACATACCTCCAATAAGCAAAGCAAAAGTAATGAAAAATTTCAGTTTGTTCTGAAACTATGATTTCCTTTATAACAACGCCAAAATCTAGTCATTTGTGCCTTTTGACGATAATAACAGTCTCTGCAATTTTATTGAAGGTCCGTTCGTAATTTTTTGAGTTATTCTGCTGACAGACATTCTTACACACATTAGTCAAACAGACCAACCGATCATCGCCAAAATATAATCATTTATGTATATCAACATTACTAACGCTCCAATTACACAGTTTGATATTTCCAAGCTCCGCATATCAGCGGCTTTTGATCATGCTTGCGTGCATTCATGATCGTCTCTTTGGCATGGTATCTTCCCCCTTTTTCTCTTTTCTCCAGTCCTCTATATACTCACATAATGGCAATAGCTCATAGAGTGCCGGGGCGTAAGTTCCGGTGTCTCTTTGGGAATGGGCCTATTGGTTCGTCTACTGCCGCCTATCTAATCTAATAATTCCTGTAAATTTCTTAAAGATCTGTTCATAACTTTTTGAGTTATTTTGCTAACAAACATAAACCCAAACACAGAGACTAGCAAACAAACGACTAAAAAGATTGTCACGAATATTTGTTCATTTACTCTTCGTAATATACCTAACAACACTTACAAATTTCATGAAAATCAGTTTATAACTTTTTTGATGTATGGTATTAAAGGAAAATGAGGCAGACAAATTAACAAACAAACAAACAACGGATGAACGGATCTTCATGAAAAGTTGATCATCTGTTCCTCCTAACATACCTAACAATCCCAGTAAATTTCGTTGAAGTCCGTTTATAACATTTGAGTTATTTTGATGACAGACAAGGAAACAGACAAACTTGACGAAAACAAATTATTCTCTTTCGATTGCCATTAATATCTCTGTTTCAGTGGGATTACCGACTACATGCACATAGATATATGGTGATTGCTTGGACACAGATATGCGATCACTGCATGCACGTAGATATACAATGATAGCTTGCGCCCAGATGCGCAATGCTTAACAGGTGCTGTTGAAGTGGTGTGGTAAAACTCAGTCAAAAGATTGAGGCGAACAGCCTGGCTCGATAGCATAGAGTATCGGATAATGTCAATTGTAAGGGTAATAATTTCCTAACTCAGAAGGAGATTGGATGTAAACTTGCGGGATCATATTGCCCTGGCATGACCAATATAATATATAGTTTCTTGTGAAAGCCAAATTCAGTGGAGCGGTTTTGTGTGTAACCCATGTCAGCAGCGAACATTCGCTCTTGAGCATAGCACTTATTTGTGGACTTGAAATAATTTGAATTTATTTCATAGCCATTATTCGATAGTTGGTTATATAGATGACTCGTAACTGCTTTTTCGAAGTTATATCGTATTGTAGCTCGTGTTGGGCCATTGCCGCTACTGTTCACTTTGATTTAAGGGGCTAATCCTGCTTTTTGCTGCTCATATTATTGTTTGGAATGTTTACAGATGCCTATTTTCCGACACATTCAGATGTACCCGTGCGCAAAGTGACGGAATCGTTACTTTGTGATATGAGCTACTTTAATCTACGGTATGTCTGTCGTCAATGTATATTACCTAAGCAAACTATGAGCAGGATTTTACACATTTTTTGCCCTTTTTTATGTGGATGTACTTCATGCCAAAATACAATGAACCTAAGAATTTTATTGCGCACGTAAATGCTTTCTTAGTTAAAATCAGATCCAGGAGTGAAAATTTCAAGTACTATCTTGCATCGTATACTTTCCCTATGATCAGTGAATATCTGCAGCCTTTAGTTCGTACGGAATGCTGGCCTCTCCCCGAGGTTCCCTAATTATGAAATATATTTGCATGTTATTATGGAGGCATGTGGGAGCACCGAGAAATGACTCAAGGGATTGCAAGTATTTTTCTGGAGTCAAACATGGCTTGCTTGATTGCTCTGCCAATCACGGCCGGCAGAAGCTCTGTACGTGATTGCTCGGTGAGCCCTGTGTGCTGGTATCGCTGCTAATTTGCAGCAAACATTTGCCTGCTATGTGGGTGAAATCATTGCGTAATACCAATTCGGGCACGGGTCAATATTTATTCTGCATTCATGTTAAAATCATTAAGCTAACGATGTTACTTAAACAGGAGAAATTAATTTAGAAAACAGTAGAAAATTGCCAAAGTTCATTTGTGCATGAATATTGGAAAATTGATGTGGATTTTAAACAAATTGTTGCGTAAGACCAACTCGAGCATAGGTTAAATATGCGTTTATACTATATAGCATAGTCGTTAACTAAAATGGTAATGTTCCTAAGGTGATGAAGTTAATTTGGAATACAATAAAAAATACAAGCTGCTGTGTACATTATTGTGAGTTCATGAAAATCTGGGTGAAATAAGGGGTCTAAAGCTAGTAAGGGCATGACCTGAACTTCGCTGAAGCTAAAATTATTAGCATTAGGATTTTTACGAGAAGTCCCATTTGTTAGAGTAATACTCTAATAATAACTGGGTAACAAATAGTGCCAATGTAGTTGCAGCATTGTGAAATAATTTTCAAGCTAGTTCGGTGGTTTAGGGCCGTTTTCAGACGTGGAAGTTCATGCCATAATTATTGCAACGTTGGGGCACTTCTTCAAGTTTTAGGAGTCACAATATACAGGAGTTTCTCAAACTTTCCACTACTCGTTATAACACTAATTAACTGTCCTCGAGCATTAGGTTGATCCAGGAAGCAAAGAGCGTAACGGGAGGATTCACGGAAAATTAGCAAGAAAAAGTGACGTCATCATCGATGAATCTATGGTTGAGCAGCCTAGGAATATTTTAACTAATTTCACCAGAAAAATCATCTTAAATTGCAAAATTTATCTCTAGTATATGAATAAATGAAGGTAATATATACTAATTTCGCAATTAACTATAGAAAATTGCACAGCATGTTGGTGGAAACTTTCACAACTCTAGCACCGAATTTGTTCCCTTTCGGCGACTCAATTTAACTTCTTTTTCTTGATTGAAGCCTTATTTACACTTCATATTCACTACACAGTACTCTTCACAGAATATATCTATTCCTTACCAATATATATAAGCACCATTATAGCCAATTCTGTACGCGGGAGAAACCACAGTAACAGTTATTCATTGCCCGAACTTTCTGTACTTGGCGACAACATTTTTCGATATTTTGCAGCTCAAGTAGCTGGCCAGTCTTGAGCGGAAGCCTGAATGAAATAAATCGAAAAAATACGATGAAATGTTCAAGAATACAATATACGAAGGTCTGAGGTCGCACACCTAAGACACGTCGACTCGTCGATGTGATGTAAATTTGCTACATGCGGTCACAGCTATGTTTTATTTCAGTCCTATTGAGTCCTCGCGTTGCATTCTTTGCTTCCTGGGTTGATCCACTGTGAATCAAATTCTCAGGCTAAAAGAAACACAAGCATCCAAACGTTTCAACAGTGTACTATAATACTATAGTATTACTATAATATAATAAAAATCTGAAGCACTCGTAAAATCGTTTTCCTTCTACAGCTCCTGGTAGGCCCCACATTTGCTCTGTGTATGAATAATGCAATGCGTGTAAATCCTGCAGTTTCACTACATAATACACCGTTTGTTTGTTTGTCTGTTGATTGGTTCCTAAGTCCTAAAGGAAAGAGAATATTCACTTGCCGAACGGCAAGAGGATCCTTGCCTCGTCAAATTTTTGAAATCTTAAGATTTGAATGCGCCTGAAGTACCTGCAAGCTGAAGCGTAGGCTCTAGACTGCACCTCCTTCCCGCAGCGAATATTTATTTTTCCTTAAGCTCGTAATGCTCAGGTTAAGTAGAAAATTAGTGACTGAAACGAGAGTTTCGTTGAAATCATTATGTACTGCTATCATTTAACCCCTTTTCTCAGAGCGTGGGTCCACATTTCAAACTGTATTCTTCATGCCGGAAGGGCAGATTAATAATTCATGAAAGAAAATGTGTGATGACCGCTTGGGCCGCTATAGTGTAAAACATGTTCGATCCTACATGCACTGTTCAGATAACATTTAGTTTACAGCATTTGCTAACTAGTTGTCTGTTAAAAAATGGGTATTTCTGGGCCATCGCTTTCTCCAGAATTGGTAGATATCTTCAACTTAAAAATAACTAAGTCAAGTAAAGAAATAATTGAATCAAGAAAAAAAACATTTTGTCTTGAATATCCCTACCATCCATCAAAATGATGATTAGCAGTAACGAATGCCGCTCGCCTTATGAAGTGCAGTTCTTAAAATGGAGAAGATTAATTTTGCACAGCTGACCACAGCAGGTACTATTGCTCAATAACGTGCTGATTGCTGGGCCAAATTCTATGAATGTACCCTTTCTTCTTGGCAGCAACAGCTGCAACAGAATCACTACTGCGTATTCAAACGACATTACAATGTAGTACTTAATACAATACTATTGCCGCTTCCGGTGTGCTACTTTAATCTTAGGAAAGACCCATCTGGATGCAAAATTATGCTAAACGTTGCTTTTCTTTTCTACCATGTTATACCAAGTCAATCAGAACTTATTCTAGTATACAAACGAGTAACTACAATGATGACAAAGAATTTAATTTTATGATCACTTTTCGGTTCTTAACTGGTGCTTCAATTGATCGGGAGTAGATTAATGTTATCTGCAAAGGAAAATGCACCGCGCGGTAAAATGTTGAACGCTACCAAGGAGTAATAATAACAGTTATTCTTACTCCTATCGAAAGGCACAAAATTCTAGTAATTCAAATAATTGAATGCTTTGTGGTTTGCAGCTTGGCTAGATTTCTTCGTACATTTTGCCCTTTTTTCATTCAAGGAGCATGGAATGAACCACGGGGGTGAGTTAATTTGCTTCGCCCAAAGATACTTTAATTATAATGAGAGGAGTCACTTCCCTAGAATATCCCATAGGTTACCTAGGCCTGTGGGACATTGTTCTTACTTGCGCACCTTACTGCCTGTAATTTTCGTTCTGCACCTGATGCTTTGTTCTGTTTTTTTTTTTTTCTTTCCCGGTTTCTACTCCTGTGTGCGTTGAACTGCTGTGAGTGCACCCTCATACATAGATGGGCTCTAGCTTCTTTCGACATAGTTGATTCACTTCTCTTCTGCTCTCTCAAACTATCGTTGCAGTAGCTACGGAGGTTTAAACTAACTTATTGCCTTGCCGTTTTGTTGTTCATCTGAAATATATATGTATATATATTTGTTTCTGCTCACTCAAGGTATTACCCCGATATTCTAACAGGACTAATAATCTAATGATGTTAGTTGCAATGTGTAAATTTATCCTGTAAGCATATCGCAATAGTGATATATATAGAGTGTTAATTGCTACTTTGTACATTACACTACCGTTGTACGTGATGCTATGCACCAGTGCTATTTCAACTGTTAGATCCCGCCGGCCCTCTGTATCATTTCATGCTCATTGCCCTTCATGCTGGATAGCAGAGACTTTTTAAATCAATAAATAATTATCACTACGAACGTCCTCCATCGCTTCATGCTCTACCAAAAATTAATATTTATCAGGGTTTTTAACAGCGAAGAGGACATGCGTTGTCGTTTACAAACGGATACCATATGTAGCGCTACTACCCATACACAAACTGCTGAAAACTCTTAAGTGGTCCATCCGCTTTTGATATCTGCCCTTCAGTAATCCAGACAGTGATAACTACGCCAAGAAATTGCTGTGCTCATATTGTAGGCTTCTTTTGTGATCGACAGACACATCGACTTTGAACAGGCTGCAATATTAATAATCCCTTCGATTTACCCACTTTCGATCGACTTTCAGGCCTTCTTTGTGCAGTATACCGATTGTCTTCGCGAACAACCGAAAACTCGTTCAAATTTGCTGCCCAGACTTAAGTTTTCTGCGATTTCAGTTTTGCCTTTCGATTTAAACGATTAACTTATTAATGAAGTGTAGCTCGTTGTCTGCTGCCCTGGCCGCTCGGTAGAGGATGGCAGCTAAGGATGCAAGGAAGACGAGTCGTCACCCGATCTACCCGCTCCGGCCGAATCCCTCATGCGGGCGCTGTTCTTTTTTGCTGCCCATTGCGCTGCAAAACTTCCTTGTGTATTAGGTACTTGATGCCGCGATGGGTGCTTCCAGTTAGTCCTGCTTCACTTTCCAGTTGATTTGGGCTGTTCGTCCCGAAGGGGCAGGGGAGGGGTCGTAGGCCCGTAGGGTTGGTTTAATAATTTAATTCCCCATTTAATGACGTAATTGCTTCATTTTCTGTAACTGCTTTCCTGAGATTGTTACTCTGCATCAAGGTGGCTTCTTGTCGATTCTGCCCACTGGAGTAAAGCGAAAGCGGTTGCTGTATTGACAACAGTCTCTTGTCCATCCTGCAACGTGCGACCAAGGGCTGCCCACCGTTGCCTGTCTGCTAAGTGTCTCTTCATCTGTTGATCATTGCGGTTGTTTCGTGCTGAACCGCAGATCCATCTTGTAGACTCTTGTCGTAGAGGCTATGCGCTGCTACGAACTGTGTTTCTGCAAGGACTGTATTTCATTTTAGCTGTCACCTTCGGCTTAATATATGTTTAAGCGACCTGTTTTGTTCTTCCATGACAATAGCCAGTAACGCAGGCCGCTCTCAGCACTACCTGCACTTACATAGTTTGCTATCTGCACTACCGCTATTCGTATAGGAATAATATACGTACTCAGCACGACCTTCCGTTACACAGCTTGCCTTCAGCACTGCCACATTCCATGCAGGAATATCTTGTGTACTCAGCACGACTTGCAGTTACACAGTTTGCACTCAGCACTGCCACATCCATAGAATGCTGTCCAGTCGGTGAGCTAATTAAAACATGCAAATTCAAGGATTGAGCTGCGGTTGCGGAGATTAAGACGAAGTCTGATAGCCGCCGCAGATGCAATCTCTTCGTACAGCCCTGCCGGCCGCACTGCAACTTATAACAACTTCAGTTAGCGCAGTCAACCTTGCAGATCTTCTAAAATACGGCGAAGGTTTCTCTGTCTTTGTTAATTGTTCATTTGCAAATTCCTCCTCAACTCAAAAGACCAACTAAAGATGAGCCACATAACCGACGGTGCTCCCAATATTGGCCGCTGAGGCTTTATTTGGGATTGATGCGCCATACGTCGATCGTTCTCATTACGGGCGACCGACCGGTCCATGCATGGCCCTTCCAGCAGCCATGGACTTCGGTGGCGTTGCTGAGGTGTTTCAAAGCGTCTGCAGAAATGAGGTAAATGCATTGCATGATGCGCCTGAAATCTTGGTTCATTCGTAAGTACAGTGATATTAATGAGAGGCTTGAATTAGCATGTCAATTGCTTACCGGGTAGTTATACTACGGCGTTCTTGTTGCTTCAAACGTTTTTCTTATTTTGCACTTGAATATCCTTGTACCAGATACATGAGCCGTATCTTAGCGCATTAAGTTTGTATGCTACCTTATTGTTACAAAATATATATACTGCTAAGAACTGAATTATTTCTTCAGTAGTAAACCTTCATTGTGTTTCGTAGCCCCACTTTATAATGGCGATTAGGTTAGATGAGTTTGCCTGTCAATTCTTATGAAGAGGTGGATAGCTGATAGCTGAGCTACTCTTACAACTAGTTAGGCTACTTTAGCAGAATTTTGGCCGTCCCAGCCTCAAAAGCAACAAAGCAGCGACGGCCATAAATGCTGTTAGAGTATCGGAGCCCCTTTCCTTCCGAGTCTGATTTCCCTCTATTGCTTCCTCTTTTTTCTGCATCTAATATACTTAACGACTCTAGTGACATTGTAGTTGTATGAAACTGTTCATCACTAGTAGCTAATTCGTTAAATGTTTATCGCTGCTGTTTTACGCGTAAATATTATGGATGATTGTTGAAGTG
>LQNS02277275.1:16782476-16825500 GCA_001587735.2 Parhyale hawaiensis | reverse complement strand
GGCCTATATATTTACATTCTCCTAGACCAGTGGTTCTTAGTCATTTCTATGCCAGACACTCACGAAGAATTTTGCTATGTGGTCGCAACCGCTGCAAAATTCATAGCACCTGTGATGATAAATGCAGCAAATTTCGGTTTTTTAAAAATCGTTAGAAGTATAACGTGAATGCATACCACTTAACAGGTGATCTCGCCCCCCTCCTTCCCAGGGGTTGCGAGCAACCCTTGGAGAGGAAC
Source organism: Parhyale hawaiensis (assembly GCA_001587735.2). NCBI lineage: Eukaryota > Metazoa > Arthropoda > Malacostraca > Amphipoda > Hyalidae > Parhyale > Parhyale hawaiensis. Next base: position 16,825,261 of record LQNS02277275.1, on the reverse strand, counting down.
CCCTATCCTCGACTCTATAGCGACCCGTTGGTTTGTACATGATGCTTCTACAGTCTACAGGCTGCACAAAGCAGGCAATCTGCGACCGTTACGCGTTGCCCCACTTGCGAACGGTATCATTACCGACGCGCAAGAGTAATCATAAAATGATGCGTATGGCTATAATATTCTACTAGACTGTCCAGACGAGTTACACGCTGTCCCGTACAGCTGAAACTGCCATATCACGCTGCTTGAAATCACTCCGTTCCAAAATTAATCTACATTTTTTTACCTAATCGCATCTCACTTACCCTATTTTGAAGGGATCGCAGTCACACGAATTTGAAACTTCTACTGCGCATGAAGCTTGCCGAGGCTACACCAGCTTAGGGTCCACTGCAGGCAGCTGCATGTAGGGTGTCTTCATTACGCCGAGTTTGAGCAGCGATGACATTTCACGGCCACTTAGAGAAGTCTCAGGATGCGCCTGAACTTTGGTATTTGCGGCCGGCAGTCGCAAGCGGACCAGCCCTAGTATAGAGGTCTGTAGCCTGAGTCCTTATAACTCTTTATTAGGGCGATTAACGGCTTGTGTTTTGCAGAGCCATGCAGTGGAGCACATACATGTATACCTTGCTCATTTTTTTAAGGGTGTCTCTTATTTTGAGTTCTTTGTTATCGTGTGCTTTTATTGCGTAAAACTGGATGGTTTATAGCAGCATGAGCTGTTAGCGGACGTGGTGCACCAAGAACATAGATATCTACACAAGTTGCTGGTGTTCTGAATGCATTTGTTTTCCATAATTAGGATTGTACGCTGCTAGATAGCAAAATTATGCATCTCGTTTCGTCTAGATAAACTTGGCAGAGTGCATAACTTTTAATGGAGAAGTAAATTGTCGCCATAGAGTAGTAGTAGATGTTGTAGCCCAGGCTACTGATAATGCATTATTTTGTTATTCATATAACAGGCATTTTCTACAATTTTACAACATTTTGACCCATGGTCTCCAACTCCTGGACCGCGGTAGAGGTTCTATGATAAATTTTTACAGGGCTGCACTAGAAATATTTAATTATTTTAATTTTATTTACTGAAGCTAACTTTTTATTTTCCAAGTTACAATATAAACTACCTACGCATCCCCCTCCGGGTCACCGTAAAATTGTCAAACGTTGAACGGTCGGCGTAATAACAAGGTTTGAGGACCACTGATTTAGATGGTACTGTTTGACAGTCCGTCGCACGTCTCTAAAATATCCTATCCTGCATATCGATACCGCCCATCCCATATCGCAGATAGACGTGCTCCAATTAAGGTACTCCACAGGTTACGTTTGCCTTAGCTAATAAGCCTTCACCGCTTCTTGTTTTTTTTTCGTGTCCACTCTTCTTCCTTCCACTCTCATATTCCTACTGGTGATACTTTTATCGGTTACTCCTCAGCTTTCCCGACTTACTGTTCCCATTCTCGTCGATCAAGTGTGGGGACACCCATATACTTTGCTGTCGATAGGCTATTCCTCTCATGGAACATCTTTGCAATAGCTAGAAAGTTTTAATAATTTCCTGAGAAATGAACAATGTTTACCTAACTTATTCTAATCGTATGTATTTTCTACGTACCTAGTCTACCATATAGCATGCAGTAGAGTGTCTCACAACCTTGGCGTCAGAGCTGTTGGCAGGCAGGTAGGCAGGCTGGGCCGTCGTGTAGTGGTAATGACTTGTGTCTTTGGACTCGGCTCAACACCTCCCAAGACTGTGATCAAGCGCGTACTTTTGTTACAGATAGCCGCGTCTTATCCTGCTCTCTAAGATACTCTTGACAGATATTAATGAGGGTGCTTATGCTGATCGAATAGCAATGCGGGCAACACTGAAGAGGCAGTCCCGCTCACACAGGCTGGTGCTACCCGGTGTCCCCATTGATCCTATGGGATTATCTGTGCTTCGGATACACGAAGGCAGAAAGAATCATTCTTTTGAGACAAACGCTTGCAAAGTCAAATAATGATACCAGTATGACGCTAGTAAGAACAGGCTACAGTCCATAGTCTACTGTGAGTCATAATTTATAGCATTTATGTAACCGGTCATTGGAGAACTGAAAACCAATTTTCCAATTTTTTTAGGCCAATTAAACATTACGCATGTAGTAAGAGATTTTTGAAGATACCAGTACCCTGAATCGGACGCAGCACATTTATACGAAAATAGCTACGGCAGCACCACGGCACTTGCGCCGAATTAAGCCTTTTGTATTTGTTGACCAGGAATGCTAAAGGGAATTCGTGCATTTCGATTGCTTTAATGCTACATCTTATAACTTTGGCGCGGATTATAATCTCCTCACTTGCTGCCCAAGAATTTCTCACCGACATTCGTAAATTTTATGCATCCTAATTGAGTATCCTTGTCACGGGACGTTCTTCTTTCAGTGAGTGCTCATACCATATTACATCTTATACGGCCATACACGTTCATTTAGGCAGGCTTGCTTTGCAAATGTCGCCTATCCATCATATGCCTGTCACGATGCATAAAGAAAGAGCTTGCTGCAGTTGGTACAGTCTTAAGGCTTGTTCTCAACTAAATTCCCTCTCCATCAGTTACGCTGCACTCGTCTGCATCCTTATATAGTTAGTCTCACAGTCGTATCGTGGAAGATCTTGCAACTGCATTCCAACTGCTACTCAAGACAAGGCTTCTATCGATTTTGGGCCGTCCTTTCCAATAGAACTGAAGATAAAACTTGCATAGTGCAATAGCTCCAGCGACATCCATGTCTGGTGTTTGTAATGGATTACTTCTTAGTAATGTTATTAAAGAGATTCTTTCATGATGAATCTGCAATTACCGTCATTTGCATGCATGGTTGTACTCTAAGTTCCATAACCTCGTGAATATATTAGGCAAGAAATAACTGTGATTCTATTAGTGGAGCTAAATTTATGACACTAGCTCTTCAATAATTCAACACTTTTGCATTATTTGTAGATTACAGTTTCATATTTGTGATACACTGAACTGATTCACGCGTGAATATTACTTGGAAACGGTCATCAGTTTCTGCTATCTATGCAGCTTCTACAGATGTCCATTTAATTTCCTTACTACTGTATAGAGCTGCAGGGGGTGATGGGAGTGTGAGTAGTTTTATGCACTTGCAAAGGCCTATATTTTAAATACTTTGGCTGGGGTTCCCACACATTCACTAATAACAAGATTTATATAATCACGTTACTTTACGTAGCCTAAACCAATGTTTATGTGATCACAGACTAGCTCTGTATACTGACGAAGAGCAAAAATACCAGTCCTGCTTGAAAATGACAAGCATGGCTAATAAATGTATTAACTAATCTGCATCCGCCAGCATCGTTTCATCAGGTACCTACCAACTTTGTATTAGCAACAATAACAATATGATGGTAATTAGGGTAAGGTCCAACTCTGTGCACTGTCGACACTCGAATCAGCTTCAACGAACCGCAACAGAAGCAGCTACATGGTCGTCTTAGCATTACAATGGCATCGGTACGAATTAGGTAAGCTCAGTATTTTATTACAAATCAAATACACAGTAAACTCTTGCTTTAGTACTCCGACTGTTGTTTATTGATACGGCAGGCTCATCAATTTCCCCAGGAATCTATTAAGATCAGAATCATGTACGAAACTCATCAGCGCATTTGCGTTATCAGATGAGAGTCTAGGTATGCTCCGTAACGCAAAAGGTGGCAACATTCTTTGGCTTGCACACCCACAGAGAAATACTGGTAATTCCGGTTTTCGGTGTTGCGCTCGAAGCCTATTTACGTGCTTTGTCAAAGCTTGGTTGCTTTAGGCCCACAGATCGTCGGTGCTGTCCCATTGTCACACTTGTTTTACGATTCTCCATATTGAACAAGACCGGCCAACCGTACCATTAACGCTCTGCCGGAGCCTCCTCCAGGGAGATGCGAACCGTTTGTTGGCTTGCGAGCATACACGATTTACTGCACTCGCTGAACGTTTTTTATACTAGCGTGAAGCCCATGTAGTTTTTTTGTATGTAGGAACAGAGTGTAGTGATGTGTATTTATGCCATATTGTGAGTATAGCTTCCTACAAAACTTGAACATGCACTTGGCCCTTAATGAATCTGGAACAATTTTTTATGTAGAAGTAAGGATTAGATAAGTTAAAGTAGACAGTTAAGTAGCAACCCCATAGAAGTTTCACATTCCTATACATGCGTGGTGTGCAAAGCTGACTATGGTGTAAACGAAAGTCATGTTGGTCTAGTTTAATTGCGGTAGCATTGTCTGCCTATATACTGTAGGGACCCGTTCTGACCTTAGTACGTTTGTCAGAGATTATCTGTTGATGCCTCACCACGTTGTTGCAATTAACTGATTGATTCCGGACTTCATTTTGCTATGAGGTAATTGAAATTAAAGAGTTTGATACTTTTGTGGCGTACGAGTCATTCATACTTAGTGTTTACATACTAATTGTCTCCTGTTATTAGTGCTGCTGTGCAAAGGTTATGATGTTGGTAATGTTATCATGCATGAACTTATATTAAATTTGTTGCGCTGATGACTGTAAGGAGAAAATTATCTTCAAACGTTGTTCATTTTGTTAGAAAGATATTTAAATTAATCATATCCAGTGGGCATGAATGTTAGAAAATATTGTTTTGCTAAACACTAATTTGCTGCCCAAGAAAGCTACATGGCAATGATTATAAGCCAGAGCAAAGCTCATTACGCGATGGTGCTATAAAGCAAGCATTGCCTTACAGTATAGTCTAGTAGCCAAAATTTGGACCTGGAAACTGTAATTACTGTATACTTTGCATTCAAAAATATGTTTTAAGTGGGGCTAAGTAAGAAAAATTAGCTAGTATTCCAAGATGACAGTATGCCGCGCCATGGATGAGCCAGCAAAGAAGCATTAAGCCCATACAGGAATATGCTCGGGGGCAGCTGTTTTGGATGTTCTCTAAGTACAACATTGCCAAGAAAGTTTTCACGCACTCGCTAGCTTATGTGGCGGTTGTGGCGCCCCCTGGAGGCTTGCACAAGGTAGGACGTCAGCAATCTTTAAGTCAATGGAATATCCTTCTTTTCATCCATCTTTACTTTCATCGTTTTCCTAAATCTACTAACTAACTTCGTTCTAGTCTTCCTCTTCTTTTTAGACTTACTAGTCCCTAATTGCTTAGTGTTGCTGTTTGCATGAGTTTTCCGCTTTCTTCACACACTTTCCTTTCTCTTGCTTTTCCTATCTTAAGATACCGTTACCACCCCTGCCCTCCTTCAACGGGGCTCAGCATACCATATATAGTTAATTTACTGAATTAAAAGTATTATTATTACAATAAGAATAATATTGGTAATTTTCATGCACTCAAGGTAAAAAATTTGCGTTTTGACTTGTACTACAGTTGCTTGTCAAGCCTTGAATGTGTCCTACACAAACCATTAATCGGTCAAAGTATTCGTTGTATTAAACTTGGTCGAACGATATTGATTTTATATTGAGCGTTTCTACTCACTTTTGACTATACTTTCCCACTAGAATGCGTTATGTGTTCTATAACCAACGGAGAGCTGTTTTGATCTTATTTCCATTAACAATTCGGTGTCGACAAAGGACTGTAGGTGGACTGTACTGTACCTATGTGTTATATGTGAACCTCTAAGTTAGGGTAGCCACCTATCATTCTACCTGAACCGAGACTATCAAAACTAATTCTTAACCATCTTAACTTAACCTAGTACATGTTTCATGTAGGCTACATACTCTACAGCGACTGGCAATGGTCCCGAAACCGTCCCACAGAAGTAGCACTGGTATCTACACGAGCCACAGCCATTGTGAGAAGGAGCAACATGCGCGCTGATGGCGCGGTTAACCTCATTGCAGAGTATGGCATGCTGGTGCTGGCAGTGCCAGAATTCCTTAACGACCGCATGGCTTCTTGCTTTACAGGAGATCGAAGAAACAATAAAATGAAGCAGAGGAAAATACAGAGATAGGTTGGTTCTGACTATAGTTTTACAATCGCTGAATATTGATTTCTATAGTTTGAGTTTCTGTGTTATGAATGTCAGTATTAACACTGTGAACTGTCGTGTACATTCATTTTAGTCATGTACAGTAAAAGATATCAATCGAAACGTAAATTGTTATAGAATTACCTACTGCTGTAAAGCCTACATGTATGTGGATCACAAAGTGTATAGGTGCTACACCTGCCATTCAAAGTTTATCACAGCCACTAAGAACCAAAATCACTCGACACTTTAATGAAACGTATTCAGTCTAAGTGGAACTGTAGCAGTGGAAAAAAAAAATTCTCAGTGCCTCGAAACAATTTAATACCACATTCATTACAAACCAAAGTTGTATCACTTGTTGGCGCCGATCTAAGTTATAAACAATATATTCTTAAATACTGCATGATTATTGATTGAATTACTGTTATCGAGATATAACTTTTATCACTATGTGTTCGCACTTCTAGTTCATTCACGATAAAAAACAAAGTTCCATTATGTAGAAAATTATTTAAACTCGGTATAAGGTCGTGAAATCAATGTTCACTACTAAGAAAGTATTGAAGGTGATGCGGTAACACACTCATCTAAACCTTGATTCCAGAGCCTTAATCTAAGATAGCATTAATTGGTGCACTGTGAAACATTAAAGGCTGCTACCTGTAGCAGAATACCATCATGACTCGTAACGTCTGTTGTACTTATTATCTGTCTATGCATTTTCATACCTCTACTTTGCTCAATGAGCGCTGTCTGATTTGTTGGTGGTTGTAGGACTCTTGCTACAAAAAATTGAGCATCAAATATTAAACCCTTCAGTCGTGAGAACATCTCTGGGTATGATCATCAATATTGTCATTTCTTAAAAAATAAAAATATACGTAAGGACAGTAGCCTAGCTATATCCCTGAAAACTGCTGAAAGCATTTGTCGTTGCTATCGTTCCAGTTTTGAAATAATTTAAAATTCGTTTCATTTTGGAAAAGTGTTCGAAGATATAGGTCAGAAATAAATTTTATTAGGTTTGTATTGCGAGAACCCTTTGGAAGAGGCTAGTTGTAGACAGTTAAAAGTTATCTTCTGTGTGCCTGTTAGGTTATCATGATGTAAATAATCGTTTATGGATGCCTGGCCTGTAGAGCATATGGTATGAATTTTTGTAAGCAAATAAAAGTAAAAAATATGAACGACAGATGATTGAAGATAATTTTATGATCAACAACATTTAGATTGAAAAGTATACTTATTGAGATTGCATTTCAGAAGGTAAGCATTCGAAAGTAACTAGCAATCAATAACAGCTGTCCAACTGGGTCGTTTGATAACGTATTGCGGCTGCCACAGAATTGGAGAAGTTAATACAACATAAATATAGGCTGTGATGATAATAATAATACCGAAAAATAGCTATAGTATTTTTGTAATGAAATTCGAAGAAACGTTGATCCACTATTAATTAATAACCGTTCTAGTCTATCAACTGTCTATCAAATACCTTAAGTTAAAACTTTCCGGCTACCCTTATTGTAAATAAAACCCCAGAAAGTAAATTATGATGCTGCACTGTCAACATATGTAAGTTGTTACTTAATCTGTAGATAAACGTGCATCATAATCAACGAACCATTTGCATGCGTGTTTTTGGCGAATTTGTCTTCATTCGTCGCAGTTTTCTGAGATACTTCACCCTTGTTTAAAAATTCAGTGTGTCTTTGCGCCTACATACATATCATAGATAGCACTGCACGTACATAGTATTCACTTCTCTTTTTCTAGGAAATCTGTATTTCTTTTCTTCAATTCGCTATGGAGATTTATAAAAAAACATTATAGAGCTGCTTTTTTTTTAAATTTCACTAATTTTCTCCAGGTTAGCCCAAATTTCCCATCGTTTTTATTGCCAGAAAACCGTGCGGACTTTTGGGCCGTGTATCCTGATATTGTTAAAAAAAAAGAACGTGACATAAAAAATAGAACTCCTGAGCTTAAGCCACTTGCAAAAGCTTTTTTTAAGCGTTCGTTCGAGTGAGTAAATCCCGGATTTCCGACCGCCGTACTTCACAGTTTGGGTTAAGAAAATCGAAGTGGCGCAGGCAGTCACTGAATTGTTTTGACAGTTACGCTTCCGCCTCCTTTAATACCCGACTGCAGCAGTGCCCAGCATGGGGCCTGCTTCTATTTTACGTGGCTATTTTTTATTTACTGATTTTTTTTAACAACGTGACATGGAAGTCGCTTGCGTGACACAGCTGTTGGCATTGCCTGTGACTCTCAACAGCAATAATGCAGGTTAGGAAAATTTCTCGCACGTCTAGTAATTTTTAAACGATCAAATAAGTCGATGATAACGGAAAGTTAAACAGAACATCTGATAATGATAAGCATAGAAAATGTGCTGTGACTTGAATCACGTGTTTTATATTTCACAACCTAGAAAGAATCTTTCCTGTTCTTTGAGATGAAGCAAGCGCAGCGTGATCACCCATATACGCTATTGTACTGTCCTTACCGGTCCCAGTCTTGAAAAATCAATTACCAAACAGCTGTCTCGACTGCACTTTTTGCGTCAAACGTCGATGATTTCATGTATAGTAAGCTTAGTTCTAAAAGAATGAGGAAGCCTCGGTTCTTAATGAAGCAGGACACTTTATAAAATTAGAGCACTCTGAGAGCACATACTTCCGCCAAGCAAAGGCAGTGGTGATGCAAAAATTCAAATTAATTCTGAAACTATGATTTTCTTTGTATCCAGACTAAAATCTAATCATTGGTGCCTTTTCACATTTATGACAACTTATGCAAATTTTCTTAAAAATTCGTTCACAAATTTTCAAGTTATGCTGCTTACAAACATTCTGATGAACATTAGTCAAACACGCAAACAAAGCGGTCGATTATGACCAAAATTTAATCATTTATGTTTTTCAACATTACTAACATTTCTCGCCAATTTTATACAGATCCGGTCATAACTTTTTGAGTTATTTTGATAAAAAGCCAAACTCAAACACAGAGACTAACAAACAAATTGACGAATCATCTCACAAATATAGTTATTTACTCTTCGTGGTATACCTAATATAGCTCATACAAATTTCATAAAAATCCGTTTATATTGTTTTAAGTTATGGCATTCAGACAAAAGAGGCAGACAAACAAACAGACGGATGAATGGATCTTTTCCAAAAGTTAATCATCGTTTCCTCCTAACATACCTAAGAATCCCTGCAGATTTCGTAAAAATCTATCATAAATTTTTGAGTTATCTAAATGACAGACAAACAAAGAGACAAACATACAAGCTCGACAAAAACATAACCTCCTTGGTGGAGGTAATTACTTAAAAGTAACTTCTGAATGATTCCAAGCTTGCATGACTGGAGAGGCTAAAATGAAACTTGAACGAAGGGAAATCCAATGCAACATGGATCTTCTGGGTGGCAAGAAATGCGAGCAATGATGCACGGTACGGTATGTTGCCATATATGTTACGTGAAAAACGTTGGGGTTTATAGTTTCTCGCAGGTGATTATCTCGAAGAGAGCATGCGTATGATATATGGTAACGATAGTAAGTCAGATTCATTTGAGATATTAGGTTGAGTTAGCAAATTTCGTCCTAGCCATATCTGCATTCAGTAGATGCGCGTTGCCGTAAAATAAAAAGCCTATAAATATTATGCTTGAGGTAAAGAATTTTTGATGAGACAGTTACCCTTCCCCCCTGTCGCCATGCGATTCATGCACATAGCTTTTTGCTAGCAAGCACAGTTACCATGTTTGTCATACTATAATACCGATGACATTATTGCCCTTGACTTCCACGTCATCTAAACCATACATAGATCTATACATACCATTTCCAAAACTCAAAAGTTCAACAAAGTGCCGTTTACACGTCACTTTCGTTCTACCCTCTCCCTACTTTTACTCACTAAGCACTTGCTGTTCAAAGCAAGCTTTACTTTTATGACCAACAGCAGTTGTCGGCCCAAAGAACACCGGCCGATGTGTCCTTAGCTCGTCCGTTTTTTTACGATGCGACCAGTAAAGGCTCGAGTTACGGAGCTTCCTCTCCCCCGCACTGGAGCACAGAGGATATCCTTACAATGGTTTCCTGTCTTCCTCTTCACCAACAAACTAATAAAAATAATCTCCAACGAGTCCATTGTTTATGGGAGACACTCGCTGCTGTCTATGAGCTTTGCGTCGGTGTACATTGAAGTGCTCAGTTATGGTTTGCCTGTACCGTTTGCGTCGCGTACAGAACCGCGCGTGGGGCTGAGTTTTGGGTTTTTCTTTCGGTAGTGCGTGAGTTGGAGGTCAAATGTAGTGCAGGGGTTCAGGCTGCTGCTTCATGCAGTGGGTCTTAACTATTTTATGTCCACGCTTTTAAGTACATATATTTCTAGGTGTTCTCGTATACCCTTAAGAATGAAAAGAGGTCAATTCCTATCCGTAATTATGTAGAAGTTCGAAATACTGTCTTCTGTCATCGTTTAGAGAACCAAGTCAGCAACAGTTCAGTTTCTCGGGCTTGTACTTAATGTTTGTGACAGCAACAGTTCAGTACTTTGGGCTTGCCTTTAATGCATACGTAGATAACCGTGCAGTACTTTTTGCTCTTCATTTATCCTTCAGGCGACAACAGTGCAATGGCTTAGGCTTATATTTAATGATTAGAGGGTTATAGCAACGCAGTTATTCCTTTCCTGCATCGTGGGGGAGTAGCACCCCAGAAGGTCCCCATAGGTGCATTGTCGTAGCTATGTATATAAGCCGTCGAGACTTCTGTCTTTCACTTCGTTTCATTATCATACAACGGCTGATGATCGATGCTTCCCTCTGTGCTTCTTCTTTTTTCACGACTTGCTGTTCCCATGCTCGTTGATTCTGTACAGGATCATCCTCGTGCATGGGTTCTGCGTTGGTTTCTACATGCTCTGTGTCCCTTCCTTCTTCTTCTTCTCTTTGGATCACAGACTACGCAACGGGTAGTTAGGTACAGACTAGAAATCTAATAATAATCGACATAATCAGTTAATATTGCAGTGTTTGGACTATCGTTTTATACTAGGGCAGATAACAGTGCAGCGCCTTTGGCATGTTTCCGATTCTTAGGTGGATTTCAGTGCAGTACCTTAATCTATTTTTATACTTGGGTAGTTATCAGTGCCGTCATTACCTCCACCAAGGTTATATTTATGTGGATTTTGGCTGTTTGTCTAGCTGTCACCAAGATAACTGAAAAATTTATGGACGGATCTTTACATAATTTACAGGGATTCTAAGATGTACTAGGGCAAACAAATGATTAACTTTTGGTGAAAGTCCGTTCAACCTTTCGTTTATTTGTTTGCCTATTTTTTTCCCGTAGTATAACTCAAAAATTTATTGACTAATCTTCATGAAATTTGCAGGAATTGTTGGGGTTATTAGCTGGAGCAAACGACCAAATTTTTTTTTATTCATTTGTTGATCTGCTTGTTTGTCACTATATTTGTTTTTATGCTTGCCAGAAACATAACTCAAAAATTATGAACGGATCTTCGTGAAATTTGTAGGAGTTGTTGGGGTTCTTAAACGTGCTAAAAATCACAAATGACCACATTTTGGGGATGATCGATTTATCTGTTTCAGTGTTGGACGATTGTTTATCAAAATATTTGTCGGACCATAACTCAAAATGTTATGGACGGATATATTCATAAAAATTGCAGGAATTGATAGTCATGTTGAAAAGCACCAATGATGAAACTTTGGTGATGATCGGTTGGTCCATTTGTGTGCTGAACTAATGTTTGTCAAAATTTTTGTCAGAAATAACTCAGATGTTATGGACGAATTTTCAATAAACTTACAGGAGCTGTTGAAATGGTAAAAGGCGGTGGTTAAACCAGAATACTACTGCTAGTACTAGGTACTCTTTCACTTAGCATTAGGCTCATTAACAGTGAAGTGCAGTGGCCTTTAATTTATTCTGGGATCGATAAATAGTGCAGTGTTTTGGATTTATTTATTTATTTTGTTCTATAACAGCAGTGCTGTTGGGCTCATGGTTAAGGCTAATATCAGTAACAGTGCAGTACTTTGAGCTTTTAGTTGAAAATTAGGCCAATGACAGTGCTGCAATGCTGTCAATTACTGCATTTGTTAAGGCTGATGCCGGTATAATAGTACAATTACTTTGAGCGTTTCTTTACGTCTTGGTTCGGTAAGAGTGCAGTGTTTTTGGACTTTCTGCGTATGTAGAGCCTGGTTTGGTCAAGTGCTGAGCATATTGGGCTTCATGAATAACTGGTCTTATTGCAGCGGAATACTGCCGTATAGGCCTAATCATGAAAATTTCAGGAGCAGCATGTCATTGCCCTTGAAGTGTTAGACTTTGGCAATTGCATACTCTTGATGGATAAGTCGAAATATTTGACACTCAGGATTCATACCTAGACGGACGATTTAAAATGTCTTCTAAATATTTAGTTTTACTGCCCAAGCTTTCGATCAGTTAAACACTGATCATCGCAAGGGGCGTCTATAGAGGAGGAGGGAGCCGTGCGGCCCATTCACAGATACGTTATCGAGTCAACTAGCTCTGAGACGCGTTCATGAATCTCATTGTGGAAGTGATTTGGGAGCAGTTAGTTTCACGGGGGAGCAACAGACAAACCGAGTTACTGATTTGCGATGAGTGCATAAGCGACTGGCTGCAACCATAAAAGACTCTTTACTGATATACGACTGGTGCATACGCGACTGGCTGACAGCCATAAGAGACTCTTGACCGTCAGGGGCGAGACTCCTGGCTCCCTCCTCTCTATAGAAGCTCCTTGGATCTTCATCAGGGCAATGAAATTTCAGAACGCTAGCGCTATCAACACAGCATCAGTATCCTATATACCCAAGTAAAATAATATTCCATTAAAATCAATTCCAAAGTTATAGAAGAGTCCGGAGGTAAGCATCTGGAAACTGGATATGGGAATTACCCAGTTGGCGAACTAACTCTATTTCCGAACAAACATTTATATTTGATAGGTGAAAGTAATAATCCCTTCAAATAATAACTATTTGTTCGGAAATAGAGTTAGTTCGGCAATTTTGATTGCCACATATATATGAGTGAAATGCTTCTAAGAAAAGTCTATACTTTAGGTTCCTTTCGTTCGCTAATAACATGACAGCAGAGTTTTACCTCAAGCCTTCTCATATCTTCTATTGAAAAATGAGCACCGGTATCTAAGTCTCTGAAGCATAATATGTGTATAAAACATCTTGCCGTGTCCACTATTCTTCAATGTGAACATCCACATGAGGTTTTATAACAAAGCGAATACTTGCAAAGCAAAGTGTACGCAAAAAAAGATGCTCGAAAACGGATGTGCTGAAGGCGACATTTTTACAAATCCTATTACTTTACCCTGATACACTCCTTGAATTTAAGTAACTATTACTAAGGCAGTTGTAGCAGAGTATGTCGAACAATTTCTTTCATTCGGAAAAAAATCCTAGTCATTTCGAAAATATACGCATAAACGTGAGGACCTAGCGATTTTTTCTAGATTTATAGGTTTAGCGTAAGATTAGTTCTTCTGAACTTTATGCCCAGTAAATGGAACCTGCTAATTTTTAACTGTATACTATCAATGTTTGCCCAACGATATGTAACTCAAGGCTTTTTTCTTGCACGCGTATCAACAAGTTAAGACTGACACAAAAATCCTTTGACAAGGACTATACTGATCGAGCCAAAGGCACATAAATGTTTTACACAGATTGGTTTGATCGATTATTGGTAATAATCTGTATAATACAATATGCATAGCGTGTTACAATTACGAACGGTAGAGTGGGTAGCTGCTCATCGGAATGTAACCCACGGATGGTAACACGTAAGGCAGGGGCAGATAGAATGACACGGCTGCAACTCAGTACGAGGCTCCTGCAGAGTTAACTGAGGGTAAGATCGGGACCGGCTGGGGCCATCGTAGGGATATCGGTTACTATAGGCATTTTTTGTAAAGGGAAGTGGTCATAGGAAATTCCCTAGGCCAACATGGCAGTATGCATTTCACAGTCCCTTCTATTGGTGACTTTGTGTTGTAATTCACTGAATGTTCAGCATTCCTTGAATGCCTTTCCCTGCAGTAACTGAAAACTTTAACAGTTGCTTAGTTTGTACCTAAAAACTAATGATATGAAACGTGGTGCGTGTAAGAAAATAACCAGTAGAACAAACAAGTAAACCCGTTAAAGCATGCTTAAATGTCATTATGTTTATTTGTTAGACCAGCCGCAACCAGATTCCCAGTGCAGACGCCAGACGACTTGATGCTCGTTATATTTTTCTGAACAGGATAGGAGTTCGTTGAGCGTCTTTTTCTTCATTAATAACTGCATTTTTATCGTATAATCGAGTATAATTCTCGCACGGAGCTAATAATCTCTCTTATAGCTATCGATCGAAGAATTATTTTATTATCAGAATAAGGAAGAAATGAAGCTGAAGTGCTACTGAGCAGCCAGTGCATGGCAAACCTTGCAAAATGAAGCCTTATAATGTGTTTCAGTTGGGAGTGCAACTTTCTATTACATTATGGGAATTTTCGCTGTTGTTTCTGATAAACCAATTAATTTGATAGTTCAGGGCTAAAAAGCTATCACATGCGGACTTTTTCTCATTTCCAGCACACGACCCGCATTTTACTCCCGCTCCAGATCACTCGCTTCTGGACACTGGCGAAAAACTTCGGATGCACACGTGCACTTTGACGGAAAACACTGATTTATTCCGTTATGAGTGGCTGTATATTCGAAACCGCTGTAGCAAATTGAAAGTGATGCTGTATAGCTGACAGTATAGTGTGTGTGTGTGTCAGCACTCTGAACCCAGGCCCGGGGCAATGATGGTTAGGGGTGACATGTCAGACATGTTAGAGTGCGATGATATGCTTTGCTGCGGCCTGTAAATTTCCACAAGGTCTCTAGTTTTATCTAGTGATACTCGTGCAAAATGGGACAATATTTGGTTTATTTTGTCAGCATACCATCGATGAATCGGTGATCATTTCTTTTATTTCAACTGCAGCTAAAAGATGACTGGGCATATTTCTGATCTTTAGTAAGATGTCAATGGTTGACTATAAACTAGTATGATATCAAGGGTTCACCATAAGCACAATCTGAAATCACGTAAACTATGTACGCTATGTAATCAGCATTTACACCCTAAGAAAACTAACATTTACCTTCAGCTCGATCTACTGGCGTAACACAAGAAAAATTTCGTTTAATATACTTCCTTGTCTAGAGCTTCAGTGGTTCAAAGTTTTGTATAATCATCACCCGAAAATCTTTATAAGACGAGGGTTAATTATAATCATGTAGCTGGGTGTTATTTAGTTTCTTCTAGTCCAAATATTATTGGCTGGTAATACGAGTAGAGCGGGGACTCCTGCAGGGACGACGCTATACATACACTATATGGGTCCGGATGTTCCTAGGGAGAGTGGCCCGCACTCCGAAGAGCTCAGTAT
This sequence comes from Parhyale hawaiensis, assembly GCA_001587735.2. NCBI lineage: Eukaryota > Metazoa > Arthropoda > Malacostraca > Amphipoda > Hyalidae > Parhyale > Parhyale hawaiensis. The sequence continues at coordinate 16,809,693 of LQNS02277275.1, read as the reverse complement.
GACCCCTTGCTGGGAGAACCTGCTGTACAAACACGCAAACGTGAACACTGCAAGGATTTTTCCGCAGATCGAGAGAAAAAATACAAAATACATGCTTGATTCTTTTTGAAGGTTCTGTAAGAAAAATTGTAATTTCAGGAGTGCGAAGATTTTGCTCTTAGAAAGTCGAAGGTAGTTTTTTAGTTACTTACGTATAATAGTGATATAATTAACTACCGATAACTGAAAAATAGAAGATATGACCAACTTGGTCATCGTTAAATTGCCGTCATAATTAATTAGTTGTCATCACGGCCGCGGATAATATTTCATTCTCTCATTTCAATTAGCTACAGCACTGATTTCTGTTTGCTTCTAGACCCTCATATCTTTATGATAGTGAGAAAAGCTATTGTTTATTTGATTCTAGATCAATTTTTTTGCAACCAGTTTGTTCTTACTATTCACGCATTCGACTATCTTCAGCAAAGAGTACAGATTGCGTCTAACGCCTCGCTCAAGTCTATCTTTCATCTTACATCCAACTACTGTAGTATAGACTACACTTCCTCGTTGTATTCATTTTTTAAATTGTCTGAGATCGTATATTTATTTGCACCGTTTGGTTTGTTTGGACACATTACGAAGCTCCTCCCAGTACAAACGTCATTGCCACGTCACTAGTGAACAGCCAGTCAGAGATGAGAACTGTTGGTCTGTATACGTACGTGTAGGTGTGTATGTGTGTGTGTAGCAACAGCCTTCCAGCTCTTCATCCAAAGTCATTTGGATTTATTGCTCATGGAGGAAGCTTTACGACTTTTAGATGAGTTCAAATGATACATTGCCACTCATGCAAGCTTCAATCATCGTCAGAGTTCCTGTGCAGTGCGCCGTGGATACAACGCATGCAAGGCTGTCGACGTACCACCGTATACACATATATACTATGCTCCTCTTAAACTAACTAAAGCATATTCTCACTCCCCTTCTGCCAGATGTCGTAAATATTATAATGTGTTAAAATTATAAGGGACTCTTTCGGTAAAAGTTAATTGCGGATGCGTTTGTTTTTTCGACGCTGCTTCGGTAATTATGTTTTTCTGTAAGTTGGCGTTTGCTGACGTCTGAATATTGGGAGGACAAACAGTAACTAAATACAAGGGGTGTCGTCTGTGTTAGATGTTATATAGGTCTAGAGAGGATGTATATATTAATGCTGATCCATATCTACCAGCTGCTCTTATGCATAGGTGTTTTACAGAAAACATGGTCGATATGACGGACAGTACGATCCCCGGATCTAGAAGCTACCAGCAAGAAAAGACTTTTCATACATATTTTTGGCCAACGTAAATATTATCTCAGCATTTTTCCATACTAAACCTTCCACTATTAGCAGAATCTATTGATGCCAGTAACGATGACATTATCCAACTCTTACAAAGCGAGAGGTTCTTTGTTTAGCATCTGACTGGGTTTTTAGCATCGACCGAGACCAAAGTTTTGACAATTTTAGTTTATCTTTTGAATGAAAAGTAAAAAGTTATTTGACCTACGGGCAAAATTAACGTTAACGATAGACTCGTTTCAGTCGCGTTAGCTCCTTTACAGGATGTTTTTTTTCTCACTAACATCGTCATGAAACTGGAAACATGCTTTAAATTAATGGATAAATTGCATAAACGTAATGCAGAATGAATGGAAAATGACAGCATTTTTCGCTGACAAACTTTTACTAAAGTCAGATTGATGCTAAAAAAATTCTAAAGTTTTAGAACACTGACCAAGATGATCGTGAACCTGAAAGGCTTTTCGATTACGTTAGATCAGAAGCAACAGACACATTAAGAGGCCCATTCCAAGAGAGTACCTGAAACCCAGACAACCACCCGCTCTTTCTTAAAGTAGCTGTTGCCCGTCGGTTACATTCAGTGGGACGAATAATAATAGCCACAACGTACAGGCATATAGAAATCGGCATGAGGCGCCCTAAGTTTGTTAATCGAATCAATATATATATATATATTGACTCGATCAATTGCGAACTATATTTAGCTGAAGTTTTTTTTTGGACTCTTTGTATGATTTACTTTATCGAAATTGTTATATTTTGATTCATTCTGAGTACTCAATACACACCCAGCATCTATTGATGACTTTCTGCATGTATGGTTATGTTCGTTCACTTACTACAGTTTCATTGACCTGCTTTTCTCAAGTCGTTACCAAGCAAACTATGCATCTGTTTTTTTACGATAGCTGAGATTGCGCTGAAAAAAGTAATGTGCTTGCTGAAATGGAAGAAGAATCTGAGGCTGTAGATAAACTAGATGTAAGGTATTCTCTTTATACATATTTTGTAGCATCATCCATGGCTATTTGCGTGAACATTGAAGGGATTCCAATGCAACTTCTGAATTTCGCTGTCGTTTTTGACAGCAAGGTCAGCTATGCAAAGTTATACATATACACAGTATGTTTTTTTTAATTTTCTCGGATTCAGCTACGATACAAATAGGCTACATAGCGAAAAACTATCGACTATCACTCTTCGAGCTCGTTATGTAGGCTTATTTCTTGACTTGCTGCGTTGCGCTATGTAATTTTGTGAAGTTTTTGCTTCACGATGCGTAATAAAATCTTCACCATCAACAAACAGTAATATTGTAGCTTCATTGCTGTTGGTGTTCTCACCATGTACTTATTATTGTCCAAATTATCAAAGGGCGCCTATTCATCTATTCAGTTCTCCAATTTCCCATGTTTGATTAAAGACTGCGTGTTGCAGAATGAAAAAGTTTCCTTTCGAAATTACCACAAGCTTGGGTACTGATCGTTATCAGTACAGTGCATAGCAATCATGGAGTGGTCGACCCTAGAGCCCTCTGCTATTAAATATATTTCGTTAACTTGAATACCAAATGAGAATGCCGTCATAAAAATCCGCAGTGCTCATTATTCCTTGAGAGCGCAGCAATCCATTCTATTAGCTTTGCATGGAGGGCTCCGGCGCAGATAGAGCGTCTTTTATAGAGTGAAAAGAGCCCTTCAGAATCTCTTGATAAAGAAAACATCCTCACAGAGTGACCATTTGAGTTCTAATCGTAACCTATCTTAAAGGAGTACCGCCTCTCTGTATGCCAGGCTTTATGTCCGCCATATATGATATTTTGCCTTGTTCTCGTAACAAAGCCTCTGAGTGCGCCCCAAATGCTAACAAAATGCTCAGAGTCGTGAGAGTTCAAATTTCTGTTCAGGTCAGCGCTGCTTTGGGCTTTAGAAATTTTTTGTCGTTCTCTCTCTTTTGAAAACGCGCCGCATTAATTGAAGCAAATTAGAGTGGCTTGTGCAGTTTGAGGTCAATCTTAATGTCTTTGATGCTCTGAAGAAACGACTTTGTTGCAACATACATACACACACTCGGTCTGCTTCGCACTTGGTGCTGTGTTTTCTTGTTTATTTTTTATTTATTTTAGTATTTTAACCAAATAATACAATGACAAAAACGCGTCTGGTGGGATAAACTTATTACCTTTTTTTTTATCTTTTTTGCTGACGATAGGACATTTTGGAGACGAGCCAAATTACATAACGCTGACGAAATAAAAATAATCACGTGGATTACGCCGCTGGCATGGTGTGGGCCAGCAGGGAGTGCAGATGCAGGCGCATATTTATCTGTCTGAGCGTGATTAAGCAGACTTCTCTGCGTCGTGTACGATGGAGCTTCATACCACCACGGCAACATGCCCTACCTTCACCTCGGCTCTTTTTGCTTTCGCCTTTCCCTGCCTCCCGACGCGGAGCGCAGCCAATGGCGCATAGTTTGAGCTGCGTCTGTAGTCCGTACAGGCACCGCCGGTGCGCTCCGCAGCGTCCCATTGGCCAGCCGAACATTAAGCCCCCTTACGCTTGTTGCGGTTGCCTCATAAAGTTGCCGGTGTGACAGGTCCTGTGTAGAGGATTGCTATTAAACTGCGGCATGTGGAGTCCGCTAATGACTAGCCTCGGCCCTGCTCGTAAAACCCTCCATCGCAATGTTGCCAACTTTGCCGGAGTGTGTGTGCTGTAGAGCCGGCCGCGACCTCTACTCGCCACCGCCGCCGCCATCATCGTCTCGTTTTCTTCTTTGCAGCACTAAAACTTCATTTTTAATGAAGTGTGTTTGATTTTTTGATAAAGCGATCGATGGCCATAATTTCTTCTTCCATGCGTGACTCCAACTTCATTTATTATGAAGTGTATTTAATTATTTTTTTGCTAGAGCCATCGATAGGTTTTTTTTATCGTTCGATCGTTGCATGACTCCAACTTCATTAATAACAAAGTCTTTGTTTTTTTTTTCTTTTGATCCATCAAAAGCTGTAAATTTTCTTTCTTGCATCACTAAAAACCCTTGAAAAAAAAATTTCATACCGTGCAGCACCGAATTAACTGTCAAATAGTTTTCTTCCCAACACCGCATGGCTTCATCACAGTTGTGTTGTACACTAAAAGATGATGATTTTCTCGCCAGGAATGTGAGGTACGTCTTTCACGGTCATAGTTAGATGATTCCGTCTACTATATTAGCTCCGCACATTTCTTACGCTACGAGCTTAGAGCTGTCACGGGCGGGGCACGCTACAAGGTCAATATCCTTCCTTCATTTCGCTATTATCAAACTTTTAACCTAAGTATATGTGCTACTGGTAACCTTTCGGCATTCATCCTATCGGTAAATCATACATTTGCATTACCATATTTATCCAATGTGTGTAGGCGGGGATATTTAATAAATTCCGGTAATCTCTTAACGCTTTTTGATTGAGCGGTAACGAAGCTATTCCTCTTGCCACTGTAGCTCCTTGACTATATATAAGATTGTCAGCCTGAGAAAAGTTACCAGCCGTCGTTTTTCCAGTCTAACGTGAATGGTTGCTATAGCACCATAACGTGGTATTTAGCAGCTAACCCGTGGAATTATCGTCAGGTTCTCTAGATCTGGTACTTGATATAACAAATTTTTCAAAAAGAGGTTCCCTCCTGCAAATACGGTGACAAATTTGTTTCCATTCAATTATTGAAATGTTTTGCTTTTTAATAACTAAGTTATCAAAGTTTAAATTTTTCTCACCCTTGACTATTTAGATAGTAATTAAACGATGTGATTAAAAACTTCAAGATCGAGACACACCACATTATGTGATGCACTTCATCGCATTTAACCCTTTACTGTCTGAAGTAATTCCAATTTTCATAGGAATAGCATAATCAAAAATTTGACCTGAGCTCCCCTTGCTGTTAAAGGGCTAATAATGACTCGCCACTGAAAAGTTATGACGCAGCAACCGTAGGCGAATATTAATTAGGATTAAGAGCATTATTCATGCAATAAAGTGGTATCATTTGTAACTGTATGCAATTTTTTTTTTTTTGTTCTTTGTCGCAGGTATGGATATGTGGGCCCCTCACAAATAAACAGTGGCCACAGATATTTCAAACTGTGTAATATCATTTCTCTTTTGGCTGTACAGAAACCTCTCTCTGATTCTCAGCCGTTCTCCACCTGCACTTGCAATGAGTATCATTTTCTTTGGATCACCCGTTTTCTGGGAAATGCTGGATCGAACGTCACTGATAAAGATCGGAATCGGAATCCAAAATGTTTGAAGCAATGAAATTTTAAGTACAAAAAAGAAAAATATGCGGACTTGTGCAATATCCTATTTGGCTTTGCACCGATACATTATTAAGTCAGAATCCTTATGAAGTTGTACGTAGGTATGCTATCGGTCCTACATATTTATTTATTCTCAGTCTTTCTTTTATCCTTTTGAATGATACCAAACCACAGGTTACTTGAGATGTGAACATGTATGACCTTTATAAAACACCTTTTTTATTATTCTTCGGCGAGAGATATATGATTAGAAGATATTATTAGGTCCTATATATATATATTTATATATATATATATATGACAATTCGGATTCTTCTACAGGAACATGCCATTACTGTAGTACGAATCACGAATTCGAAATAATTCAGTAACTTTGTAGATAATAATTAACGCGTGTATTTCTATTCATATTCGTAGTAATGCTTGGATATTTTTTCTTGGACACGCTTGAATTTTTGTGCATATAGCAAGTTGTTGCAGAACTTAACCAAAAATTTGGAAATGCTCTTCTATGAATAATTCGTGCACGATGAAGAAATACTCGTCTTCATCATTTTGAGTCAATGAAATTAATATTTTATGAATAAAAATGAACAGTGAAGAATCTGCATAACTTTGCCGCACAATTATTCAATTAATTTTAATGTAAAACGATTTCTTTTAGAATCTGAGCTCGGTTCGCGCGGATTTAACAATTATTATGTTAAATCAGACATAATTTCCTGGTTACGAAGGTTAATCTGTGAATAATTTAACAACAATTAAGTTTGTTCATTGGTACAATATAGTTACCATAACATGTTACTAATACGTAAAATATTCAGTTGATTTCAATCGAACAATGTGTTCGTATATGTGCTTTCAAGTGAGCATATCAACAATGCAAAAATCAAAAACTGGAAATAATTTTCGCAAGGTTTAATATAAGAGTCGTGCATGAACAAAAAAATATGACCATCCAACTGCCGTATGTTTTAAATATTTTTCTTTTCCACTATAAAATAGTCTTGTTAAGCTTGGTTTAGGGCTGAGATGCACAACGTTTCTCCTATTGGTGAGTGCAGCAATTTTTCTAAAACAAAATTTCTAATTCATACAATGCAACTGTTGATAGTATAAAGTGACATTTTTCTTTGGTTACAGGTTAAACCTCTGAATATGGAATACTTTGGTGGTCTGAGTGCTTCTACTGTACACACAACATTCATTTTCTCATGGACTCTTCAGTTTCTTTTCTTGATGAAAGCTATGAAACTTTAATTACTGAAAATATATACGAAAACAATATCTACATCGTTGCTTTAGAATGCAGTTGCAAAAACAGTTGAAGTTGGAATGTACGTTTAAGATATGTTATGAAAGTAAAACTTCTCTATCATTAATTAAGCAATTAAATTGCAAACCCGTGACTGTGATCTACTTACTTATACTGCCTTTGCCTTCTTTACCTACAACTTGCTGGGCCAATGATAATGATGAGTATACAAATACAGTGCTTCGTTAAGCTCAATATTTCTGCACATGCAATGTACTATTGTTCTCTTAAACCAGATATCTCCCTAGCTTCTTCTTCCTTCTTAGATCATCATTTAATTCTGATAGGAAAACTTAAAACCCCATTCTAGCTTATGCTATCTAACTGCGGGGCTGTCTCACGCTTGGCAGAAAGATCACTACTTACCGCCCGTTGCAGTCTCCGTGACTTTAGTGGAAACGTTTCCTGAATTTCTGAAAATTTCACGCATATCTCGCGGTCTTTTCAATGATTGAATTGAGCACATTGATTTGAAATAGCTGTCAGTATTAGAGATCAGTATTGTTGTGAAGCCCAGAGTCTCACCTTCGACAATCATTGACATTATACTGACTTCCAGCTCCAAGTAAAGCATATTATGATGCCCTATAGTTGATCATGGTACGAGGTCCAGGTGTTATTGCAATGTGGAGGCCAACCCTCGTACAGGCTAAACGCTAAAATCAGTCTTTGTGAGAGTCTGCTACGGGTTATCTCAATCAAGTACGTAGCCATTGGAAGCAGCGTTATCTGGTACTTTGGTAATTAAGGCATAAGTCCAGTAAATTTTTAAACGTTTAATTTTCACTGTCATGCCAATTTGAATATGAAGAGGCTTTCTGCTGAACATCCTCGCACTCTGCTCAGTGCAGCGAGTAGAACATTTTGTCAGAACTCGGTTGACGCCATCTGTAATCGGAACTTGCATTGTTTCACTGATCCACCCTTAACGCCTACGCTCCAAATATCTGACAACAATTCATTCACTTGTATTTAAATTGATGCCGTTCAGATTTTTTTAAACACTGATCATTAGCAAGAGCCGAATTACCAGTTGAAATGAGTGCATGTGAAGATGGGTAAATCTTTCGTGATAGTTAAATCTTGCTCGCCTCAAATATTGGCAACAAGTAACCTTCAGAGAATTTCAACACGCTCTATATATAGGCCTTCACGTTTACGTGGCACCGAGAGAGGAAAGCCATATATTCTGTCCTATTTAGGCTGTACGAAATGTTCCATAAGGTAAGCATTTATTATGGTGCACTGCTTCTGGTACATTTTAACACCCCAGCAGAAATCCTGTGCACAATATAGATATACATAGATGCATTTAGAATCAATCTTGCTCGAAATGCGTCTCGTTAGTAATACATAAGCCTACACCGACATTTTGCTTAGTTAGATGATTCGTGTTAGGCTGACTTGTGTATTACGAAGACTGCTTTACAGTTGGTATAAATTTTCTAATAGATTTCATTGCTCATGAAACACAGTTCAGCCTCTTTTCCCGCACAATAATGAAAACAAATATTGTTTAAGCTGATACTGTGTGAACTATCCAACTGCTGCCAAGATATCACGTCAGCTATCTTGTATCGCACTCAACATTTCTGTCATTATAAGTTAGCCACCAGCCGTCGAACATGATCAGTTACAATTTTTCACTCTCTTAGAATGGCTCACTATAGCTCCTTCTGGTATATTTATACATCACTTCACCGTCATTTGTCCTCTATTGCATCAAGAGATTTGCGCCTGTCCTGAAAGAGTTTAACCGAAGAAAGCATCTCTTAGCAGCTTACAGATGTTGAGCAGCTATAATTCACTTAACAGCTGTCGCTTATCCTGTATGAGACTCGACGTTTTAGGCCACCCAGACTGCGCCACTTACGAGTCAAATATTCATCCAATAAAGTTGCTTTCGTATTATTTTTTTCATAATTAATGTAAGGGTGATCAGCCTAATAATCAGGGAATCGTAGTATTTGTCAGCCCTCGAGCAGGTAACTTGCTTTAGTTCAAGTTTATCTTTATTTTCTATCACAACTAAACATCTCACAAATATTATGAGCCACGTGTTACTTCATCAACAATTAGTTACTTTTGACTTACATACTTTCAAATGAGTAGTTCACCACTGAAGAATCAATTTTCCTTTCATCGCATAAGAATCTCAGTGTGACTAGCTCAATTTCTACAAAATATTCACGACATTCTGTCTCACAGGGAATAAGCTACACTGGCATTAGTATAGTTCGTCAAACATTCGGTTGTAATTTGCAATGCTGAATAATTTAATATGGAAAGTCGACGTCAGAAGTCCTATTCACTTTGGTACGAGTATTTGATCTTATTTTCTATTACGACCGAAGCAGCTCGCGGACGCTACTAACGGCGATATTTCACTTCACCAACTGTCGCCAAGCGCTTCCCTGAGCTCTTCTTCTGTCTGTCAAATCTATGTCAGTCGAACATTAACGCATCTGGGTCACCGCGATATTGGAAGTCTACCTGCTTCTGGCTTTTTCTACCTTGTGGTTAGAAATTTGCATGAATTATGCGACACATTATATAGGTGGTCAGGTGTAGACATTGTTCCGGTGCTGGGAAGGATTTTTGCTTGAGTAAATTAGGAAGCGAGTCCATCACCATCTCATCAGATTTGGTGATGGGACGTGGATGATAAAGATACTAGCAGCATAATTTGTCTTCAGTGCTGCACAGTCTGGCGCCGTGAACGGTTCGCATTTGACGCTTTTGTGTGATAACTTTGTCAATTTGTAAAAGTTTCTTCGCTAGCAATTGTGTGGTAGCAGTTATGCTAAGTCATCACAGTGTCATCAATTAAACTGTTTTATTTTGCTGTACTTCAACTGACAGTTGCAGGGCAACCTGCTCAGTTTGTCTGTGTTAGTTTGTTGCTTCAGATAATACCTAAAGTGTTCTACCAAGCAGTGTCGACACTGTATTTCTATATTTTCATTGCACGGCAACATTTAAGTAAGAAATTCTTATAACAGCTTAAAAACAATGTTTCATTTGACGAAAAGAACTTATTTTTTATTTTAAAATTGAAATGCAAGGTTAACAGAAGCTATTGTTCCCGTTAATAACTTTTTTTTTTATTTTTAATAAATCTTTCGTATGAGTTTACTATGTTTACTCTTGATATTTGACTTGCAACCTCTTCCAATAGGTGTACCAGCCGGGAAATCTACCAGGTTGTGAACTTGAAAAGTTTGTGAAAAATGATGTTAAATCTGATATCCATTTTTTATCTAGTTTCCTGGGTCGTTCTATCTGAAATTATGATGATAATTTGTCATTTGATGAAAATTTTACAGACAAGGAGTGGTTTGTGCCCGGTGAGTATAAATCAGCGACGTTGTTTGTGTTAATGTGTTTCTGATTATATATATATCTTAATATTATTACTTTCACTAAGGAGGTTATATTTCTGTATCAGTTCTTCTATTTGTGTGTTTGACTAATGCTTGTTAGAATATAACTCAAAAAGTTACAAAATGATCTTCACGAAAATTATAGAAGCTGTTATTGCTGTGGAAAGTCACAAATGGCCAGATTATGATGCTGAGAAAGAGGAAATCATAGTTTGAGAACCAATTTGAATTTTTTGTTAACGTTGCCTTGCTTGGCAAATCGATGCGCCCTCAGAGTGCTCTAGTTTAGTTGAGATCTATGTAGTGAACTTGTAGGTTCGCCCATTATATGTAAGCTGAGGGGAGCAGTGATCGCAGGGCGACCCAGTGGGTTACCTTAGTCTTAGCTAGGCCTTCGGAACGTTGAATTCTCATCACTTAACTGTGATCAATTTTCCGTGGCCCTTGTTTAATTTAGACCACGTCAGCACCAGTTTGATGTGAGCAATAGTGCAAAGAGCAACTTACTGTGAACTTCCAATAATACCATGTTGAGGTCGCCTCATTTTAAAGCTATTCTCTTCTTTTCGGCAGTTTTTCCGCACACTATCAAACATTATACTGCACATACATTCTTATCTTATCTGCTAATAATAAATTAATGTATCTTCTTCTCAAAGGGTTCCGGATCACCAGCGGTTATATGCCAATATGTTACCAGGCTTGGTGCTTCATGAGGGGGTGAATAAGTTCATGTATTAAAAACATTAAAAGTCTTAATTATAATTCGTTCACAATTTGCACTTTAGTTCTCTTTCTTCTTCGTTTTTTTACAATAAGAGTCTTATAAGACCACTCGTCATTGCAGCGTAACAACTGCATTTTGTTGCACTCGATCCTAATGTCTCCGTCAAGGAAGTTATATTCTAGTCGAAATTTGTTTGTCGATTAATCTATTTGTTTGTCAGCAAGCTAACTCAAAAAGCTGTAGACGGATCCTGCTGAAATTTACATGGATTGTTAAGTATGTTAAGAGAAACTGATGATTACCTTTTGGTGAAGATTCGATCAACCGTTTGTTCATTTGTTGTCTACCTGTTGTTTCTATTTTATTTTTAACTAGTGGCCCGTGCCGTCATCATAAATGACGGCAAAGAATTAACACTTCACCAAAACCCCTGCTGTCTTTTGGGCTTCCTCATTTTTCCCCTATCTAATACTGAAGAGAAAGATTGCAAGGTACCCAACTTTTTTTTTCGCCTAAGAAAATGATTGCAAGGTACCCAACTTTTTTTCTCATTTTGAAATCTGAATTTTCTCCTATCTTATTCCCATAGAGCGTGACAGGAAAGATATAAATATAGTTATAAATAAATAATAAATAAATAAAAACACGACGTGAATTATTATATAGTACTGATGGTACTATATATATCTAAAATAGCTTTGAACGGATCTACATAAAATTAATAAATTTTTAGGAATGTTACGGGGAACGGTTATTGACTAAATTTGCGTGATACATATATATCTATATTCTACTATAGTCCGTGTGTTTGTTTGTTTGTCTCAATATATGTATGTTTATCTATAACATAATCAAAAAGGTTATGAGCGAATCTTTGTGGAATTTTGCAGTATTTGTTAGAAATATTAAATGGCACAATTTACAAAATTTTGATGAGGACCTGTTGGTCCGTTGTGTTTAACTATGTATTTGTCTCATTATTTGTCACAAACAAAGCTCAAAACGCTATGGACAGATCATCAAGAAAATTCCAGGAGCTGTTAAGATTGTTAAAAGGCACAAATGACAAAAATCTGCTCAATGATCGAAATAAAAAATTCTTATTTCAGGAAAAATTTGATTGTTTCTTTAACACTGCGTTGTTTGGCGGGAGGTATGGGCTTCCAGATTGCTTCTCCAGTTCCCACGATGTAAGGTAATCATTACATGATTAAAAAATAAAGGAAAATTTTACACCTTTTAAGTTAGTTCACTTTCTTGACTTGAATTTCTATTTATGTTCTTCACTTGACAAAGCTTTTATTTGCCTGATAAGTATGTGATACTTTTTGGCAGCACACTGTAATTAAATATATTTGTTTACTGTACATGTATAGTTGTGTGCAAATAAAGGTGTAAAGGTGTAAAGNCTTCACTTGACAAAGCTTTTATTTGCCTGATAAGTATGTGATACTTTTTGGCAGCACACTGTAATTAAATATATTTGTTTACTGTACATGTATAGTTGTGTGCAAATAAAGGTGTAAAGGTGTAAAGATTAAACAAAGTGTGGCGTCCAAAGAACAGGAAAATAAGGGAATTTTCAATTTTGGGGTACCTCTTTGTCAAGCAGTAATGATAAGTCATTTATTATGAGAATAGGAAAATAGGAAATTATTCGTTGACTTCACTTGAATTAACTTTCTAGTTTTGTCCTTCACTTGACGATAAAGTGAGCTATGGTTTCCAAACAGGAAGATGAAAAGTGATTCGTGATTTTGGGTACGCAGGCATGACGCAGTTGACCTTCGTGCACGCAGACCACACTGCACCTGATGGACGTTTATTGGCCATTTCACCTAATTAAATTTAGTGTCGCTCATATTTACATGTCAGGTTTCTGTTCATAACAATGCCGTCGCACTTTTGGTTAAAAATTCAAGTTTTTGCTGCTGCTGTTTATAATATTTAAAGCTGAGTGCAGGATAGTCGCTGGTTTTATTGACCACTACGACAACCCGCTTTTGTCTCGCGTTTCTCTTAATTAGGAATTTAAGAGTACAACTTCAGTGGTGAATATTCTTTTACCACAGTCTTGGTCGCGCTGGGATGGACAGGTGCGGTTTTCGAGTACATTTTAGGAATTTTAACTTTAATTTGATGTTACGTCTGATTATCTATTTTTGGAGTTCTTGGCCAGCTAACGAGGGGCTCTAGCAATATAAGAACATTTTAGATTTCGTACAACGTTTGACCAATTTCAACAACTGAATGATGCTTAAAACAGTTTCAAGAGCTTATGACGGCAAACGAAATTTAAACGACGTTGCTACAATTAATGGGCATCAATGGATCATACATTTTGATTTTGCTCATTAAATTCACAGTTTTTACTTTAGTTTGTTGTCTGGCTCTTGAATTTTTCAGACGTTAAGTGCTGTTTCTTGTGCACCTTATAAGTCTCTCAAAGCTGCTGCATAACATCATTTTGGAATGAAAACTAATTTACTTGCTAAAACCTGACGTGTAACATAAATAATTATAGGAGCTTCATTAAGGTTGTCTATTTATGAAATTGAGCTCAGAATTAAGATTTGGATAAATCTAAGAACTTCTACATACTTCAAAATTTTTAATAAATTTAAAATAAAATAAATATAATAGGGCAAAATTAATTAAATATCCTAATTCTGCGTAAAAAGTGCAGATGAAGAAGTACAGTACTGTGTTTCCTCTTTCAAAAGCTGCTTAGATTAAGAAAGCAAAAAAAAAAAACATACTATCTGCAGTGGTCTTTGCTCTTGATTAGCTGAATGAGGGAAATGGGAAAACAGTAATTAACTAACTGACGTATAACTGCATGAACTGAAATATTCGAGAATGGGTACTCGTTCTGATATTTCAGCATCAGCTCGATCGAGCTGATACTGAAATATCAGAGAACGTAATTTTGATTCTGAACTAGGATCGAGCTACAAGTCTGAATTACGAACTGCTTTTTTCTACGATAAAGAAAACAAACAATGAAGGACCTCAAAGCTTACATACAGTACGATTATCAGTTCGTTTACTGAATGTGCTCTGACTTAAAGCTCCTTAATTATTGATGGAGGGGCAAGAACTTCATAATAAATATCGAGTCAGTTGGATTTTCATGCTGAAGACTACAGTAATGACAAAGCAACATGTGCTTCCAATATGACTGTTGCCATTGATCAAGATTAAGATCAATTACAGATTAAAGGTTCAGAAGATTGGCAACAGGCAATGACTTGCCGGTAAACTGGCTATACAGCCCAATAGTAATGAATGAGTTCTTTGATTATTAAATACTTGTCAGCAAAATTCATATAGTATTCATGTACAAGAAGATCAAGTTGATCAAGTTGATTAAGTTGATCAAGGATCGAATACCTTTGCTTTTTAAAACTAAAAGTTCCCAAAGCTCGGAGCCCTCCACCCCTAATGGGTTAATTCTTCATTGAGATCACTGAAACGCAGAGCTAAAGACAATGAAGGAAGGTTTTGAAGTTTTAGGTTGTGTACACGGTAAGGTCATCTCCATGATTATGATTGTGTTACATGGATGAGTTGTGTTTGACATTAAAACCATTATTGAAGAGCGCTTTGAAGGTTTTGCATGCGATCAGTATATAGTCTTTGTTAATTTAACATCATGGATGCGATGTTCAGCATCGAATACCAGTTAAAATAAGACGATGATGCGCCATCTTGATAGATGACTGTGCTTTTTGTTAAGGATGACTTCCTCACCAAAGCAATGATTGTTTTGTAGTTCTTTCAAAGATTTTGAAGAAGACTAACGACGATACCGTGTTTTGCAAAATTTGGATGGGATTGCTCCTACACGAGACTAAAACCTACAACGATACTAGATTTTAAAGTTTTGGTACGTGTGTAGTGCTCATGCTCGAGAATAATGGCAACGGCAACCCACACGCTTAAAATTTTGATGCGAACTTTCATGCCAAAAACCTACAACACGTACCTGGTTTTGAAACTTCCAGTAAGATCCAAAGACTTACGGTAACGATACTTTGTTTTACAAAACCTAAATATGGCAAACTAAAACACAAACTTTTACGTTCAACTATAATAGAATAAGCGAAGTATTGTACATGTAGTTGTTGAGAGTCTTACGAAACGTGGAAAACTATATTTTTGAAGATTATTTACGGCGATTCGACAGCTTGAGCTCATTTTGTAAATTTTGGATGAGATCTTCCGTACCAAAGAATGAAGACAACGCGTCATCCTCGCTATAGGACTGTGCCTGGGTTAATGATTCAGCTCATGTGACTTTGACATTGAAGCAAAAGCACAAAGAAGGTATTCGGTGCACACTTACAGACGCTGTGATCTCCGGCGGCTGTGGAGTTCAGACGGACGGTAGCATTTTGAACGCTGGGAGCCCGCTACGCCCTTCTTTTACCGCCGCCGGCACCTCGAGGAGGTTCTCCGCGGTGCAGCGACGGTGGCAAAAAACCAGCTACGCTGGCAACACGTATAAGTACGGTACAGAGATCTCAGATAACTTCCAGCATCTATGTAAATGCAGTGACATAAGTCTTAGTCATGTTGTGGTGAAACGACCTTGTTGCCGGGTTCACACCCGCTGAAGTACTTCTGAATTTGGGTTCGACGCAACTCGCGTTAGCGAAATTCATGGAGTAAGTGCGTCGTTCCAGGCAGAGGCTGTCATTGAATTGGGAAGATTTCAAACTTGCACCTCAGACTTGAGTTTTGTTGAAGCAGCGCAGTAGCATGGCTGTTTTGTGTTCGAAATCTTGCATCAAGATCGTGGTCAGCACAAGTTTAGTGTTGCACTTTCGTCAGACACATGTGTCGAAGCGTCGAAAGAAATTGCATTGCAGAAACTGCCAGCGACGGAATCTTGACATGCAAGGTGTCGACGCGTGCGCATTTCACGTACGCGCCATTGTTTGTTTACAACACATTTATTCATAAGCATTTACCAGCTTCGCGCTGTACTTAATTAACATCAAATCCTTGATATAATACGATAGTTTAGTTACTAAATATTTTTAAAGCATATCTCGGTATCGCAAGATTTTTTATTGATTGAACGTAAGCATTGTATGTTGGGTTGACTAGCCATCGCATCGTACCTGTTCGAGAGATCTTCTTGTACATGAATACTATATAAATTTTGCTTACAAGTATTTAATAATAAAAGAACTCATTCATTACTATTGGGCTGTAGAGTCAGTTGACCGGCAAGACATTGCCTGTTGCCAATCTTCTGAACCATGAATCTGTAATCATTTTAATTTGTCAAAAATCTTGCTAATTGAAGAAAGAGCATACAGGACCTGATCCTATGTGACAACAGAACATGTGAATGCCATATTGCATTTTACTCGGCACTGTCAATGAGGTTTTTTTTTTCATAAAGCTTTAGGTTGCGGCCAATGGACAAGCTTATAAAGCTCTTCAGAACTCTAAGGTTGAGAATTTTTACAATTAAGTGCACCCGTCAGCTGTGCTTCGCATATACTAGTTTTGCACTCTAATCCCGATATGTAGGGTACATATAGCTATCGTTTTTCAATACATGCATTAATTCTTTCTGCTTTACAGCGGCAGTACTTTTCTTAACAGAACTAGACATAACCTTACAGAGGCCATATCAAAATAAGGTACGAGTGGGGTCATTCAAATATAGTAGTGGTAACTAGGGTTAGTTTACTCAATATTCGTATGTTATGGAAGTCGCACTCCTATAGAAGAACCGATTTGCTATCTTTCTTTCCTTGTCCAGTTTCATTCTTTTCGCCTGTCTTCCTCTTCTCTCCATCTTCCTGTTCTTCTTCCGTATTGCTTTCCCATGCGGTTTAATCTCCCCTCTGCCCGGGACTCCCCAGCTGTGTTTCTGGTGTGCCGCTGATGCCCGCATCTCTGCATGTGACATAAATAAATAAGAAACGATCTGAAGTCCGTGGCAGCCAAAATAACCTTTTGCACTCTATGTAAATCTATAGGCGAAGACTTGACTTTCATCGAAGAACTGCAAAACCTTGGCGTTACGTCTTGATCACATTATGAAACGAACTCATCTCTTCAAACTTGAAATTTTCGTTTGTACCCCTACGTTACAATGACGTCGAACAACGTAGGAAACACCCTAACAGCATTCTTGGCCATCTTCGAACCTAAATCATTGTACAGCTTCTGGTCCGGCTAAAAATTCTGCTAAAACAATGACCTCCGCAAACACTCTACCGGGAACAGTTTTCTTTGCAATTTTCGTCTAGCTTTGTGGCTCCATTACCTTGATCACAATCTCATATTGACTTAAAAGTTGCTCCAACATTGTGCTACGCATGTCTCAGCATAATTTTTTGGCTAGTACGAGATGATTTTGGTGTCATGCATGTATCAATGTGTAAGTACGAATGTGCTGACAGAGTTACAAGCAACACGGTACGATCGTCTCCCCGCCGTCACGCGCAGCCCTGCTGCGCTATCTGATGGTGGCGGAACACGCTGCTCTCAGCCACACTACGGATATGCACAAAGCGTTCGCTTAAAGAGAGAAAAATTCCGTGAGTAAAGGACTGGGGGAGTAGTGCGAGACGTGAGTTGCACCATTATTAAAGGAAGAATGTTCTGAGCAAGGGAAATTACCTGCTTTGTGGGAACCTCTTTGCTACAGTCAACAATATGGCGGCACTAGCTGTCATTGTATACCTGCTGCAGTTCGCTAAAAAGAAATTCTCCACATGAGCAATGGAGCAGAATTTTATAACGAAGACTTTCAAGCAGTGAGAGCCTCGCTGCTGGAACTGATTGCAGACCTTATAATATAATAATTTGAAGACTTGTGGCAGAATATATGTTCTGGTTCCTCTTAATAGCTGCTTGTGGCTGCGCGCTCTTCGATCTGGCTTTATTTTTACTGTCGATAACTTTGCGGTTCAATCAAACAATCCCAGCTTTTCTGTCCTCTGCGTTAACTCTCCATGGTCTAAATGACGTGCGCATTGTTTACAGTAAATGTCACAGCAGTACCGATGTTCATATACTTTCTTCCTGAATTGCATTTGGAACTAAAGCTTTACTTTGTTGTGAATTTAATACTGGCACGAACATGTTAATTAACTGCGTACAGCTATGTGACACAACCTTCTTATTCCTTTTGCACGTTGCTATTTTCAATCTACATTCTATATATTCTTATCTACACATATTTTGGTCAGTACGCATAAACGACATTTATCACGAGCAATTAATGCTACTCTTTATACGACTTTCTTGCAAGCTTCACAATTGAATTACATAGAGAAGAGATATTTCATACTATAGGCGCAAGAGACCGAACGTGGGAACTGGAGCAGTGCGTGAGTAACTGTGAGTGTGTGAGTAACTGTGAGTGTGTGAGTAACCCTTTGCCTACTTTAAGTCAGATTTTGTTGGGGCTAATTTTATTTTCTGCTCGAAAAAAAACAATACTTTTTTCAGCGCACGTTCGATCGGGTCATCAAAGTCCATCTAGGCCAGGCCCGCTCTAATTGACTTGTCGAAAAATGTAGGCAGAAGCTTATTTGGCGGTTTTGCCACTTTGAATGGTTGTGTAGGTGCTAAAGTAATGCGATTATGTTGAGCAGATTGAAATCTCCCTTTTACGCAGTATGATTTAGTTCTTGGAAGTCCCACTCTCGCAGGTAGTCGATTTAACGGGTCAACGCCTGAAATTTGCATGATTGTGTTCGAAGCCAGGCGACCTGTCTAAAAATTTCGGGCAAGTCAAGCTCCAGAGGCTTAATTTCATTCCCGATCGAGCGTGTCTTTCGTGCTTATCGCACCCTGTCTGTGTACGAACTTCTGAGACGTGGAAAGAGACAAATCCCTATGACGAATTAAAAATTTATATTGGCTTCAGAAGACGGTGTTTAAAGTAGGGAAAAATCTACTAACCATCTATGTATATGAGCTCTGATTTGAAGCCACAGTTTCAGATATTGTTATTCCTACGAAAATTAATATTTGATGTGGCCAATAAAGGACTATAAGCAGGTATACGAAGTACGAATGCGGCTTGAAGTCGCTCCCGGCCTCGTGTTATAAGCAGCAACACCGGCCTATAACTGCTCCAACTGACTGCTATTAGCGTCCAAACGATACACGAGCTATAGTGCATTTGGGGGCTCGTTTTGCTTGTAGTTTTCCTGCTCGTTTGCCGACGATCATTTCCTGCGGAGCAAAAATGAAATGCCAGCCGGCGGCCCTTGCCATGTCGTAAAGCCTGCCTTGTAATGTAAGATTTCCTGGCAGTTTTCTTTCGCTTTACGATAGCAGCTACTTCAATAATTCTCAGATTGATGCTTTCGAAGCCTCAAAACCCGCCACCCGTGTGAGCTTTGAATTATTGTCATTAAAGTTCCAGTTAAAGGGAACCTTGAATTCTACATGCATGGGATTACGAAGCCACGTTCTATAGATATTATTTATATATATAAAACAAGTCTATTGTTATCAGGCTTAGCCATCATTTTTCATACATTAAGCAGGATCGTTTAGGGCTCGGCGCCCCATAATACCAGGCTTCTCGTCTGTACTTCTTATGGCTAGAATGGATGTTAATTCTACGTTACCTAGAGGCGTACAGTGACGTGTTCGAGTGCGTGGCGCGCTCACTGGCTGCCTTACCTGCGAGAAGAAACATAATCTGTAAACATGACTAGTTTAGGTACAGTCATAGTAAATATTCAGGCAAATAAAAAGTGCGAACATGAAATGTATGGAAAGAAAAAAACACATAACGTGTAAACGCGCTACGTGTTAGATGGTGTCATAATGCATTTGAAGGCGAAGAAAAAGTCAGAACGCATAATTTATCTGCGAGAAGAAACAGTATGTGGAGCTGCATGCTATACATAAGGTATTTTCATGAAGAATATTAATAGAGTGCGCACCTAAAGTATGTGAGAGAAGAATGTTTAAATGACGGTATATTGTCAGTTGAGTACATCCGTAAAGAATTACGCACAAAGGTAGCTGATAAGAGTGGACATAATACAGCCAAATACATTTGAAATGCTCTGCGTGTTATAAGTCATTGCATATAACCCATGCATGCATGAGGTTATTAGATGAAATATTGAAGCATATACTGTACACGCGTCTTCTGCCATTTTAATACATAGGAAGTTAGCCATCGTTCAGTTGGTGTAACTCTGCTCATATTAATTAACCAACTACGATTGCATGATTGGATAATTATATTCAGAAATTTTTACGTTCTTCAAATACACAGCTTTAAACCTCGGCACTTAATTATTAGCACTGCGGAAAAAGGAGCAGGTAAACGCGTGACAAACTCATCATATTTAAGTTGAAATTGTTGTCAGTCTATTGCATTTCTGATACATAATATTACTGAACGAAATATTATTGCAAATATTTCTTGGGAAGTACACGTACGTAGACCGAAAATTTACATCGAAGAATAATTTTCGGTGTTCATTAGGTTTTAATAATGATGGGAGTCGCTATCGTAGCGGAGCTATCGCTCTGGGAAAGTTGAATCAAGTTAGTAGAAAAAAATAGCTGGTGTTCCAAAATTTAATTAAGTCAACCCTATATCTTCGAGAATAATAGTACTCCCTGTCTCTCCCAGCTGATCCATCAACATCCTTTGAAAAGTTTGCATGAAAATGTTGCCGTCAGTCGAACAATTTTCACAAATGCAAATATAACATCATTTGTAGGGTAAACATTATCAGACAATGTTGGATTAAAAGAACGTTGTTATCATAATGTTTAATTGTAAATTCCATGGTTTACTAAAAAATCATGTTATTCTACAACTTATGAAAATCTTACTATTTTTTTTCGATGACACATACTTTGCTGTCGTTTAAGCTTTCAACTCTTCATATCTCATCTAGCCGCTCTGTATTATCTCTATATATATTTTTGGAGCATGTCCATTGTCCAAGTTAATAGCGTCCTAAAGAATAGTTTCTTACCATAAAGTGTAGTTCATTTGCATACGCACTTCTAAATATCAAGGCGATGAAGTTACACAAAATTAAAAGCTACGAACTCATAAACGCATTCATTAGTTTATTTTATGAAGGAATGACGCAGCTGACCACATGGCCCTCGCGTCGGTGCTGTTGGCCTCCTGCATTTAATGTCGGGACAGCAATATCCGTCCAGTCCTCCACTGCTTCTTACAAGATCAAAAGCTCTCGACCTTTTAACATTTTGCTTTCCATGAAACCACGCACTGGTTTAAAACTCAACGCAGATTAGAAAAATTAATGTTCTGCCTTGAATAATGTGTATATTTACACCAAGTCCGTCATCAGTATAGTTCATAGTGTTTAATGTTCTTATATCTTTTCATGTTTGCACTTGGATTACGCAGAGGCAAATTAAAATTAGCACCCTGCTAAAAGGTACTCCATACGGTACCTCATTCTTGCCGCATAAAAGCATTTGTTTAGTTGGTTAATTAAGCTAAAAGCTTGCTGTATGCACATGAGTTTCATACAGGTCTTGTGACTTGTACAATGGCACAGATTGAACTTTAGTTCAATATTGCATTGGGTATATTATAAGTAGTTTAGCTACTTCAGTTTTCGTTAGTCATAATGATAAAGGAGAATCAAGGTATCTGGACAGTGACTTTTTCTCTTGTAATCTGCAAGCATAATTACTTCTTATTACAATATCCAGGAGTTCTCAACTAAAACTGCCCATTTCGAAAAAAAACGATTCGGGAATCGATTACACGAAAATTCATTGGTTATTCCGCATTTCTTAACAAAGCTTAACCACATCGTGTGACCTAGTTATAGCTCCAGCTCTGCACATATTGTCCATTGTTGTTCTGCGATCATTTGCATGGTAAGAATCAAAGATATATTCAACTCAATATCACTAGGCTTTCATATACTGAGTTATTGTCACAGATAGTGACATATGTCCGTCTGGTTCAATTTTCTGCAGTGTACAGTGACTATTTCATCGTTTATCGTCAGCATTGAGCAGCCGTATAGTACTCTTACAGCGCGCTGCAGGTAAAATTTTGACGCACTCCATTCACATTTGGAACCAGGCGGTCTATTTACACTGACTGACGACGCAACAAATAATAATTAAACGATTTAAGATGATTTCATTTCCCGAGTGTGTTTCGCTTGAACTGTAATTTTAACATAGCAATTAAACGTAAGCGAAATGCTGCGCATTTGCCGCTCGCGATTTTTTTTTTTTTTTTTTTTCACGGTAGTTTCCAGCACCTGTCCTGTCTTATCCAAAGCCCTGAATGTAATGTCAAATCAGTGCTTGCTAAAATGCAGCAGAGTTTCCCATTATCATCGCATTAGCTTTAATGGCTGCGTGCTGTACTTGCTGCTTTGAATATCAGCCTCATAAAGTCCTTTTAGTGCGGAGGATTAGTGGCCCCGGGACTCTCCATGTCAGTTCTGTGAAAATAGTCAGCCATTCTTGGGAAAAATAGTCACCGGTTCTTGAGACACGAGCTTAATATTATCCCGTCATCCCCTCACGAAACATAGGCTGAGCAAACCTAATTTCTGTATCCATTGGGCAAGAATAATAATTAGTCTTATCCCTCCCAGACTTGGGGAAACCGAGCCTCTCGGAAGCTTCCACATACTGTATTCATATTGACTATGGCCTTCGGGATGTCTTTCTTCCGCGCCCATTCCCATTCTATACCCTTGCCTTTGCAGTGTCAACAGTCTTTCTTGTGTTCTTCCTCTGATTCCCGTTATTGTTCTTTACTGTTTTGATTCTCCGTTTTCTTGGTTCTCACAAATCATTATATTCCTTTCCTTGAGATACCTTTGCTATAACTATGGGCATGTTTCCTAACATCAGAGTATATTATAAGGTTATGGAGTCTTTGTGTCGCCTATGATGCGCAGTGACAAGGCGTTAATTAAAGAATTTCAGAGACATCATAGCCACATTGACCAGCGACATCCCAGCTTCCTTCTACGAAACAGCCTCGCTGTCAATGTCAACGAGCCCATTAGAAATGCGACCACCGACAGCTGAAGTGTCTACCATTACCATATGAGGACAAATGTCCTTTATTTAGTAGCTTATGTTCTTGATTAGCATTTTTTCGCCAGGCAATCAGGCGTGTTATCTGAGACATGTTCGCCACCGTAAAGGCATACCTGCAGTTGTGCTCCTGAGTCCATACTCCTTTCTGCCTTTTATGTCTTCGGCAGATAACAAAGAGCCGTGAGGTATAGAGTGTTTTTTTTTTCCCTGAGTAAGATGTAACAAGAATAGAGGCTACGGTGTTCGAATCAAAAGCATGTCGACTCATGCTCTGTAGTAGATTTTATTGTTATTATTATTTTCAGTTGCTAGCCCGCAGTATAACCCACGGCACTGTGAAAGAGGCATCGTAGCGTACCTACGAGAAATGTGGTTTGGTCTCTTTTCTAAATATTTTGGACTTCCTGCAAATTTATCGCATTATTTAAGAGTTTAATGCCAGAACCTGATGCTTTTTTTTTTTATGAAGATGTACAAAACCGTCAGTGTTATTACAGTCAAAAGTGTTACTAGAAAGCAGTCCACCGGCCAATTCTCATAGAGAGAAGTATATGAGCGACAACATTGGCAAGAATACAACATTACGTATTATCGAGCAACAGAGCTATAGCTAAGTGACACAACTCGGAAGTCTGACCGAAATTGTTATCTTATTTTTTTAAGCGCTGCTCTACGCACTTAGTTTCCAATAACACGATATCTGTTCTTTAATATGCAAAAGTATTGAATTAAGATTCGGGACACCTCGTCTTTTCTGTGCAATGGAAAATATAGTTGGGATTTTCCTCATTAGGTGATGACGCATAATCAATACCGATGGAAAAGTGTGCGCATATAGAGTTCTTCTATCAGTCATGGGTTCTGCACCTGAAGGGAGCTGTCCATCATAGCCTTTCATATACAGTCATTACCAGCGGATGCTAACCTGGGGCTAGTGGCCCGTTTGTGGTTTCTCTTGAGGTCACAAAGAGTTGAAATTGAATTAGCCAGTTGGACTTTTACCAGTTTGGTGAGCGGCGGCGCTAAACACAAAATGCTACAGCTTTCAAGTATCAGCTGCTGTAATACTCTGGAGAATCTTGAGGAGTCATAGGATGAAAAAAGTTAACAATCGCTCCTTTTTACAAACGCCGCTCTGACACCGACCGACCGACAGTTGAATGTCCATGCAGGCCGATCTGTTCATGTACCATCTCCGCTGTCGACATCCGCCGGAGTTCTATTGGCATCCTGGCAGGATGTGTTCGAGGTAATTAGCTATGGCAACAAGTATTCATTTTAGGTCTCATAAATGCTGCAATAATAATGTTCGTGTAAGTACGTACTGCAGTTCGACGCCCGCGATGCACTCCTTCACGTAAGCGCAGCCTCCCAGTCGGAAATCTATAGGCATTTATCGGGTGCCTACGAGTAAATAGTGGACGGTATCGGATAACATCGGATAAATGCCTAAAAATTTCCAAAGGGGCTAGTTCTGCCCCCCCCCCCCTCGTATAAGCAGCGTTTCCCAGGCAGTTTAATGGAACAACGCAGCCAATGAGTGAAACGTTAGGACAACTGCCTGCTCGACAAACACTTGTATATTACATGCATTTAATAATTATCCCCGGGAATATAGAGAACTTAGAGCGTGGTATCCGTTACACCATTGGTATAGTCATTATCTAAAATGACCTCGGCCAGATGCTGAATGAAGAGTCTGCCTACATTTAGAAGAGTTTAGTTCTTCACATTTTCATATATCAGTATCTTGCTACATCAAGCTGCATTTTATCCTACTTATTCGCGTAGGACCTTGAACACGTATAAGTCTATGTGAATGGATACATGGAGAGATAATAACACAAGTGCAGTTACCCTAACAAGAACCCCGGTTATGTCTTGGGTGAAATTTGCTTGCATGGTTGCCGCAATGTGTTTGTCACGCTAGCTATTCTATCATATACAGTATCACCACTGTGTGATTATATTTAGGCCAAATTGTTATTTCGTAATAACTCAAAATATCTTAGAGCGCATGCGCGGAAGTTTTGAAGCAGTTTGCGAATAGGAACAGTCTCAAGTGATAGACACGCACTGCGTACAAGCTTGTGAGTAAGACATAGGTAATTTATAGGGGACAAGGACCTAGAAATCATAGGTCTCGACAACAACAGACTTATTATTTTGGTGTTGTACGCAGGAATGCCTTGCTGTCCACATATTGCCCCAACGTACAACAATGGCAGTCTCTTCTCAATGCCGTGGCGGTTCGTACAGCCGATCCAACTATCTGTGATGCAGACGATATATATAGTCGAAAGTAATATCGCGTTCACCTCACTTTTAATAGATTAAATTTTATCCAGATTCTCGAATAACTAACTGGAATGCAGAAGCCCTTATTGGATTACCAAACAGAACCCAAATCTGGATGCAGTGACGGCTGATGTGTTCTACTGCTCATCGAGCGGCCCCATTATAGATATTGCGAACGTCTCAATAGGGGTAGACTACTATATAAGTGTCCTAAATACCGACAATTTTCAATTGTCAATTAACAACTTCTACCTTTCAATAACAATTCTTGAGACAATTTGCTAGCTCTCTATAGCGCATTCTGAAAGTCACTCTTATTTGCACAACTAGATCGATGTATCGTGAAGTGAGCTAGGCAATTGCGTGGTGTTTGTCACACTATACGTACCGCAGTATATATAGTGATGTCTTTCTTAGCCAAAGTCTCAGTCGTCCAACGTTGGGTTCTGCTGCGGTCTGTGAATTTCCTGAGGCTTTAGTATTAGTTCATATTCTTCTAGTGCAGGCTTTTCTAGCGCATGTGGAGCAGAGTTATAACTAGGGTAAAATATTTTACGAAGCTCGATATATTCCGCCTCGTGTATTTTCATCTGAGGCAATAAATTATTCTTTAGGCGCATGACTAGCCCTTAATATACATGCCCAGTATATATGATGTTGTTAAACCTGAAGTATCTTGATTTAAGGTGAATTTTTTACGACTTCATTTTTTTCCTATTGATACATATGCGCACAGTGTAATAATGATTAGAATACTGCAGGATCTTGTGTTTGAAAACTACTCGTATTAACTGTGTTTGCACATTACTTCGATAATATTTATGGATACACACTAAGCATGATAATATGTTAGCTTCCGAACGCTTGTTAGCTCTGAAAACATTTACTTATTGCATTGTACTGTCATATATCAGGAAAAATACTTGGCACTCGGGTTATATAAGTTGAAAAATGTTTTGTATTTAAATTTGCTTAAGATTCACAGCCATGAACTCAAAATTTTGATTGTCAACTAGACACTGGTCGTAGGCGGCGGGGAGCTATATACTAATATTTATGATACGAAAGATGCTTCATCTCTTTAGGTAAAAGAACTGAGACAAAGAAATTCTGCTGTGACTGCATAGGTGTATATACTATAGCATTTTCAAATTCAATTCCGTACAGTATGATGTACTGGCTCATTCTGTAAATTTGATTTTCCCGGTTGCCTTCTTATTTATACCTTATAACCAAACTCAAAATTATTGTACTGCATCAAAGTACCAGTAAATACAAGACATGATCAGATCACTTCTAGACTTGCGAACGAACTTCAGTTCTATTATGTGTACATTGATTTATAAATGCACGAGTCTGTACCTATATAGACCAATATAATCAAAATAATAGGAAAAAATAGGGCAATAAACAGGTTGTCCAAAATCGTATGAATTCAGAATTCTATAGAAAATAACGTGTTTTCTGTGCGTATTTACATATATTAATGCTTTACGATAACTGGAGTTAGGATTATGTTAGCAGAGCCGAAAGCGTTCACAAACCTCGCACGCTAGCGAGGCTCCGCCCACAACCGCCACATCTCTAATGAACATCCCGACCAAAAAAGAGCAGCAATAAAATGGCAAGAAAGAAACTCCTGACTGCGGTACGCGCTTCGTTTTGCTGAACCCTCCAATCAAGAGTTATTACTGCCACACGGCAGTAATAAAACAAGGAAATATTAACATACACATACGAAAGATATGCTCGTAAAATGGGGAGAAAAAAGGGCCAAATGC
>LQNS02277275.1:16765156-16782107 GCA_001587735.2 Parhyale hawaiensis | reverse complement strand
CGCGCTTCGTTTTGCTGAACCCTCCAATCAAGAGTTATTACTGCCACACGGCAGTAATAAAACAAGGAAATATTAACATACACATACGAAAGATATGCTCGTAAAATGGGGAGAAAAAAGGGCCAAATGCCGAGCGCTTGTTGCTCGGGGGAGAGGGCGCCCCAGGTGAGGTTTGCTGCGGTCTGGAAGAATTCGGCACATTTGCAGGGGACGGCACAAGCAGGGAGAACTTCGCTGGTAAATTTGGTAAAATAGGCCTTATTACCGAATGCAAATGTACAGTAAATTAGTGGGTGAGTGCTTCCCAGAGATATGTGTTGTAGTAGCAAAACGAATAAATGTTGGTTGATGTGGATTACCTGCAGCCAGAAATAAACATACATGTTGATGGAAAATAAACAAAGAAAGAAAGTTGATGGATTTGATTCTTACACAAACTCAATACCTGAAAAACAACATTAGAAACAATTGGTAATAATGTATTTCATTCACAACGATATATATTATGTGTACAGTAGTAAAATACATAAGGCAATGGTTTATATGTATGACGACGAGAAATGTAGCAGAAGATCGTTCATGGATTTCAGTCCCAGAGATATAGTTTCAAATGGGGACACCCGATAAAACATTAATGGGTTGTTGCACACACATGCATGTCGATGTCCCATTTTATACTGAGCACTTAATAAGGTTTGTGCTAAGCTGCATCACCTGCTAATACACATTTTACATACACGAGGAAAATTTATACTTCAAAATAATATAATATTAATAATGCTATCATTCAATCAGTGTATTTTAGCTGTAAAGCAGTGGTGGCCTTGTTTCTCTAATGATCATTATATAACGCCAGCAGATCCCTGCACGATCATTTGATTGTCATTTGTTTTAAGCAACACTACAAATAACAAATTGATTTTTTCTCTTGACAATGGCTTTTATTGAAACCAAAGCTGAGAGTATTATCGTTCCATAAGAATTGTAGCTATTTTGGTTTCGTTAAAGCTGGAAATTTATTGAAGAAGTCCGGCCACCAAACAATGGCCTCTCTGGTCTATATCGAGCTATAATTTTTTTTTTCTTTTTCAAGAAAGAAATTATACTGTACTAGACTAATTAATATTTTTAAAACCCCTGTGCTTATGCATTACAAAGTCATTAAAAAGAATGAGGGTTGGTGAAAACTGTAAAGTATACTGCATTCCATCCTCTACGACCAGCCGAAAAATGTAGTGCGTTTTTAGATTTTTCAATTTCCTAAGCTTGCACTCAGGAACACATAAAATGAACTACTTACAAATGGGTTGCTACTAAACGATATATTGCATTAATCTATTACTTTAACACCATCCCAAAATTTCCTGTTTTTAACCTTACTGTTACACCGGAGTGTACACTGTATGAGCTCAGGGATTGGGAAATAATCGTTTATAGTACCAAGAGACACCCCACAAACCTGTGACAATTAAGACCTTCTAAGTAAAACAGAATGCCTTTGTTTAGGGGTCGAACTTAGCCACTATTCTATGAATTTTGCCACTTTAACGAGGCCTAAATATACATGTGATTATGCCATACTACCCATTACCTTTCCCTATAGTTACAGCCCGCTGCAACGAATAAAAAGCGAGAGTGTCTTGGCAACAGTGTGAGGCCCTAACTGTGTGTCCGCTCCCCGCGCGCCATGTTTGCAGGGGCTTAGTGCACGTGAGACTCGTGAAGTAGAAAAAAGCAATGCTGCGGACTGTGGTGTTCCGCGGGGACTCTGGTTGTAATGGTCATTGGCTTTTCCCCCGGTGTTCTGTTAACCGCAACAAAACATATTAATGTACAGCCATTGTGATGTCATCAGTGAGATGAACCCGCTGCAATTCTAACACACGGGCCACGTGTGCATGAGGAGAAAGTCAGGCATGCGGTTGTCTCAGTAGCAGAATGCACGGCTTAACGTGCAGTGACCGTCACTACCCGCGCCCTAATTGAAGCGTACGGTGCACTCCAAGGCGTGTTGCTTTACAGTAGTTAGAAGAGAATGTCTTTCATTTCCCAAAAGCAGGAAGCCCTGGGAAGCCCGTCTTGCTTATTATGGTCTTTGCCAGGTTCAGTGAGGTGACACAACCAGCCCCACAAGAAGTAAACGCCGCTGGCCTTGCCTGCTTCTGAGCCTGGAAGCAGTGAGAAGCTCGAGCGCCTCTAAAATTTTGGGAGTTGATACCTACGGCACTAGCTCTTCCGCGGTTTTATCTTCTAAGGCGCCCAAAAATCCTGTTAGAACTGCATCGGTCTCTTGGTAAAACCCATGGGGTATCCTCGAGGATGTATAGTTTTCATCGCGTCTGTAGGTCCGCCCGGACTTTTCCAGGGAAGTTTCTGTTCGGGGCAAGTGCTGCCCTTCACAACATTTCTTTAGCTCAAAACCACTATCATGTGTGTTGCCTCGTCGTACCGGACAGAATTTATCCCAATTTTGGTCCACAACAGTAGTCTTTTGTATTTTATTTCCCACATATAAATAAAGTCCACTGAGGTGGGATTTGGTAGGTCGCGAGCTGAGAGGAGCCGACGTGTCTATAACGTCGGCTCTAGTATATTTAATCTACAATATAATAAAAACCTATGTGTATTTAGCCGTTGGTTTATTTGTTTGTTTATTTATGTATATATGTGCATTTTCTGTCACGCTTAAAAACAGCAGACAGGCAATAATTAGGCCGGCCTGGAGAATATGGTCATCTTGTCACACTTCATTGATAACTGAGAGGTAGAAAGAATATCACATTACAGATGATGGCAAACAAATTTTAATACACATAATATTTTAATGCACAATTCTTGCTCAGCGTATGTTGAAGTCCGAACAAAGATGGTATCTAAAGCTTCTTTTAGCGCTGCCATGAAGTCTGATATGTGCTTCTTTTTCAAACATTAAAGCTTTATTTGCTCTCGGATGACGACGAATAACTTCAGTAGATGATGAACGGAGCGCAGAGAAAGCTAACGATATTTCACGGGCAGAAGAAACAACAATTATTTTTTCCAACTTGCTTTGTTACTTCGACGAAGCAGTTTTCTCTTCAACAGAAAACTTCGATCTACCGAAGGCGTATCATACGTGGCAGGGAAGTTTGATTAAAATGCATTAAAGCTTTGTTGCTTGCTAATATAAGCTCATTTATTCGCATGTCATCTAAATTGGGGAAAGAGTGTGCTGCTGGGATGAATTAAAAGAGAAAGCACTTATGTCTTATGACAATTTGAGCTGGCCTGTATAGCGTAACCTTCAGAAGGATATTAGTAACAAAACTCTGTCATAACTGACGATATTACCGCATGAGCAGAGACAGTTTCATTTAATGAATCCATGCCGCTCTTGATGAAAATCTTTTATTTTGAGCGTAGTCGGAACTCATGATGGGCAGTAAATTTTGCACGAAGACTTCTTATATTTTTCTCGTAGAGACCTGCATTTCCCCTGCTCAGGTCCTTAACCTCATATACATATATATAGTATGAAATATACGACATTCAGTGCGAACACAGGCACAATGACAGTTAAGAACACTTTTCAATTTGTGAATAAATGTGTTGATACTAATACAATTGGAGGCATTAATGCAATTATAAAATAAATGCGTGTGTAGCACTGTGAGGGTTGTAGCTACATTATGATAATAAATACTATTGGTAAAACTAGCATATGAGTAGCGGTACTTGTAATCAAACTTGGTTAGATTAACGTTGGCAAGAACCTCAAATTAAATGTGCCCTTAAACTATTATTGAGAAAATGGTGATAAAAATGAAAGATTCCCACCATTGCGGATGTCAGTAGTAAAGTAATATAATACATATATAGAAAAAAAGTTATAAGCTGTAAATACAAGCACGTTTCGCTCCATTAAAATTTGTCAAATATAAGAAAATGTCATAGATAATAATAATTCTAAACAGGTTTCGCTCGATCAAAGCTTGTCAATAAGTCCATGCCGAACGGAGCTGCTACAGACGATCGAATGTAGAAGTTGCTGGCAACTGCGCAAGTCCGTCCTCTTTACGGCGCCGGTCTCGGGCTGTAAAAGTCATGGAGCGAATGTAAACTCAAACTTACGCCGCTCCAAAACTCGAGGCGGTCATAAAAATATGCGAGAGCAAGAAAAAGCGAACCGTAAAATATACTTGGGCTCTGGATTAATTCCTTAGCCGTGAGTAGAGCTTTGATGGCCGTGTTCCCATCGATGAGTTTTTGATGTGGGACTTATAAGATGATAGTTTACATGATGGGCGATGTGGCATCTGATGTGTATTCTTGGGGCGGCTGGCATGGGATATAGTGGGGGGAAGGGGGCAGCTGGTGTATGATATTGTGTGGGGAAGGGGGCAGCTGGTGTATGATATTGTGTGGGGAAGGTGGCAGCTGGTGTACGATATTGTATGGGGCAGAGGGCAGGTGGTATGAGATACAGTGTATACGCAAGGGGCAGCTGGCACTTGGTCTTCTGGGGCAGCTGGCAAGTTCTATGCTTAAGCCAGCTGATGCAGTTAGCGTCTGGCAAACTGCCTGATCGTAGACAAGTAAATCTCTGTATGGTAGTTGTTGTTGTTTCCTTTGGGTAGCTCGCAGCTGGTTCTCGTATGAGGTGTGTAGGTAGCTGGTGCGGGGTATTCAGGAGTCAGGTAAGATGTAGAATTCTTGGGGCAGTTGGCATTTGACGTTTTGGGAGCACCTGGCTTGATACTAGGAGCAGTTTGTTGATATGTAACGGCTTGATGTGAGCTGATATGTGGTATTCCTGCTGCAACAAGGATCTCGTGTTCTACGTTGTAGCTCCTCATTGACCCTCCAAGCAGCAGCAGGAGCTCGCAAGTAGATCTCTCGGTAACAACTGACACAAAGTTTTGGTATTCTATGTCCTGTCTCCAACAAAAAAATATCTGTCGAGCTAGATTTTGAAAAAAAAGCGCTTGCACTTAAAATCGCATCTTAAAGTGTTCTACAGCATTATACTCATTTCGTGACTTTTTTTTCACGGGCCCATCAGGGAGCATAGGATGTGACTTATGCCATAGTCTTACGTTAGTTACGTTCACCCATCCTATGTTTTGGGGAGCAGCGCCCCAGGAGGACTCTGTAAGATATTTTGGCGTTAGCTTGACACTTGGCACGTCTGCATTTCGCGCCCACTTTGTTTCCTTAGAGTTTCGCACTCGTGCTGATGGTTTTATTTTATTCTGCCTATTTTCCTGACTTGCTGTTCTCATGCACGTTGATCCTGTGTGCGAACACCCTAGGGTATGAGTTTGACAGTTATATCAACATACCACATGTCCCTTCCTTTTCCTCTCTTGAAGAACCATATTTGTTGTGTTTAGAGAGGCTCAAATATCCTAGATGATAGTAATTTTCTTTCACGCAATGATGTTTTGGGATTGCGGTCTGTTTGATACGAATAGCAGTAAAGCTTTTGTTTCTTGATAGTGACAACACGCTGCGTTATTTACGAATGACACAACATTTGAATCTGATATCCGAAGAAATTCGAATGTATCATTCGTAGACAACTCAGCGTGTTGTCACTATCCAGAAACATAACCCTCACTGCTATTCGTATCAAACAGACCGCAATCCTAAAACATCATTGCGTGAAAAAAAATTACTATCATATAGGTTATTGAAGCCTCTCTCGACACAACTGTTGAGCTTCAAGAGAGGAAAAGGAAGGGACATGTAGTATGTTGATAAAAATGTGGAACCTACGCACTAGGGCTCCTCTTTTTCCGTGCACAACATGAGCTTTAGTCTGCATTTCTATCCGTCTGTAACTTTTTGAAGTAATCGTATGTTCTGATAACATCGGTCAAACACACGAACGGACCTTAACCGATCATCTCCAAAATTTGGTGATTTGTGTTGATTAATATTTCTAACTATTCATACAAAATTTCATGAAAATCTTTTCATAACTTTTTGAATTGTTGTACTGACAAATGTGAAGTCAAAACAGGAAGACAAACAAGCAAAAGGACAAACAGAACAGCACAAAATCTGATTATGTACTGCTACTAACAACCCCAGCAATTCCTGAAAATTTCATAAACATCTGCCCAAAACTTTTTGAGTTATAGTACCATTAGAAAAGCGGTTGACAGACAAAGAAGCAAATGGTCGAACGGATATTTACCAAAAGTTTATCATCTCGTTCTCTTAAGATGCCTAACAATCCCTGTAAATTTTGTAGAGGCCCGTTTATAACTTTTTGAGTTATCTTGGGTGACAAGCAAAGAGACACACTAACAAACTCGACAAAAACATTAATAACCTTGAATGCGGAGCTAGCTAATTATCCTGTTGCTGTTTGCTGCAGTAAGTCGTCGTTCGCACTCTGCGCACCAATTTTGACCCACCTATCTGTCATCAACTTTTTCTTTGCCCCCACTATAGGCCGAAGGATTAGATTATAACTCATACGTAACCTTTACCTTAGCTACGTAGGTCTTCGGGGCATCTTTCTATCGTGTCCACTTTGCTTCCTTTCCTGTTGTCTATTGGCGATTCTCATATTATTCCTCACCTTGTTTCCCAACGTGTTGCTCCTGAGCGCGTTTGTCCTCTGTGAAAACAAATATTTGCATGTGTACCACGTTTCTGTCAATATTCCGTAAACCACTGCCTCTTCATTGCATAGTCATGTCCAAGGAGGCTTAAGCTCCTCACTAGTTCGCTAAGTACTGCGTAACTGTATATAACCGTCAACACCAACTTTTCCCAAAATGTAATTATTTTTTTTTTATCGAGCATATGTCGAAAGTATTGCTGTTAGTGCAGCTCACTTGCACCATGGTTGAAATTTTCAACTTCAGACATTCATCAATATTGGACTGTTACACTCATGTTGTGTGCAATATATGAAAGACTGCCGTAGTCACGTTATTATTTTTCCACCGTTCCCAATAAATATAGGTACTTATTCGTGCATGAAGCAGTGGTATTTATTTACAGTAGAACTTCCTACGTTTCACAAGATTGGTTCCAAAAGCGCAACAAAAAGTATAGGAGATATGGATTCATTTGATGTGTCTGCTATCGTAGTTCCATCCAATTGGGTAATTTTACTTCTCTGATCTGTATCCAACTGTGCAAAAGTTTTTCTATCTTATAAATTTATAAGTAAAGGAGCTTGGACGGAAAGCATTTTTTGCTATTTCTGTTGCAACATAACGCAAGCTTTTATTTGTCTTCATTTCTCTCGAAACGTACTATTGCTTCTAATTATGTAACTTGCTGTCTCTAGCAATTTATATCACTCTCTCGAAAATGATCCAAAACTTTCAATTTGGTTTGATACTCATTGTTTTACTCTTTTTAGATGCGCATTCACTTTCATTTCTGTTACAAATGGTCACTTTAATTTTGGCCGTATTAGCTAAGCATAAATCATGGAGACTGAAATAACAACGACTCTATGTGACGACTCAGCGGTGACTACTGAGGGGAACAATTACGCATTGCAATATTTCAACGAAACACGCACTTCACGACTGCAAAAAAATCGGAGGATTAATCGAAAAGTGCGATGTGGCCAGGCAAAGAGTTTTACGTAAATAGAACGTGGGAACGAGCGAAAAGCACAAAGTTCTACTGTAACATGTGATCGGCCGGTTCGTTTTTGAACGGTAGAGGGTTAAGACAAGGCAATTTATAACTGAGGCGAGGCTCATATATGTTTGCGTTCTTGTACTTTTTGCAGTTGCTGTGCTTGTACCGTGATGTTGTGCGGTAATTCTACATTGGCTCGTAGGTTCTATTACTATAGGGTACCCAGCCGTCCAGCTGACTATCGGCCATGTGCTTTGGCTCCATTTCTTTTTGGGGCGGCCGATCATCAAGTGGAGCGAGCAGTCACCCAGTTAAGCGTGAAATTATAAAGTTGAGTGTGCAATTATCAAGTTGAGCGAACAATCTCAAAGTTAACAGTACAATCATCAAGTTGAATAGCCGATCATCATGTTGACCGTCCGATCAATAAATCGGGCGTGTGATCAGCAAAGTTATTAAGAGTGAAATCATCAAATTGAGCGTGTGACGAATAAAGTTCAGAGCACGGTACTTCAGTGGAACCGCTGCTTGAAATTTCTCCTATTCATTCCGGAAGATCGGAACGGAGAGACGGTCCAACCAACCAACCAACCAAGCAGCCAAGAGACTGTGCATTATAATATAACGGATAACATTTTAGAAGTGCGCTGTACATGTTGTACGTAAGCTGTCTGCCTATTCTTCCCACGGGGTACGCTTCATTGTAACATAATATTCCTCACATTATATACGTACAGTATTCCTATAATTTTGTTTATTATTTACAAATTTTAAATTGAATTTTCCATAACGCACTTAACGGGAGTTGCCTTTATATATGTATCTGCTGTAATATTGCTTTAAATGTTGTGCTTACATTTTAATTCGAATAAAGTAAAACAAAATTAAGCAGAATTATGTCATGCGCGACAGAAATACCCGTGGGTTTCTTAGCGCAGGGACCTATTGAGCGTAGTTTTCAAAGACTAAAATATTGTCCGTTTTTATTCCCCTGCATTCTTACCGATTAAATTTCAATACTGCATGCACACCTGAGAGTCGTGATAGTGTTCAGAGAAATCAATCTTCACCACACATGTCCACGCACAAGCTGATACCACAAGGTTCATGATAGCTCCAGGGCACATTTTTTTACCCTAGATCTAAATAAGTCATAAGCCGAATTGTTGATAAGAGAAACACCTCTACAGTCGTTGATGCTACAATGATGCAGAGTTGAACTGATGGTAATTCCATGACAATGTACGCTTCCCATCAACTAATGATATTTGCATAAGCAGTGGAACAGTCTAGGTTAATGTAGCTGATATTATTGGAAGGGAATGCTGGGCATTTGTACAGTTTATTGCGTGCCACAGGATAAGCGAACTCTTAAAGCAGTATTCCGGTTCGTTTTATTGCTGCCACTCCGATAGAAGATAATGAGCAGCAGAACCAGCTGGGGTCGTTAATGTCACTCAAGCAACGCAATCGGAATAATACCCTAACACACGCCAGAGAGACTCTCCTCGCACACCACGGTCTTTACCCATATAC
Organism: Parhyale hawaiensis; assembly: GCA_001587735.2. NCBI lineage: Eukaryota > Metazoa > Arthropoda > Malacostraca > Amphipoda > Hyalidae > Parhyale > Parhyale hawaiensis. The sequence goes on along the minus strand of LQNS02277275.1, from coordinate 16,772,975 downwards.
CAGGACTGGCCTCCAGGCAGGGTATGGCGCAGCCTTCCCTCTCTTATACCTTCTAGCGTTACTGATTGTTGCTCCTATATGTGAGGTTTGCCACTCCCCTAGATGCAAAGAAATTGTATCAGTAACAAAACCGTCATTAAGGGCTTTAGGATGTTTACTCAAAACAGTCACGATTCCGCTTGAGTCGCATCATTCGTTGACGATCGTTAAGCGTTGGTCACACCTCTATAGATGCAGGGAATATGTTTGTATCTGTAATAGTACTTGCGGGCTTTCATCTGCTTACTGATTATAATCATGACCCTGCTCCGCTCTCATCATTCGTTGATCATGACTGCGCGTTTGCCACGCCCCTTGAAGTGGTATAGGAAAATCATTTCCGTCTGTGGAAAGAAAATAAGGCATTGTAGATTTTATTTTATTTAGTTACAGTTATATGCTACCCTAACGTCAGCTGTCGTTGCTATTCGAACATTGCTTCTTAATATGCGCGTTGCACTTTGGTGTGCGCGTTTTTGTTTGTATCTGTTATAAAATAAGTTAGCGATTTTTTTGTCGGTTGTTCGCGCACCAGCTCGCAATCTTTGCCGTTGCTAACGGCTCTGCCAGATTTCCATCTCGTGTACGCTCGCCACTTGCAATAAAAAAGTAAGAACACATGTGTTATAATTTGACTATCAAATGTAACACAATCGTGCCTCTGACTTCCTTGTTGCTTATTAAAGCCTGCTGTAATGAAGCCAAATTGAAGCCTCGTGGGCCACAGTACAGAAGCCTTGCAGCGACGAGATACTAGAGTGCTTAATTTGAGTGCTGCCTATCGCACGTTTGAATTCTTGCGATCTCGAATTGCAGCATCAGCATTTGTGGCATTCACACTTCACTGTGGAGGTACTGACCCTATTCAATGAAAAAAAAAACGATCGGAGGGCCGCAGTCATCATATTATAGCCTTCCATCGCAGCATGCCACATCTACAATTTGTAATCGACCGCAGCTGTGCTCTTCGCTGGCCTTAGCTTGCTTCTGTGCGTAGTACGAACCAGCGCATGTGGATGTCTCAGTGCTGTGTGCGGTAGACTACTGTTCGGGAAGGCTCGGTCCCCGTTAGGCTGTTGTCGCTTGGTGCTGCACTATGCTGCGAGCTGTGGATTTCCGTGAAAATTCAAAATATTCTGCACAATGTTTGTCACGCCACTTGCCATAGTGGAATTATTAGAACTCTTACACTGACACTGTTAGTACACGTTTTGGTGTGCATTATTATCACGCTGATTAGCATCGCTTCAAATCGGTATCATTGGTTATATATATTTCAATCATTTCTGTAACAATTTTGCTGCTCCTCTCGGCAGTGGAGCAGTAAACTTCATGTATATATAAATGAGTAATGCCGAACATTTTGATAATGTTTCGGAGGCAAAAAGTGTTACACTTTAATTGCCTGGTTAAAATTATTGACCATGAATTTATTCTTTAAATTTCCATACACTTAATATGAGCGCACTATATACGCTCCTTAAATTATGTGTTGATACTACTGTAACAAGATTTAATTACAATATTGCACAGGTAAGATGATAATTTACTTATGACTTCAATATATTGGCTCCCGTCCTGATATTTGCAATTAGATTTAATGATTAGTCTCTTAGAAGTGTCATCTCCTTCATGATTACTAATAATATCACGACAAGAGCAGCGGCTCATATAGTGGGGGTCTTCCATTCCATCTATCAAGAACCTCAGTTAACAAAATAGTAATTTGCGAATTTCCAACTTCCCAACATGTGCATTATGCATCTGTGCCTTATGTGAGTTATGTGTGTATATGTATCGCGTTTCACCATAAAAACGAGTCAGCAGTCCTAATGTGGAGCATATCCCGAGTCCTCGTACTGAGATTAGCAAAGCAGCGGAACTTCATCGAATTCGTGTTTTTGCCTGAGCAAATCTGAGATATCCAAGAAACATCTCCGACCGTATCACTTGCAAACGACTTCAGTGAGAAAGAGAGAATAAAAATCCGGCCCCCATTTATCGGTTCCTTGAACTGTCCGGTTGCACATCGTGGAGGTAGTCGCGAAGCGCTGCACCAGGTCTTAAAACCAAGTACTGGCGGTCTTAAAGCAGCGTCTTGATGCCTTTCGTGCGACATTAAATTAAACTGAGTGACATGTGGCCAACTCATCACAAGCCAAGCCTCTTAAGGGTAATGCCGATAAAATCAATTAAAGGGGCAATAATACACACACTCTTTGTTAGGCCGAGATAAGGGAGTCCACAAACAAATCTTCTTTGAGTTGTCACCAACAATAAACCAAGGATGCGCGAGCCCGGTTTCTGGTGGAGGTTGTGGGGCATATTGTCCAGCAGCTCAGGGACTGTACATTTCCATCCACTGGAGCATCTGCCGTTAATAAACTTACAGTCTGCTGAAATTTGAGGCAAATGGTGCGTTTTAATCTGCCGGAGTTTTTACCGTTACCTTGAATATATTAAGAAGGATTATTTAATTATATTGTGTAAATAATGTTATATTTTTAATAGTTTGGATTGTCCTTCCTATGATATGGGGGTCGCTCCTTCATGCGGGCAGTGTCCTGTACTCTCGTACTGCTCAGCTCATGATGAAGAGTGCCGACTGGAAACTTTTAAGCGAATCAACAAAATTAATAAAATAATATTAGACCTGATAGATATACTAGTAACGAAGCACTGGGGCACCAAGTTTGGATTACTCGTTCATCGAAAATGCAGTTTTATAAAAATAAATTGCAAATATAGGTCAGGGTGTGGACTTGACTTCAATATCCACTTTCTACCGTCCTTAGTACTCAATTCGTACCAGCACTATAGAACCGTTTGGTAATGCTAAAAACTCCACTCGGACACCCGGTTACCTATATTCAGTTCTAAAACCCCTCTCAGTCCTTTCAAGGATATTTACTCGTACTGTCCTAATACCTCTGTTGAAATTTTAGACGTCAACTCGTACATTCTCAGTACCTCAGTTCAGTTCTAAGATCTCCACCCGTACAGTCCAAATACCTCTGTTCAGATCTAAGACCTCCACTCCTACAGTCTCTCCACCTCTTTCTGTTTGAAGACCTCCAGTCACACAGCCCCACTAGATCTGTTGCGTTCTAAGACCTCAACTCGTACAGTCCCAAAGGCAGTTCCCAGTCGTAGCCATACACTCATTTTTATTACCGTGGAGCACAGCTTCGTAACTGATTTTATCGAATAGCAATAAAAACATGGAAATGGAGTGAGAGTTGTTCATGTCTACAGGAAATACGACCTCGGATTATGAGGTTTGCCTGCTCACAGTAAAACATTAATATAATTCAGAGCATGTAAAGTGGGACGGCCTGGAAACTTTTATGAGAGACGCGATGTCGTAGTGACATGGAGACTTGGCGGAGAGGCAGATAGGCGCACATGGTAGGGGACGCTACCTACCTCAGTGACCGTGGTAGCTTACCAGAAGTCCCAGTTCGAGTCCCTGCTTGACTCACAGCTATAATTTCAGCTCGGCATGAGCTTCGTTTGTAGATAATCCAAAAGGCTTGCGTGGAATTTGATGGGGGAAAATTTACCTAATAAAAATATTATTGACCTTAACTTGTAAAAGTTCAGGATGGAGCTATATAGTAATTTATTAATGAATCTACACATAAGCATGGGCTTTTGCCGATATCGGTTAATAGTATGTTTCCTATTCCTGCTGTTCAAGTAAAAAAAACTATGTGTGCCAATGCATAAGTTAAGTTAAGCACCTGTTCTAGCTGAATTGTACAATCCTAACCCATTTGTGAGTATAGGATTGTACCTAACACATACTCTGAGGTACATATAGGTCACCTACCTTATAAGGATCTTTCGTCTATCAATGCGTACGTAACTGGCGGGGAAACTGCTACGATATGCTGGTGGAGTGATGTGCTCTGTATATTTTCATTATGACCATCACCATAACTGCATGGATGGGAGAAGTATTATGCTAGTTATATGTAGTCAGAAACTGCAAGCCTCCGTTTCCGAGCAGAACGATAACACAGAGGAAAGAGCAAGGAACATATCTAATGCCAATACAAACGGGGAACCCATGCAGGAAGGCGTTCCCACACAGGATCAACGCGCATTGGAACAGCAAGTCGGAAAGAAGAGGAAGAACAGAATCAAGCATGAACAAATAACAGTATGAAATAGGGAAGGAAGCAAAGTGGACAGGAACGACAGACGTTTCGAATGCCTAGCTAATGGCTGGGGAGGGGGGAAAGTATTGCTTTGAGAACGAATATATTTTGATGCGATGTGTAGAGAGTAACCGTCATGGCTACATATCTGAAATTCATCTGTCCAGTTGTGTGTTTCGAACTCTTCGTAGAATCGCTGCTATAGTTGTGGTAGTTACGAACACATTGTGATACCCTCATTAGTATATGCCCTTTGTGAACCGTTTATGTACCATTTATCTTCTATATCCTTTAATGATGAGCCTTCTGCACTAAACGGTACGTATGAGTAGCTGTGCCCCTCATGTACTTTCTCGTAAAGCACTCTTTACCATGGTCATCGTGAGCCTTAACAATGCATGTATATTACCTTGCCATATATCGGCAGATTCATATATCGCGTGATGCACTCACTGCAACGGTGTGTATAAACCTTTTCACGTTCCACTTTATTGCATTTGTGTACCTTTACGAAACTTGTGCACAGTATTCATCACTACATCTTTATAAACCTTTTGTATTACCGTGCCTTTATTATCAGGCTTTTGCAATATAGACATGCGAGTGCTTCGTACTATGCCTTATACGAACCATTTCCCAGTGGGAAATAATGGTTGTGATTATGGTTGAATATAGTGGTGCATGAGAGATTAAGGTCGGTTATGGATGATGAAACAATACGGTAGATATCTCGACCAAACCATAACGTTGATTTTAGTATATTTAGGTCGATATTGGTGGAGGCAATATTGGTTGTTTGAGGTTGGTCAGAAAACGAAGGTCGATGGTAGTACATGGATGTGTGAAGACTACATATGGTAGATGGTAGTACATGGATGTTCGAAAACTATATATGGTAGAGCATATGCTAGAGCGTAACCAGGTACGTTATCAACGGATTTCCGTACGTACGATCATGATTGGATTTCCTCCCATTATTTGGGAAAGAATATGCATGGACTGTCATGAATTATAATATGGCTAGAATTCCCAACAAAATCCACCAACATAATATTTTTTATGACTATAAGTTTGAATGCGAAACATCTAAAAATTCATATTATAGTTCAAAAATTGTGTACACTTTCAGTTTTTTCTTTCCTGTCGATGAATTGCAAAAAATTGCAAGGTATGTATGGACGTTAACTGCCTTGACATTATTTTTATCTACCGTTTCTAAATTTTACTAACGCTTTACCAGTTTAGAGTATTTGCCCATCATTTCTATTTATTTGTTGTATCCCTTGCAAAACAGTATTGCCAGCTTTGATCAAATATTGCCATCTATTTTTGTGTTCCTTCAGCTTACATCTGTAGAGTTTAATATACAAATTATTTCCTTTAGCTCTATTGAAAACATGCCAAGTTTCATGATAAATTTGGCCTTACGTACCCTGACAACGGGTACGGCTAAACTTCATCCATCGACCGTAGACTTCCTCTGAACTGTGCATACCAGCTTAGAGTTCGGAAGAAGTTGCATATAAACGTGCGTTAACTGCACAGACTGGTTCAAGCTCCTGGTCTATAGCATCGTCCTGAAGTTTAGAGCCTTTCACCATTCTGAGCTCCTGGCCTTACTCGCACGTATGAATTATCTTTTTTTGTAAAAGCAAGTAAACATTAGCAAACAAAGCAGGTATCCAGGGCATAATATGTCAACAGTTGAAAAAATTGATCTTGGTAGAATATAAGTGTATCATTCGCTGAACACAGTCGATTTTGGTGGTGAATGGTGTTCTTACGGTTCACTATGGTAGATCATGGTTGTGCAGCTAAAACCTTTATGGTTGTAATTGGGTATTTATGGTCGGGAATTATGGTTGGCAATATGGTCGAAGGTTGTGACATAGCTCTACCATAATGCACCCCATAAATGGTTGAATATGGAGGATATATCGATAGTAAACAACAAAGGTCTCGACCAAAATCATAGTTGTTCTACTATAACCACAACCATTATTTCCGACTGGGTTGGGTTGCTCATATTAATTACTGCGTAATTTCTGAACTGTTTGTATTATGAAACATATTTTAGTATGAGTGCTTCATTGGCTGCTGTTGGTGACACATTCATGACTACGCGACTGCATCGGTAGCTAATTTTGTTTCATAAAACGAGCTAAGCATCAGTAAACTTACAGATCTGCTCGTACGTATAGTTACTATTTGTCAACTATGTTTGCTGTTGCCAAAGGGATTATGTTTTTGTTGGGGTATGTCTCTCTGTCTCCAAACTAACTCATAAAGTTGCGTGCAGCTTTGCATGAAATTTACAGGGATTTGTTGTGTAAGTACATTTGAAAAAACAGATGATTAACTTTTGGTGAAGATGTATAGCTGTACAGTACATGAAAGCTGCAAAACAGAATCAGCACACTTCCATCGCTCTAAAAGTGTACCAGTTCACGAATCATCTTTTTCCTCTCTGGGTAATGCTTCTGAGTCTATCATTGTCTTCGATAAATGTTGTAAGCTTGAACTGTACGGCAACAGCTCATAGATGGCCGGGTGTAAGTTTCGGTGTCTCTTTGAGAATGGGCCTTTTGGTTCGTCTACTGCCGCCTATCTAATCTATGGGCATGTCCTCGAAAATACGAAAAGTTGACAAATTATTACCCACGTTTACATTATTATCAGAGAAAATAGTTATCCATTTGCTCTCGATAGTCACCTATGTTAGAGTGGCGATAGCTGGAAATATTCAAAATTTGTCATAGGAGTAGTCAGCAGACTTTCCATGAACGACGATAATTTTTTGAAAGGGATTATTACAGTCCTATCGGGCTCCGCTATCCGTATATAGGGAATGCTTGTTAGGCCTTTCTATAAAGTAATAACTAAACGATCAGTACTGAGTTCGCTTATAATTCATTCGAATTTAATATAGTAAATGACTTATCAAGTAATGTAAAATTTAGCATTTAATGCAAAAAATTAAAATTGGTCATATATTTCTACTTGAACTGTAATATCAAAAAACTCGAATGAAATATCCTGCAACCAATTCAATATCAATTTGTACTTCATCTTATTATTATCAACTGGGGGTAAAACAATGCATGCATAAATTGATAAACTCTTTCAATAATGCATTCGTCAGCGGCCGCGTTACTGTTCCCACCGCTGACTTTACAGCATTCACAGTACACGCCAACAGGCGCGTGTGGTCTCGCAACAAACGAGAATTATGCTTAATGCAATGCTCCTTGTGATAGCATTGTCGTTTCTCTAATAAATATAAAGCATTAAGTAATACTACACCTCTAATCCACGGTATGTAATGTCGATCCGGCACAAGGAGAAGCTATCGCGTGCTTTATGCGCACGGAGGACGCGAAGGGTAGCTTACAATTTAGTACGTACAACTCTATTATTGTCCAATGAAGAACGGCGGACTGCATGCAGTCTCGGCATCTGATAATTATGGATGTGCGCACCCCAGAGTAAGCTCTCTATCAAAATCATCCCTATCGTATTATTGAATGAAGAGAGGCACGGAGGTTATAACACCGAGGTCATCACGACATTACTCCCGCCTTATTGTAACGCTTGTTTCTTATACGTATGATAGGGAG
>LQNS02277275.1:16716112-16759261 GCA_001587735.2 Parhyale hawaiensis | reverse complement strand
ATCTAGGTGGATCTATAGTCGGAGGTACGGGATGAGACAGAGCCCTTCGGGACAGGCGTCACATGAGCGACATGCCAGCATTCCGGAAAAGAGCCCAGCCGTAACATCCGACGGAATACGGAAGCCAGCGGGGCTTCGAGCACACCGGCCACCCTCCGAAGAAAGAGAGGAAACATACCCAACCTATCAGGGCTCTCATAGGGGTCAAGGTCAAGAAGAAAGCGGTGCACTTCAGAGGATCTGAAAGCAAAACCGGAGAACCTCGGCTCGGGATCACACTCTAAAGGAATGCGTACCATAATTCTATATTATTACAATCTAAATGAAAACACTGTAAACAAGAAACTAGAACGCCTCACAGCGTAAGACCATCACCCGCGGTAGGGGGCAAGTTTGACTAAGTCATTTTTAATGAACGAGGTTAGGGCACAGCCCCATTCCCCGAGATTAGCTCTTCAAAAATAACATAGGAAAAAAATAGAACGGCTCTTGGCGTAAGACGATCTGCCGCGGTGGAGGAGAATTCGCTCCGGCGGAGGAAACTTTAACGCCGTCATTTTCATGCCCTTGTAGGTCTAGTTTTTTGGCATGAGTCACATCTAGGTCAACCCACCAAACTCCCTACAAAAAATTAGGAACATTGTTCAACTCTTTCACCCACTTATTGTGTGGACAGACAAATGTATTTACTAACTTAAATCTTGAATGAAAACATTATCACCTCTCTCACTTTGTTTGCGGGTGATAAAAACAAGATACTTCATGCATTTTGGCATCGCTTTTCGTGCCCAGCACTCAAATCGCATATAAAAGAGCGAAGTTTCTCTCATTAAGAAAGAGTGGTCCCAATCGTCCATTCGCCTACAACGAATTCGCATATAACGAGAAATAAATGTACATAGCACTATTTACAATCGGAATGAGGCTTTCTGCATTCGTTTCGATCAAGTCAGTGGCATAACGTATATTTATCATTCCTTTTTTTTCTTGACGGTTATGAGCTCATACTTCATTTTTCGTGTCATTTCTATGAATGAAAAGTTGAAATGTTATTGTGATAAGTGCTGTAACGTCAAAAATTTTTCATACAAATTTAAGCTGTTTTATGAAGTGGCTTCATTGTTTATCGAATGCCAATGATATCAAAGAAACTACTGGCATAAAACCGTTTTCTTTGTTATGGGGATCAGCGCCCCAGGGGGTTTGTGTAGGTTACCTTAGCCATTATAGCTAGGTCTTCGGGACGTCTGTCTTTCGTGCCCACTTTGCTTCCTTCCTGATTTCATACTCCTACTGATTTAACTTTCATCTGCTCTTCCTTTTCTTTCCCGACTTGTTGTCCCCATGCGTGTTGATTCATCTTCGGGCATGGGTTCCGTGTTTCTGTCGGCATACTACGCGTGTCTCTTCCTTTTCCTCTGTTGAATCACTTTATTTGTGTCTAGGGAGGTTTAAACAAGTAATATAGTATAATAATGAAACCGTATTCATCGCGTGAAATTCATTTACAGACCGACTATGAGCTCATTTTTGTAGCCATAACTATTACTACCCAAGTCTTGCATGATTTGAGAAAATCATGTTGATGAAAAGCTTTGCGCCGTAGGGTTAGGTGAGTTAGGTTCGCCCATCCCCTATTATTTTGTCCTACACCACGAAGATGTATTGTACAAATAGAGTAATTTGAGTATACATAATTGTTCTACAAGACTGACCTGGGAAAAGAGACACGTGACATCAGAAGAATTTCCCCACTCTTCCATGTTTGAAAGGTTAGATAGCAGTCTGTGAAGCAATTTTCATTGCCGATACTTCCTGAGATATGAAGTACAGCTGCATGGACGGAAGGTGGCGCTTACTGTGATTGTTGAATAAATAATTCGGAGCTTGATAGTCAACAGGAAATCTAAAGCAGTTGCACTTTCAACTTAGGTTAAAAACTGTGATGCAATATTGTTACCTAATGTTGCAACCTTCATGTATGGATAACAAAATCAATCAACGTACTAGCTAACTCATGTCTTTTGCTTTATTTTATTTATTTTTTTGCAGCTTTTACTGATGTTTATTTGAATATTTACACAGGCTAACCTTGGCAGAAAATTTTCGTTGTTATTATCATATACAAATTTCTTAGAATTTCTGAATTTACTGAGCACATTCAGTTCATTTTCCATTGTGACTTTTATACTGATGTTAAGTTGATTTCACAAAGTATAAGCAACAGATATTTCGCAGCCAGCAAGGTCACAGCGAGACTATAAAAGCTGACTTGTTGCTTAGCTGATCACCAAATAGGCAGTCATTGTAATGGTAAACAGGCATTATTATAAATAGCTGCTGCTCATGCATTTACAAATATGTTTAACTTGGTAATTGGCAGACCAGTATTACGTGCACATGTATTTTACTAGGCACAAAACAATGATAAATATGCAGTAATTATTAAATTATACAACTACTTATCTAAACTCCACTAGAAGTTGTTGTTGATTTAGGCGTACTTATTGAGCTAGCATGCTTGTTTTGCCTTTTCTGTGTGCAGAAAATTACTAAGCCTAATTCATTCCAGTCATTATTTTTGCTTAGCTTAAATGTTTCAGGTCCTTATAGCAGCGAAAGTGAAGTACGTACCTACATTTGCACAAAAGCCTAACATAGTTCGATTAATAAACTATTGCTCACATTAAAATATGTGCGCTGTTACCAGTACGATAAAATTACTAAACCGTAATTAGGTGGTCCATTACGGAGGCTGTTAATTCTTTTTACGAGCACTGTAGCTTGCTCTTTTCTCTATTTACAATAAAGTGAACTAACTTAAGCTAAAAAGAATTGCATTTATAAATACAAAAGTAGCGCTATAAATTTTCCTTTACCTTACTGTCAACTGGATTTGGGCAACACGATGGCAACAAGTTGCCTCTAGCCTCGCCGACCACCACCGTCCCAACTACAGGCATTGTGTATGAGCCCTCGCTATCGCACCAATTAAAGCAAGAAGACTTTCAATGAGGATTCCAATAATAGGCAAGCTTTAATGGCATCTCAAAGACGGCCACAAATCATTTGTACTGGTGTAATAAATCAAAGACACTGGGCTTGGTAGGTACATAGCTATTCAACCAGCCTCCCTGACTTAAGCTGGGGACAATATATTGCTGCAAAGCTCCCCAGTGACGACATTACATTGTTCTTCCTGTTTTGAACCCGTTCATGAATTTTTTTTTTTTGTAATTTTATTGATATTAGGATCAGTAACACGTACAATGAACAGACTCCCTCTAACCATGGGCGTAGATAGGGAAATGTTACGCTTCTGATAGTACGGACATTGTTATAGGAGAGCACATGCACGCTTTTGTGTTTCATGTGATCCGAATTTCCAAAGGAAGAAACGTTTGTTGATTTTTGGCGATTGGTGGGCCAAACGCAGCTGCAAGGCTCTCCGTCCGTAAAGCTGTGTGTGAGAGCTGTTATTGTATGAATACTTTCCCTTTATTATCATGATAGTTTAACTTCGTGTGTAGTTAACTGCTTTCTGAAGTCTATGAGATGTTACTAAAATATTCCTGATTTTGGAATAACATTCTGTGGGGTTATCGAGCATACTCCACGTCTGTAAAGAAAATGAAACTATGCATTGCTTCATAGTTATAAACATTTTTGTTGCACATCTTTTCATTCGTTCTCTTGTAAAGGCACCATGGAGAATTATCTTTGCATAATATCTCTATAGCTGGTAACTTTTTTCGCATCCCCTCGAATAACTCACAGCGTATTCCGCGTAATATTGAACACATTAGTTATTGGCACACGCAGTAGCACATAAACTTCTCTACAGCTGCCGCCCTCCATGCACTGCAGCCACTCAAACGCTCTCTCAGATTCTCGTTTAGATCAAGAAGAGCAAGTAATTAACTTGAAGCATTGTGTGTGAGGGTCCCTCTGCCCATCCTCCGATGTGGCCACTCTTGTGCTTCGCTTTCCATCGTTTATGTGTCTCTTGGGCTGGTGAGATGAGCGTTCTGGAAATGAGGCCATGGTGAGTGTGACCAGTGGTGACTACATGAGGCCAAGATGAGTCTGTGACCAGTGGTGACTACATGAGGCCATGGTGAGTCTGTGACCAGTGGTGACTACATGAGGCCAAGATGAGTCTGTGACAAGTGGTGATTACATGAGGCCATGGTAAGTCTGTGACAAGTGGTGACTACATGAAGTCATAGTGAGTCTGTGACTAGTGATGACTACATGGTGCCATTGTGAGTCTGTGACTAGTGGTGACTACATGAGGTCATGGTGAGTCTGTGACAAGTGGTGATTACATGAGGCCATGGTGAGTCTGTGACAAGTGGTGACTGCTTCTCAACGGAAGCCCGTGGTATTTTTCTCAGCCAGTAATGTGATATATGGATTAGGGCATTTACAGTAGGTATATCCGCTATTTTTGTATTATTGTATTTTCCTAAGAATTTGTTTCTGTTCACCGGTGTAGGTTCTCGTGTTTCTTGCACGTACAAGGAAAACTTACCGAATAGATTTTATACGCTGCTCGGACATGTTTCCAGATATTATTGATGAATGTATGCATGTACAAATATACCGTCTACAGGTTATCATGTTTTTTAGATTCACGTAGTTTTCTCTAACAAAACAGAGAGTGACGTCCGGACATGATAGTGTCGTTTTATTGACTCTTAGAGTTATATATGTGAACTATGGCGACGTTGTTTTGTGCCTAATACTCAATTTCTCAGAGTCCTAAATATAACTAAACATTTCAGCTCGTTGCGGTGCCGATTAATAGCTCTGAAACAGTCATTGCATTCATGCAACTTATTCTCTGTCGAGTGTAGATTAAAAAATATATGTATATCTTGGAAACTTGCACCATCTATATATGATTACGAGACCAGCCTCTATAGGTTCGTCGGGTAATACTTAATGTACAACGTGATAACAACAATATTTCAGTGCTTTCTGTCAATAGAATGCATAAAACGCTTCGCCCGATGAAATTTGAGAATATCTATGAGTATTTTTTGTTGAAATTTATTCGCAATGCGCAATATGGTAGTCCTACTATCTTTGAACAATACTACGGTAATCTAATACCAGCCCATGGCTACAATACTAGAGAGCACAGACTGAATTTCCATGTGTTAGACTTTATGTGCAAAAACGCTTTGTGATTTTTCAAAGTGTCCGTTCATATAATTCGGTTCCAGATATGCTAGTCATTCCTCTGTCTGATGAGGAATTTAAAGTGAAGTACAAAGATTATGCGTTAATTCAGTATTAGTAGTTAGCCTTAACAGTTGTTATCCGTTCCAGGAGAAATAATTTTGTACCTTGCGACTTGTTTTAGATACTGAACTTGGAAATTGAGACGACTTTTAGGACTTTCTAGCAGTGTGACTCATAAGTGAACACATCACTTTCTAGAGCCACGTTCTCTATTCCTGGGTAGTTTGTATTTGATTGTGTGTAAATTTGAGTGCTATTATTCTTATTCTTAATCATCACCACGGTCAATTTTAACTGTTTTGGTCTTCAGAGAACAATAAAGGTGTAAAGGTGCTCCTCATAAAATGCCTGCTTGTTTCACCAGTATTTATGGAAATATTTAGCGCAAGATTTAAAGCAAATAATGCACATAGATACCGTTATGTTCAACTTAGAGCTTTCTACTAAAAGTTTTCCCTTCGTATGATATTGTGGTGCAGTTTAAGACGCTCATTCTAATGAGTCTGTGCTTTATTCGGCTGAGAACAACACCAATTCTTATGCAGTTCAAGATAATGCGTCCTAATTTTTATAATAAAAATAGTTGGATGAGACAATAAATTTTAGAAAAACAATAGCCGACCAGGCGTTCACCGATTCTATAATTATTATCGCTTCCTTAGTACTCACACTAAATACACTCGGGATTTTAGCATTCGGCATCTCCTGAGCCCAGTGCTAAGTACTTCTCTTTTAATCATTAATAACCTAAGTTTGAAAGTGTCGCAATGGGGTCCAGCAGCCTTTAGGTACGTTATTGTAACACAGAAGGACATCTGGACGCAGCCCTTTTTGGGGGTATTGCGGTATTGGTCCTGCCGCTATTTCGTGGAGGCTTTCGGTCATTCCCCTAGATATAAATTTTCAGCTCAATAATACTGTCATACGTTATGTGGTCTGCCAAGGATGTTCTTTCCGCTGAACATGTAACTGCACAAACTGGTGTAAAAGTTCTACAATAATTTGACTTTATTGAAAGTTTATTGTAAAATAAAGAGAAGTGAAATCCCATCTCTTACTGTTTATTCGTCCTGTACCATCCCATTTGCCAGCGCCACCTCTGGCCTCTTAATTCCTTGAACTCTTGGAGGTCCATGGTGGTATTCGTGAACACACAAACTCTGTTAAAAACCAAAAATAATCGTTTGAACACCCGTGCAATACCAAACACTGCACATAGAGCTGTTTCTAAACACAGTTTGCTAAGCTAGAGTAAGCAGAATCCTATATGCCCAAAATGAATCTAGAAAGCAAAAGAAGGATATTGATTTCAGTGCCAAAATGTTTGCCGTACATTAAAACGTCTAATGTTTATTGTATGAGCATCAGCGTATTTGTTGCCACGGCTTTGTTTATTCCCATTTTTATTTCTTATGAAACTCATAGCAGATCGGTTCGCAAGGAGTCACTGTATTTACAATTGGCGTTTTTTTTTGGGGGGGGGGGAATAGCGTCTTCATAATATACTGCAATGATGCGGCTCCGACTCTGTGATCTTTTGATAACTTTCGGTCTACGACCTAGTGTTTTTTTTAGTGCAGCCATTAGCCATGCTATATACAAGTGAGGCAACAAGTGCCCACCAATGCTTATATGCGCTTAATTCCCGTCTAGAATATAACCAGTCAAGAGGGACACGCAAAGTTGTGCCTTGTTGCCGAATTTTTGTGTACATATTTCTATTCTGTTATCACTATCCTTGATGTACTACTTTTTCATACACGTTTTTATTACTAGCTGTACCCTTGTTGTAGTACCTTCTGCTCAGCATATTTCTATAATACTGTCTAATAATAACAATCTAACGAAGACTATGAGAAAAAGGATCACATTATTGCAATAAAAACGGCTTTCCGGGGCACTTACTAAGACAGAGATCATTCTAACGAATAGAAATGGTAGTACAACAGATGGGCTATAACGGCTTGTTTGGCAAGTTATTTTTCCCTAATTAGCGACGTTGTATTGTAGGCTGTTTGGCAGAGTATTCGAGCGATGCTATCCTGTAATAGAAAGCGTGTGCTTCAGTATCAAAGGCTGCACTCTAACCATTGCTTCTCCGTGAACAGGAACGTTTGAAGTGCACTGACCAGAATGGTACACAATAGTGCAGCTTTAAGTGCGTGCTTTGCACAGTTTGTGTGTCTGTGTCTGTAAGCGAAACGCCCTACGCTATCGACATCGCCTGTAAATAGGAAGGCTGTAGCTCGTCATTTATGGTTGAAATAGTTGAATTAAATTGAAATAGTTGAATTTGTTGAAACCGATGAGACTGACTGTAAATGTTTACTGGTCATTTTTCACGATTAGAATGTCTTTGTAAAGCTGGCTGCTTGTAAACTACTGTATGTATTTTTTGCATGTTAAACATGAACATTGGCGCTTCATTTTAAAAACAATTAGGAAATTAGCCTCTTGATTCTACAGTGCGTAATCCGTGTCATTTTTGATAACTTTTTTACGCGCGTATATTGTGTATTTTTTTTCTATTTAAGGAATGTTCACGATTGTCATATTGTGTGGTCGGTTGATGATGTGATTTCACAGCTTTGAACTAAAATAAAAATATTTTGGATAGATTACATCACTGGCATAATTTATATTCACTCGGTGTAACTCCAATACTAAAAACACTGTTAATTGTTCTCACGATCAAAATGCACTGTTTTTCTACTATATAAGAAAATTACTGAAATTTTACGGTTTGGATTGGGTTTAGATTATGACCACTGCAAATGGTTCTGTTAATGCAAGCACCCCCAGAAAGCACCACAAATGGAATTCAGGACATAGATGCCAGCAAATTATACTACTCACATGAAATTTACCAGCCCATCTCTTTCATTCTTCAAGTGGTATGGAAGTCACTTAGCCAAGTATAGCATAGCAGGCAATCTACTACGACTAAAGTCAAGTATTTTGCACTAATTGCTTGCGATGTTCTTTTTCCTTACTGTGATTTCTACTATTCAAAATTAAGCATTAATTATGTTGCTTAACAACACAGCATTGTCACACAAATGCCGTGTAAGTTGGTGAGCTCTATTGGTAGTTTTCTTAAACCAATGTCTGTCTGCTTGTTACCAGCACGACCCTGAAATTCTGAAAACAAATACAGTCGAATCAACAAAAATATATGTTAGACTTGCGTAGCTACACTTGCAATTTTAACTAATATATTTTTGTCTGACCCTCAAACTTACATTCGCCGTACGTGAGAGCCAATAAAATCTAAATTTAACTCTTCATGTTTTATCCATGCAAAAACATTTTCATATATTTGCCATATATAGCATGAGGTATAGCAACACCTATGCTCATAAGTATTAAACTAGTAACCCAAACACTTTATAGCTTATCTCCGCAAATAACATTTCGATATATTAGCCATACAGCTTCAGTATGGCGAAAGCTAGTCGCCCATGCATTAAAATTACTGACGCAAACTCTTCATGTCTTGTCAGCTCACATGACGCTGCATCATCTAAAAACTTGCCCGGCAACTGCACTCTGAGCCTCGCGCCTGAGTCCGCGTATAATATGAGCCGATGTTCTGCTAATCTCTAATTTATGTGTACAGTTTACACAACACTGAAGAGATGGCACTGCGCAGCCACTCAAGTTATGAATGTCAACCTGGAGCATTATCGTGCTCAGGGCTCCATTCACTGCGCATAATACTGCACTTAATGAAAAACGAACGTAGATCTGAGAATAGAAATTTAAGTTATTTTGAACATGCGTTAGATTGCATTCATCGTCCAAAATGCAGTTGTCAGCAAAATTAACGTATATTAATAGATAGAAAATAAAATTATATTACACAACTTGAAATTTTTGATAAAAATGAAAACATTTATGATTAGAAAATTATATGCTTGTTGACATGCGTTAGGCTGCTCAGAAGGCATAAGATGAGTCGTAGGCCATAAGGTTAGGTTGATTAAAATCGTCCATCCTATGCTATGGGGAGCAGTGACCTGAGGAGAACCCTGTAGGTTACCTGAGCTATTGGCTAGGCCTTCGGGACGTCTATCATTCGTGTCCATTTTGGTTCCTTCCGATTTCATACTTCTCCAGCTTTTACTTTCTTACTTTCCTCTGTTCTCCCTCTTCTTTTCCGACATTTTGTTCCCGAGTGCATTGATCCACTGTTGGAACACCCTCGTGCATGGGTTCCACGTTGCTGTCGGCGCTCTACATGTCCCTTCTCTCTTCCGCTTAATCTAGGAATATAATAATAGTCCCATGCTTTAGGTTTCTTCACGGCACATAATACTATACCGTTAATGAAAGGAACTGTTCCGGCGAGTTGATGTTAATGCACTTTATGCAGTTGCTTGTTTGTCCCACTCGCCAAACTTTATGATATATTTTAATGTTGGTAGATAAGCGCAGTCTTAAGGGCAATGAGCTATTGTACAGGTTAATGCAACATTAGCTAATGTGCTTTGGATAGATACGAGGCTCCTAAACGGTATTTGAATAGTATTGTTTTAAATATTTCGATTTACATTTATATTGTTTACAAGTTCGCCGCAATTGTTTTGGTTATACTGTAGACTCTTAGGTGTCGTTGAATTATTTTCTTCTAAGCTTCGCATTTAATTTTAGGGTTTATTTTTACAGTTATTTCTGCTCATACGGTTAGCACCTACACCGTCATCTGGCCCAATTGTTCAGCAATATCATGTGCGACTTAGGCTACTGTGCAGTGTGCTCTCTGTCTTCACCAGTTACAGTACTTTTGCAGTAAGACATGTGTTTTGCTACCTGGTTTATTGCTTACTGAATGTTAGACAGGAATGACAACAGTTTACCTTCAAGATGTTTTTATAATATAATCTTACTTAATTTAGTTACAAACTGCCATCTCTCTTCCGCCGAAAACCATCTTCATCGAAGGATGACACGATCTAGCAGCTGAAATGAGAGTTAATGTACCGTTCTAACAAATAACATTTTTTTTCTTTCTAGCTACAAATTCAACTTGACTTATCCACCGCATAAAAACACGCACAAAATTCTTTATTTGGCAGAAAACAATATTTACCAAATTTTGAAAATGACCGAAAGTCCACACTTATCCCGCATCAATGAATTCAGTGAGAGCTAAATGTTGTTCCCAGGAGAGAGCTTCACGCGAAAATGAGAAGAAATACGTATATAGATATCTACAGCTACCCCTACCACGTGTGCTAGTGTTATCTAGAGGTTTAGCATTGTATACTTAAGTTACTGAGAACGCTGTATTACTTCTGTTGAAGTAATTGATGTACCAAGCAACATTGCTCAGCATTGATCCATTATAATCGCTGTCACCTTGTCCAAACGCGGCCTGGTTTTCTGGCCTTTTCTTATAACGAGGAATATGCAGAGTAACTTGCAGTTTCACATATATCATTATGTAAATTACGCATTCCTACACAAAGAAATGCATGATCTTCAACAAAGCTACTTTCTGTTTCACTATACAGTTTTTCAAATAGAGTTGTCAAGAATTGAAGTTATTCATTCAACGAATATTACCTTAAAAAGCATAATGCAGTGAAACTGCTACCGTGGTATCTACATGCAGCTATTATCCTATTTTCCAAATGGACATATCAATGCGTGACGATGTGAGGGTAGTTAATATTGTCGCTTGAAACATTCGGTAATAAAAAATGATACTGTGCCATTATATCAAGTCTTTTCTTGTGCATTTTTATATTGTATAATGAAAACAAATGGAAAATACCCATACGTTATTTTGAGCCTTTATCCAGCAGTATACTTTTTGGTCTGTTAGATTTTAAAACAGAAGATCTGAATACAGCAGCTGCTGTTCTTCTGTTGACTGATCTACGCATGCTGATGACCACACCAATGTAATTTAACGTGTGAGTTATAAGGAAAATTTCCAACCTTCCTCCTCTTTTGAAACTATGGAAAACACAAAAGCGAAATAGAAGAAGCCATCAATAGAAGCTTTAGAGCCTGCTAAAGAGCCAGAGAATTCCTCGGTGGCCTCTTTAATGTATGCGGGCGGCCTGATAATCCTGGTGTGCACCCATTGCGTTCCCCGCATTAACAACCAAAGTCCTGCCTTCTATCCTCCTGCTCACTTTTTTGTCTCCTAGTTTTTTTATATCTCTGAGCTCAAAGAGCAAGAAGCAGAGATGATAGATAAAGAGGAATGTGATGCTAAGCTTCGATAGCACTCGTGTATGTAGCCCATCAACCATCGTCATGTAGGAGCCTCATGCTAGCGAGCGTTTGAGTGGCGTCTGCATGTACCGAAGGTTCTCAGTACCTCACTTGATCGACAACAGATATTGCGGCGCTGAGGTGTGGCCTATTAGCGAGCGAGAAGATTTGGTGACGCTGCTTTTGATTTCGTAGAAGGGGACTTGTAGCGTGGGTATCAAGGAGGGGGACTAACGAGACGCTATCCGAAGGAAAAATGAACTTGCCGATAATTATATAGGATTGGAGGGTAAAGGTAGGCTATATTTGATTTAGATGGAACTCTGTCGAGTCGTGATTGAGGATATTCATTTTTTACTGATTGCATGAGTTAAGGACTTGTTCTATTAGACTACTTAACTCGAAATAATCTGTTCCAATTAGCTTGAGCTTGTCCGAAACTATTTCTAAGAGAAGGCTTCGCTACTTTGAATTCAAACGGGAATGACAAACCGATTGCCCTCGAGACTGCTTCAGACTCAATCCTACTCTTCCTAATCCAAAGTGGCTAATCTAGCACTCATACTTGAAAAATCTGATCAGTTACGACGAATCAAATTACGTTTTTAGCGCCACGCGTTGGCCGTGAGAAAATATCTAAATACAGCTGAGCTGCAATTATGCATACTATCATGCTGAAAAAATATTCTTTAATGATTCTCATTCTGATATATGTAGACTATGAAAGTGGAAGGGATGTGTAAAAGTGGCTGATCTGGAATAAGGCTTAGCTGGAACTGCTGTATATATGTAGGCCATAATATTGAAAACTAGAGCACTCTCAGAGCGCATACCTCCGCCAAGCAGGGCAGCGGTAAGGGATAAATTCAAATTGGCTCTACAACCAAGATTTTCTTTGTATCACCACCAAAATCTAATCATTTGTGCCTCTGACCGTTTTAAAAGCTTCTGCAATTTTCTTGGAGATCCGTTCATTACTTTTTGAGTTGTGCTGCCAACAAACATTTTGAGAAACCTAAGTCAAACGGACTAACCGACCATCATCAAAATTTAATAAACTATGTATTTTAACATTCTTAACAATTCCTGTAAATTTCATATAGATCCATTCCTAACTTTTTTGGTTCCTGAGCTAACGAAAATAAAATCAAAAACAGAGACAAACAAACGAACGAACCAATAGATCATCACAAAAGTTCGATCATTAACTCTTTGTAATATACCCAACAACACATGTATAAATTTCATGAAAATCCGACTATTACTTTCTAAGTTATGGTGTTAACAAAAAATAGGCAGATAAGCAAACAAATAAACGGATGGACAGATCTTCACCAAAAGTTGATCATCTGTTTCTCCTAACATACGTAACAATCCCTGTGAGTTTCATCAAAAACCGTCCATAACATTTTCAGTTATTTCGATGACAGACTGAGAGACAAACAGAATAACAGACAAAGAGACAGACAGACAAACCCGACGCAAACGACCTCCTTGGCGGAGCCAAATACATATATATATCTATTTGTGTGGCTCAGCCGGATTATGCTGGCTACGACGCTGAAAAAGATACTTATTTGCTTGTCAGCGTGTACTTTGTAAATTATAGCGTTGGAAAATTTATCTAAATGCAGCCCAGCGTTAACTATGGATGTTATATTGTTGAAAAACACACCTGAATGCGGTGCAGCTGGAATCGAGGATTAAATAGCGTTGAAAGAGATACGAAATGTTTCTTAGCCGAACTATATAAGCTATCACGTGCAAATATTTCCCAAGCATCGGCACAGTCGTATCTATCGGTCAGGTCTGGTTTTCAGTTTCACGAAGAACTGGTTTCCTTAGGTACTGCTCGTTGATAGTTTTCGTTTCGAGAACTTTTTTTTTAATAATACTGGTTCGGTCAGATCGAGTAGCCATATGCTCCATGGTTTATATTAATTCTATCTTTATCACTTCTTTCACATCTTATTAAATTAATTTTTTATTTATTGCAATACTGAATGAAGACCGTTCGAACTTAACAGTGTTAAAATAAATCCAGTGAAATTATAATCCAGTGTATTGCCGAGAAAACTATCGGAACGGCTATTTATGACAAACTTGGTGTTCTTTTTCTTATAGATGTACATGTTTCCACTTTAAGTACACGTAAATTTGTCTGTCCTAAGCAGAGTGTTATCAATGTTAATGCAACGCCTATAGGCCTGTCAATATATCTAATATTTTGTACAAGCAGAATTACTATATGGATTAGATGGACGATGGGCTTAGAAAAACAATATATATGTGTTGCCCTCGTTGCATGAAATAGCTATTAATTAAGAGGTGATCAGTTGGCGTACTTATATTAAGTGAATATCCCTCACATTTTTTCTCAATATAACAAGAGTCGAACTAATGGCATCTTTGTAAAGTTCTGTAAGTACTAACAAGTTCTGCTTTCCAGAACGAGAGCTATCGCCTGGAATATTACTTTGGATAGAGGTTTACTTGTAAAACATATCAAAGTGCGGAAATTAAGGTAAGGTTTGAGTTGAGAGCTGCTTTGAGCCACGGCAAAAGTTGGGCTGGTTCTGTCGTGTCTGTGTAGATCCCGTAGAGTTTGGTAAATAGAAGCCGCTTATTGATGAAGTTCACCGCCTCTTCTTAATTAAGCGTCCTCGGTAATTGATCGTCCAGGGATTTTTTCACATTTGTCTCAAATGATAAGCATGCGACTGACTTATGCAATCCTTACGAAATATTAGCTATTCATTCCATTCAAAAGTAGAGCTGCATATATTGCCATAAGCGCACCAACTTTGATTGACATTAATTAAAAAAGAGGTAAAGTTGACAGGATGCATATTATGCAACAAGAAAGCTGAAAATGCTACGCCCCTCGTTGAGAGGAGATCATCATGTCATCATGCTTTCGCCCCATCTTCATTTTTTTTTACACTTTAACGGCTTGTTCGTATTTCAAGTAATGCTTTACCTGCATCGACGAGAAAACGAAATGGAGATTTTCTCTTTTTTTTAATCTTGTCAATAATAATTTTAGAGCATGTTGCGTAAGACGTTACGCGTGTCTGTATGGTACACTCTTATTGGACAATCGTTGGCAATTTTAGCTGATATTTACGAACTTATAAGGGCGATACCGGATTGATTCCCGGATAACCACATATAATTTTACGACTGTTATGTACACTAGCGTAGTTTGCTCAAAGCTTCATGCGAGACTTTACCTACTCGGAACTTCCAATGGGTGCACTGACTTCGGCACGTTGAAATGAGCTTTAGGCGCTGGATCCTTAATCGGTTGTGCTGGGCACTCCCACAAACTCGGTGTCGCCCCGTAAAATGAAGTTTTCAGCAGGGTCAGCTTGCCAAGCAAAGCCAAAGTGCCTCTCTGAAGCTTGGGATGAAGACAAGCTTCGGAGCCCTAACTGCAGTAAGCAATATGAACGCGCCTCTAGTCACTTGCGTACCTCCTACGATGCGTACATCGTACATATGTACCTACACTTGGAAAGTCGCGTTGCATGCCAGCACAGATGTTATTCATATAGAAGACTACAGTAATAAACTTGAGGAAATACCCATGCCTTATTATATATAAATTACGAAATGAGTAGAAGTATTGCTTAATTGTTCTCGAATTTCGGGACAGCAGATAGGCCCACTTACGACAGCAATCGCTTCTGATTTTGAAGTAAACAGAGCTGAGCTCACTAATTACTGTAGGGCTGAGAAGGGCGATGCTAACGTGTTATTATTTTAAAAACACTGTTCCGGCACTCGTTTCTTATCGACCCTTCAGTCTGGTACACACTGGCATACCGTAGTGTCGTGGTAGCGTTTTTGAGTTATGTGACGACATGTAACAGCGAACATAGACGTCAAATGCGGCCAGCATTTGGGGCTACACTTTTCGGGAGATATGACAATAGCGCTGCGGCGATAACACGATAGTGAACTCTTCACAATAATTCTTCTCGAGTCTGTTAGGTGGTTGTTCCGTTGCTGCTGCATGGAGCTCCCGACTTTTCGGTACTTTTTCACTATTGCTATGCGCCGATACTAGCATTTATTACGCAGTGTGGTGCCAAGCAGTTCCTATCATTATGAGTTGGCCTAAATCTATCTGCTTTGTGATATGTACTGAAAACACTAGAATTGATTTTGCGTATCCCGTAAAACTGAAAAATACCTGTTGGACGGTGGTACTCTATATACCGTGACAATGACATGCATACCCTTTTCCTGGAGTCCAAACAACAAAATCTCGCAAAACATATCCTGCAAAACAGAAGAGCACCCAGCCTGGCGCTGAGTATGGAGTATCCGTTCGTAGTCCTACCTTCTAAATGAATCTTTGGCAGGTCAGTCTTATATTTAGCGCTTGAAACGTATCGCATTATCTATAAAATAGATCATTTCGAAATGTTTTGTGGAACACTCCGAAGAAGGTACGCCCTAGTTGTTGAAAAGATTCAGTTCGGTTTTTATTTTTATGTGAATCTCCTGTAAAATGTTAGCGTTGCACGTAGAGTAGCGGAACATATGGGACGCATCCTAAAGTGGTGAGGATGAATCCTAAGCAGGATCGTCCTATGTACTTGTTCGAAAGATTCCGTGCAGAAGCTATCTCAACATGATTCACCTCCAAAATTCTCGCATTTCCTGTAGTGGAGAAGAACATGTGACCCATCCTAAAGAGGTGGGATCAATCCTTGGCAGGATCACCCTATTTGTTTGAAAGATTAAGTGCAGTTATTACCTAATAGGATTCACCTTCAAAAATTCTGGCATATCCCGTAACGCAGCAGAACACGGGACCGATCCTAAAGTGGTGCGGATCAATCCTAGACAGCGGGAAGCTCTGCTTTAAGAGCCTCATGCCTATAGGCACTAAGCAGACACAATTTACTTCGTTATGCCAAGAATATCTTAGAGCGTGCAAGACAAAGACCTCTGTACACTGAGAGGAATGCAATCGCGTGTTATCATGCTTCACTACAACGCTTGGCAGACAGCTTTTTGCCGCACTTAATACAGGTAATAAGCGGTTGTGGGGCTTTCAGAGCTGCGTACCTCCATTTACTCATGCGAGCGCGAACTTGCGCGCGTCATGAGGCACGCTACGGCTGGCTGGTGGTGGTTACCGACTAGCCTCAGCTCCTCAGCAGGTATGAATATAGATGATGAGACCCGTCGCTTCTATCGGCAGTATCTAATGTGAGTTTACTTTGCTGAACCGTCTAATTCAGTAGTCAAGTAATACTGTAGTGAAGTTGCCCTATTCACATTGCCATTCATTATTGTTCCTTTTTACTTAATCTGGTTAGACACTTACGATTGCAGAACTAAAAGT
Organism: Parhyale hawaiensis; assembly: GCA_001587735.2. Lineage (NCBI taxonomy): Eukaryota > Metazoa > Arthropoda > Malacostraca > Amphipoda > Hyalidae > Parhyale > Parhyale hawaiensis. Next base: position 16,742,421 of record LQNS02277275.1, on the reverse strand, counting down.
GTACTCTATTCAACTTGTTCAGCATTTACTCCTGCGACTGTTGACTTTTCAAGCTATAAATTTTACCCAAGGGATGTCATCTGCTCAGCTGGTACGAATATACATGTAAAAAATTATATATAGCAATCAAGCATAACTAATCAACACCAAAACCATAACCGAACCATAGCAAGGAACTACTCTAACATCATCTCGTTGACAGAATTATTGTAAAAGGTGAAGACAAGAGATTATTACCACCATAGTCCGATTAAAGTTATTCTCGTGTCTTCAGTAGCGACATATCTGTGGTAATGCCATGCGTCATTCGCTCGGTCTGGGCTTATTTACATATTCGTCAGTAGCTGTGACGCGTCACGCGTTTGTATGCGTGTGTTCATTCGAATGCGTGTCCCCCTCAAATTTATATTGAGATATGTATGAAGTGACATTTCTAATTTAAACAATTAAGTAATAAATTATCTGCGTGTATCCATTCTCCATATATTCCAGTTCGTTAATTTTACAAAAATCATGTTACAACCCCTTATGGAGGTCAACTAAAGTTTTTTTTTATAAACTATGCGAGTGATTAGACTTCTAAATGCAGTTTCTTTGTTCTAAACTACGAATATTTATTTACGTCATACTATGGGTATCTTGAATAACAACGTTAAGGGGTAAGTAGCCATTTATTTTACGTCCAGTTAGGGGCATCAGGTGCAGAGATTCCCGTCCCATCTGATGCTTTGAACTACCATGTCTTGTTCCTTTTTATAGCTTCGAACACTTTCAGAACAAATGTCACAGCACAAAGGTCAACTGCTGACTGCAAATGCTGCTTGTAATTGACCTAGGCTGTTTTATTGCACTGCATAAGCAACGAAAGTTGTAAGGCTTAGTGACAGTATAATGCTTACACTCTTAAGAGTTTAATAGCGTTTTCCTTTTTTTTTTTTTTGAACAGCCTCTGCACCCTTTGCATGAGAGCCAGCGGATATCCAATTAAACCATCGTGACGGCCGGTCGGACCGTCAGCGCGATGTTGTACGTGCAGGGGTTGACGGACTTATAATTAGATTTAAACGGGTCGGAAAAATCGGAGCGGTGAGAGGTAGGTGCCACGGCTGCGTAGCTTCATTAGTGTGCCGTAATTGGGCGGTGTCGCGGGCACTTGTCGGCTGTGTGTGTACCCACCCCGGCCTGCATGCTGCGTGTTCAGGGGTAAATTGTGTCAGGAGTGGTCGGTAGGGTCGTAACTAGCGTAACTTGCCTGCTACGAGTACGGAGGTAAATTGGGTCAGCAGTGCCTGTCAAGACAGTAAGATAGTAACTGGCGTAACTTACTTGCAACAAGTACAGGAATAATATTGTGTTACGAGCATCTGGCAAGCAGGGCATTGGTGTAACTTGCCTACAGGTTCAAGAGGTATATATTTGACATTTGATATGCTTGAAACCGCTGTAGCCTGCCCGTTGCTGGTTCAGGGGGGAATATTTCGTTAAGATTTGCCTGTAAGCTCGTAACCTTGTAGGCTCGTAATTAGTGTAACCTGCTTGGAATGAGTCAAGCGAAACCTGGTAAGATTATAACATATTAAACTCGTAACATAATACGTTCGAAAATTGAGTAGTTTGAAACTAGCTGTGCATACTCGTGACCTAGGAGCTTGCTAATAAACGACATAACTTAACTGCATGCTTATACCAACAAAACTGCAATACTGCCAGTAAATAAACGCCATGCTCGAACCATACAACAGTACAAACGACAACGATTCTGCTTAGTACCAATCATCGCCATGCCATACCTTTTTTGCATCTAATGCGATTACATATAAATTATTTCTGCCATATCCTACAATAGTCCGTATACTTCTAGCGTAGTGTAAGGCTGTGACACCCCGCGAGCATTTTTCTCTGCAGCTAGAGAGATCCAATGTGAAGTTGCAGCCATAGCGTGTATAGCGCGGAGTTCCATGGTGTTCGCACTGGCAGCAACCTTCATACTTCACTGCACTTACTGTCCCAAGTGCATGTGGTCCAGCAACTTCTGATTGCCTGTATTACCATCGGACTGCCTGCGCGTCTGCTCCGGAGACTCGACAAACTTTAGAAAAAATCGACTCGTCCAAGCGATTGCCGCTGTTCTTTGGACACGAGCATTGGGGTTAGCTGGGGAATGTTGTCTTGTGCTTGTGTGGGTTGGAAATAGTTGAGATGTTAATTTGTATGGAGGAAATTTAGAATTTTGGAAAAAAGTTATATTTTTTTATCTCGGCAAGGGTAGTGTCGTATAAAAGTTACTTAAAACTTTGACCGCATTGAACGCGTACCATATATATAGTGCGCATTGTTGCAGTCATAGCAGGTTTCACCTATTTTTAAAATCGTAGTCAGTGTATGTGAATCTGCAATCTTGCAAAATTCGACTATATTATTGTTGTATCAAAACATTCCAAGGGAAGACAATTTGAATTCTTAGGAGCTCGTTTCTTTACCGTACTTCCTTTTCTGTCTATATGTATAGTATTTTCACCTCCTTTGGTTTCTGAGTATTGTGTTTTTAAAAACCTTAAGCGAGTTGCGGTAATGCCTACGTATGTAAGATAAATGAGATAAAAATTTGACGATTACCGTGACTTTCATTTGCAACACTTCTATATTGCTTCGATTATCATGGATGCCGCACATCTCATATTATAGTTCTCCAAATTTTATAATGTCTCACATGTATACCAATTTTTTTGGATTCTGTAACAATAAACAGCTTAATATCTCAGGCCTGCATGGGTGCGGCTTCTGTACATGTTGCCGCAAGCTCAGTTTGTTCTGTGGCAACGAATAACTGGAGTAGCCTCGAAATCTCCCAAGCGTTAATTCTTGATTGCCTCGTTAAACGTACTCCAGGCTGATATAAACGCGTTAATACGCTTTTATTTTCTCACTTCTGACTTTGCATTCGAGTCGACGAATAAGCGAATACCAGACTGCAGACAGTGCATGCTGTTCTGTTAATATCTTATTATTCTGTTTTATAAAAAAAGAATTAGGGAGCATGAATGAAAAAACTCGTCTATTGTCTCATATGGATGCTATGTGCATCAAGTTGGAGCGTATATAGCACCCTGATCGGGGTTTAACAATGCCTTGCTACCAACATAGGGAGTAAATTAATTGTTGGGCAGATATATTTACAACTTTGAGCTTCATTCGCTTGTGATCGAAGATATTTCGGGGGTTAAAGGTTTATTGAAGTTAAGTAGATATATATTTTTTTGCTCGCTACAGAAGAGGTACTTTAGGAAGACTTAGGTTCGGTGTGCGAGATTGCTTTCTTTAACTTGCCGAGGAGCTCATTGGTAAGAGAAGACTTGTTCTTAATGAACGCATTCTTATGGACCCTTTCCGTAAAGTGTTATGTTGATGTGATAAAAATTCCAGTAATTTAGAGATCCTGCTTGGTTGCGATTGGGACTATCAATAACTAAGAGAGTCTATGAGACAGAGATGTGTGTAAGAGCAATTCATTCCATATTTGCCGGCAAGCTAATAGAAGGCAACAATGTTCCAATATGAGGAGCAGACTTTGCGAGAGATATTCGAATTCATTGGCTTATGCGAAAGTATGCGAGATGATGCTGAGTAAGTTGTAAGCTGCGATGCGAGTGACACTGGCATGCGACCCTTTTAGGTCTTGATAAGGTTGTCTTGTTTTGGTTCTGACTGCGGCACGGACATGCGCCTACATAACATACCGGATTTTATCTCATTACACGAAGCATTGTGAAGTCTGTGAGTGCTAACTCGGTGTACGCACGGTCCACAGGACCTGTACCTAACCTTCACGCCGCGCCCTTCCCTTATCCCTAAAGTAACCAATTATCTCAATTCGTTAAACTAGCCTGATTTTTTTGCCAGGTTTCTTTGACTGCTGAAGTCACATGTGGAAAAAAAAACTTAGAATACCTTGAGATGTCGATCCCGTTGACACCGTGCAACCTGAATCGCCGGTAATCCAGTCAGTGTAGAGGAAAATAAGGGGCTCGTTGCGCTATGATGGAGCTGTAGCGCCGGTTCCAAAAGTCCTTCTTTGTAAGCAGGAATTCAAATAAGCTTCATTGTTTATATGAAGGCGAGCGTGAGGTAGACATCGCTTGGTTCTTGCGCTCAAGTGTGGATTTGTACGCCTCTGCCATCATGAAATATTTGCTGGCTTGTTAGAGCTCAGCCGCTACGCCGCCGCTCCTTCTACATAGCCGCCCTAATTAATGATAAATGTCGATTATGCAAGCAATGTGTTAATGGAGCCTATCGTGCATAGCTCGCGTCCAGATGTGGTACGTACCTGGTCAGTCTGCCAACTGCATGCATGTCGTACTTCACTTAATTCTTTAGACTTCTACCGATTGCCACGAGAGTTTTTCTTCCAGTTTTCCTAGAAAGCTTTCTTGCGATTCTGTATATGGATCGAAACGACTTTCCAGTTGAATTCTGTTCCATTTGTGGAGCGGACTTGTTTGTACTTTATCATTTTAACTAAACATGCAATAGCGGGCTAATTTCTTTCGAATGTGACGGGCGATAATAATGGAAGATTAACTGATTCCCATTGCATTCTTTTTGAAAAATTGTTTGAAATTTGCTTGACACGATTGGCCGGTGAAGATAATTCTACACAATTTCTTGAAGTAGAAAGGGACAACACTTTCATGAAAACATGGATCCCCTGTTAAGCTCATGAAGTACCTACGCATGAGCGTTAAACTATAAGCAATACTGATCAGAACTAAATTTGTCATCGGTTGAGATTGTGCCATCAAAGTTAACTGTTTTCGTTAGATTTGACTAGTCTGGAACTTAAGTCGAAAACGTTTTGGCACTTAACCTATTTTTAGTGTTGCCATTTAACCAGTTACCTTTTAGATGGCCTTAGACTCAATTCTGATCCGCAAGATTAAACTTGAAACTTAATCCGAAGTTACGAAACTAGCTCATCACTGAAGTTCCGGGGAAATTAAAGTTAATGAGATTAGTTTACCTCGATGGAGCTGTACCAATCGATAACGTTTTTAATGCTGATGCCCTTGAGTTGTAAAGCATTGCCGGCGTCACATCGCAAATATCAGTAAACTTTCTTTCATTCTTAATTGAGCAAATTATGCCCTTGTGCCAATCCATTGCAGAAAATTTATTATGCGATGTAATGGATTTGCGGAACTGAAAAGAAAATGTATAATAGTGAAAATAATCTAGAGGTGGATGAGATGTAGTCGATAAATGCTTATTATCTAATTCACAATAGAGAGACCAACCTAAGCACCTCATTTTCGATTAATGAAATATGTTCACAATAGTAACAGTAAATGTAAAGGTGATATACACTGAATTTATGGGAAAAAACAAACAACGCCTTCGTCGAATTTTTTTTTTATATATTGTTCGTTGCTAATACAAAGATAAAAATATTAATTAGCAGCATCTGATATGCATTAGTTGATAGTTCACTCTGCGATGTTTACTACCACTGATTTTAACAGTTGACTTAAACATGCCATCTCGCTGAACTGTGGAGTTTCCAGCTAGAGAATCTTACAACACCTTTACGCTATCAGATTTCTGAGAGAAATTTTTAATGCGATTTTCTTGGTGCAGCTACTGCTCCGAAAACTTCTGTCACTATATATGCTCTGTGAAAATGTAGCTTGCATATTAAACTAGTACTTGCTTGTCGTATGTTCGGTTATAAGCTTATTCTTGCTCACCAAATAGGAATCGTTGCAAGACGATCTGCTTTCACATGCGACAAATTGTTGTATTATGGAGAACAAGCCCATATTTCATAATCTTATCATGCGGCTTCAGTTATTAATGGCAAGACACACTTTACCTACAGACAACCTCTTGGAGTCGTGCTCATTCAGCCTGGTGCAGTATTATTTTGCCTACTAAACCCAGAGTACAAGTTTATCATGGCTGATCATGCTACCTAAGGTACAAAGTGATTGTGCCTTAACCATCCAATGTGGTGCCTTTTTCAACCCAGCCAAAATAGTACATTTGTATACTGTGCCTTATCAGCGTGATGCAATGTTATCACTGTGCCTACAACCAGCCTAAGGTTCACTCTAATACTTCGCCTAACCAGCCTATTATGCAATCGAACTGAAAGTTAGAATAAAATCCATACATACCTAACCGGCCTGTGGTTCACTGCTATCCTGTATTGCCTGCCTATAGCAGAATAATTTTGCCATGAACAACAAAACTTGAACCTTGCACTAATTTCCACACAAAGTTGTGCATTCAAATTGATCTTTACATAAGACAGAAACTATATGTGTTATCTGGACCGTTCAAGACAAATGGAGATTATCTGTGGTATTGTAACTTGCTCTCTGTAAATGTGATTGTGAAGAAATTCCGTTAATATACGCAGCTTTTTCTCATCCAATTGTTACCTTTGAGAGTACAAACAGATAATACCGTCAGGAAGCATTTAGCGAGAGATAATACCATGCGTTGGTGCCGCTGGTTTGTTCTCTACGACATCAAAGCTTCTAGGCTCCCTTATTTATTCTTGTAATCAGGCACGAAGCAGCAATTTTGATATTGCCGGACTGGAACCGACTGTGGTTACAAGAAGTCGGTTCCCGCCTTCGTATCTCCCCGGTTTATGATGCCCTAAACAATATAATTTGTATTGTTACTTACCTAAGTAGACGTGAGAATCTGCATAATGAAAACTTTGCTCTTTGTGAATTACTGGCGCGCATGATACTCGGGCGCGCTACGTACAAAGGCGGCAATGTATGTTGTATGGAACAAAATAAAAACGTCTTGGTCGTGTGAACTATGACTTGATGCGGAAACATCTAACTTTGGAATTGCCTATTTTTCTGATGTGATATTAGTAAAATTATATGTGTGTATTATGGCATACCTACCTGATGACAGCTCTGTAGAAGAAATGCGTGCTAAATAATGATCGACGGTTTACGCCGAGTTTTACATACCATTTCACTGTAAGAACTGACAATGTTATTAACTGTCATTCCTATGTTATATTATCTTGCGGAAGGGGGTCATAACAGAGTGCGCAAACAGTTCTTCCGCTCTAAGTTGTTCCTGTGCCTGATTTTTAAAATTTATTTTCAACTGATGAAGTTAGGCATCGTACTTGCGTTTCGTTGTTAACTAAACTTCACGAAATTCATATTAAGAAAGATCCTGTTTTCATGTTATCGTGACACGAGATTTTTTTTTTTTTTTTTTTTTTTACCAGCACAGACACCGCATAACTTAAGTGTGGAGGGTGGTACTAATCACTGCTCTTGCCCTTCCTGGATTCTTTGTAGTAAATTGAGAACTTGATTTAAAGCATGGTGTTAAAATAGAGCTTCAGCTCTTCATGGGGTGAACCAACTTCTATTTAATATATATATATATTTTTTGCAAATGTTTAGAAATCTTTGTTGATGTGGGATTTTAATTCATTTCAAAGTACAAAGAAGTTTTCAGCCAACTTGTTGTTGCACCTGTGTCGCGTTTAGTAATCACAGCGATCGTTATAATCGCTTGAATTTATAGAACTGTGAGAAATCATATCAGTTCTAATTCAATGCTTCCTTCGCCTCTACAGAACAACAACTAAATTTTTATCACTATTTTGGACTGCAGCTGTATTTCAATCTGTTGCTAATTACCTGCTGGGTACAGTTCACTTCTCCGATTCGTAAATGTTAGCTTCAAGTACATTAGCAATTTTGCCTGGAAAGTGTAACCATTTGCAGATGCCCCCATGCAACTGTAAGCCGAGGCAACACAGTTCCAGTTTTACTGCGACGTATCACAAGCCCCGTACAGCTTGCGTCACTTAACAGCTTCCATAGAGAGACCGCCTTTATTATTCTCTAGGGTATAAGAATTACCCCAAAGCAGCCAAGAGTTCGTGTTGCTCTCCAATACGCGGCCAATATTTCACCTGATAACCAGCGCTACAAATGAGCGCATTCTCCGAGCTCATCCCATCTGCTGCAATTGCTTGTTTGTGCGCCTCAGCATCTAATCGAACTTTGGGGGCTGCGGCGCGCGCGTCATGCCTTCAGTGCTGAACCTGTGATTCCCTCGTGCCTTATTTCTTTGCTTTGTAATCAATAGGGTGTGCAGAAATTTGCATCCTGATGGTAATTCTGTGTACTAGCATTTAGTGTCCTTAAAAATCTGCGATTAATATGTGAGTTACTGCTTTGGTATGTGAGCAATTGAGTGTACAGCGTAGTCTATCCTGATAGTAATTTAGTGGACTAACATTTAGTGTCCTGAAATCTCTGATTTATTTGTGACTTGTTGCTTTGGTATGTGATGAGCGATCGGAGTACAGTAGATTACGTCTTGATTAGTAATTAAATGTATTATGGTCTAGATCTATTGCATCCCTCGTGAATTTATTCTTTTGTGCTCGAGTAGTGCATAGGGTTCATCAAAAACGAAGACCTTATTGTAATTCAATGCACAAACGGTTCATTGCCCAAACTGGTGCTGAATCTTTAGTGCACTCATGTCACGATGGTTCGGTATGAAAGCAATTGGACTTAGATTAACTTACGTTCCCGTAAGAATTCAATGTATTGTAGCTTACACAAACGACACTCGAACGAAATCCTTGCAGTACTGTACCCTACGCTTTATACTAGTCTTCGTGTAGGTTTGTGCCACGCTTCAACTAACGATCACTTGGACTATAATTACATTGAGTAATAACTGCACTGAAAGACTTTTGAGTCACTCACCCAAAATAAGGAACTAATCATTCCGGCTGTCAAGAGAGTGAGTGTGAGCGAGCTCTTAAGAATGCAGGTATAAATGCAGAGATGCCCAATCGTTGTTTTTCAAACTAGGCAAAATCATTTGTTACTACCTAAAGCCCTGCTATAAATTTGCTATGTAAAAGAGACCCGTAATAATAGCTTCACAGATACATCAAATCAAACATGTTTAATCATTGCTCCTCACCCACTAACTGCCGAAGCCGGATTCAATGTAATTGTTTAATGCCGAAAATAAAGTAAGGTGCTACAGGCTCTTATTCTAAGAACCATGGGCACATGTGCCCTATGAATGCCTCATTGCAAGCAATTATTCTGATCATCGCCTTGCCCTCCAACTGCCAGCTTTACCTTATAGAAGTGCTGTAGGGTGCAGAGAAGGGCTCTCATTAGAGGAGTTTACCACGGCATACCTTCTTGCTCCTCCAAAATACTGGGCCAGGGATACTGATCTGGTTGAACTGCACATGCTATCATAGCAAATCTTCAGAAAATATGCACGGTAATTTCCAGGCGCTGCTGATTATTTGATTTTGTAGTCATGCGAAGTGGCTCATTACGTGCGCAATAAACCAGAGATAGGATTCTTTTTTTGGTGGTGTTTCGGGGCCCGAGTTGCCTCTGCTATGATCTTACCAAACATGTTTGGCAAATGCTGCATTTGCTTAACAATGGCAATGGGCTGCAAGGAGACATATATTTGTTCTAACGGGCGCCTCAACAAAACCATAAAATTTAATTAGAACCCGCGCAAATTCATGGCCTTATTGCTGGCTGGCCAACGCCGTCGTTGTTCGTCGCTAGGCAAAGCAGGTATCTGGCGACGTCGGGGAGCTGGGGGAGCAGATTTAACAGGAGCCAGCCTGCTGGTTTCCTTCTCTCGATCGTTGCTTTACACTCGGAATTGTTTCTGCATTTTGTTCTAAGTTCTGGTTATTTCTGTTATTACTTCACGCCCGGAATTACTTGGTCATTTCGGCCTGGCCCAATTATCGGACTTGATATTTGCTACAATAATGGAGCGAAACATGCCGTCCTCTGCAGAAAGCTGCTCTAAGCGCACTATAGACTGAGAGTTAAAACTAAACTAATTGATATTTCTTTTGGTTTCCTCAGGAACATTCGTGAATGTTATTTGAATGGTAAAATGGCGTAACAAGAGAGATAAAGAGTTAATCGCTATGACAACAAAGTGAGGAGGCAATCTTTGAAATAGGTTGATCCATTGCGGAGTTTGAATTTCAATAGCTTATAAAGTGCCGACGTGACCACTCTTATCATGAAACACATTTCAAATTACGGCATCTACAGTCCTCTTACGCTCTACAAACACAAATGAAATCAACGGGAAGGTGTTTGTGAATAGAATTAGTAAGTAATTATCTTGATAGCTCATGAAAAAACTAAAAATCATATAGAACTTCGCTGTCGACGCACACACAGTTAAAGCAATGAATGTGCCCTGTCTTTAAAATTGGACATCAGAACCGGATTGGGCTGAATCTGAAATAGAAAAATGTGCTGTCATTCGATCGACTATCGCTGTAAAACGCAACTTTTCCCTACCGAAAAACAAACACAGTCGAGTATCGAAACGCGAGCATTTATACCATTAAAAAATGATTCAGCAGCACATGTTGTGTTGGACTTCGGTGCTTTTGCGTGACAAATTAGAAGTTGAGGGCAGACGCAATAATAAATCTAGGGTAGCTAGTGACATACTTGTCCGGCATTTGTTTGCTGCATCCGAAATCTACTATTTCATGTATGCCAATTATACAATATGCATCACTAGCTGTATCCAGTGTAACATGATATACCTTAGCATTGTAATGGATATGGTGAACCACAAAAACTACTGTAGAGGTACAACAGTTACCGTAAGCATTCCATCGTAAGGTCCCGGTAACATGGTCTGTTTCTTACAATTCCCATCAGTTTATTTTAAATTAAAAGTGTTTTGTTGTACGTAGTTAAACAGTTTGGTTCCATTAACTACAGCGTTCCTCTATTGTGCGTTTGGACAGGGTAACTAAACTTCGCTATATTTGGAAGTAGATATTATTGTGCGCCATTTCGACTACATTTGGTTGGATGTTATTTAGCGGTTTGAGGTACACAGAAAATTGTATCACTGTAATAGACTTTCACCATCTTTGTTGAGTCAAATGGCTGGACTTTTAGTAGATGTTGAAACTTAAATCCTCTGGATTACAAAAAACAGCTTGACTTGGAGACTATGTCTTTCAGTGAATCCTGTTCTGATTTTAACAGGCTCTCTTTCTGATTAAAAGCTCTCTTCATTTTCGTCGTCCGTGCAACGATGTGCGTAAGCAATGTAGCGACGCAGGCAGCAATGCATTGGATCAGACAACACCTGTGGCTTGCTGTTTGGATGGGATGAAATCCAGTATTTGATGCACCGCCAGTATGAGTGGGAAATGGGTATAATTTATAGGCGGTCCCTTGCAATTGGCATCGTGAACCAGTTTTTTCTACTGCGTTTTGAAAGTGACAATAATGTTGGGCAGAGATACGCTCCCAACTTTTGTACTTATCAGACTAGGACTCAGTGCGCGTACCCGACAATAATGCGTTCCAGGAAAATGGGGTCATTCCAGTAGTTCCAAAAGTCAACTCGCTCCCACTTTGTTCTTCTTTGGGTACTGCTGAAGGTTTTTCGGGCTCACTTTTGTGTAAACTTTCTAATATCTGATTTGTTGATCTAAATCAAGTAAAATTTTCTATGCGTCTCAAATGCTACTTTTCTTCTTTCGCTGTCAGCGTCAGCCGCCAATCTGAAGGCACAAGAATCTGCATTTTCTACATTTTCGTTAGTTTTTGTAATTGAGAGCGTTCCGATACGAAATTTACCATCATTCAACTCTAGGCTTCATAAGAATACCTCCCTATCATAATATATATGGGCCCTACTACCCTAGGGGCAAACCCGAGTTCCTTGCCCGCTGGAGATGTTGCATCTGGCCGCAGTCCCTACTGACGAGGTAAGCTTTGTAAAATTAGGTAGGTTCTCTATTTCCTTTTCTGTTCCGCGAGGTGGGCTGTCGATCGAGATAGCGCACCTNCTATGCTTTGCGCCTTGTTTCCTGCCCATAGTAGCGCACGTAGGCCACGCGACAAATTATGTGGTATTTAAATACTACACACTCATCTCTGTTGGAACGCCTGAGTTGCGGCTACGGAGGTTAAACAAAGTTTATAATAATAATAATCATAAGAATACCTTGAACAACCGGTAAACCTGGGTTTTTGATAAATCCCTGCTTCCGTACCGTTGATGTTGATATGATTGAAGATTAAAAAGCGAATCTGTGCACGTAATTGTTGTCTTTCATTTTCAAAACACATTAGAAAATGAACGGAAAAACGGTACTCTAAATAAAACGCCTTGGATCACCAGCTCACTCTACCGACATCAAATCAGCACTGATGATGTATCAGGTGTTGCCTTGCAGCTCAAATATTGATCTTGGTTACCCCAGTGCATTAATCATTGTCAGTGTTTTGTATAACATTTGATTACCCAAGAACTAGGTTACATTCTAATATCGAAAATTAAACTCCTCGTCTTAGAAAAAAAAAATTACCTTAATCTCGAGCTAACTTATCCTGTTGGCGCATCAAGTTTATGATGAGTATGATAACATACAATGGGGTAGAGTTTATTCATTCATTTGTACTTGCAGTATAAAATAGACTAAGTTGGTAACCGAACGAAAATTTTGCACAAACCGGTATTGTTTGTGCCATGGAGTGAGCAAAACTATGAATCTACTAAGTTCTCGATATCACTCGTGCACTCGAATAACCACTCAAGATTATAATCAGGAAAAAAGTTGAACAAAACAGTTTCTCTTGTACCCTAAGCGTTTCTAGTTTCAGTGAGTACATAAAATCGCCGCAAAGTTGTGTTGCGAAGGTAAAGTGGAGTTTATGTGAGCCATGTCTGAGTCATTCGCGAGCGACGTGACCGAAGAAAACTTTTTGCAAGACAGAATCTCTTACACAGTACGGAGGACACCGCCTGCTTGAGATTAAGATAGTTGTGGTAGCACATAGTGGCTGTTCGTAAGCGTCAGTATAAGGTAAATGTAGACTATCATCAGTGGCACCTAAGATAAGTCGATGGAGTTCAACTGAGTTTCTAAATTATTGAGTTCCCATCCTGAGGAATCAAACAGAAGACGCGGCGTTGTTTCTCTTGTGTACGTAGCTGTTCCAGATAAAGTCCTGTATACGAAAGCCTTTTGCGATCAACACCTACATGTTTTTTTCTGTTCTTCGAGTTTCCAATTTTACTAAGTACATAAAGGGGACACAAAGTTAGCATTAAGAAGGTAACGGTGAGTGTAAACTCGCTGGGTCCGAGCCACGAGAGCGCTGCGCGTGTCCTCTAAAGCTTCTGCGAGAGACAATTTGGCCGAGTTTGATGGCCTCTCTTGCAACGACACTGAAACTTGATAGTGCCAATTTGATGAGTTGATCGTTCGGTCAAAGTTCGGCACTTCTGCTGCCTGATCTCATCAGGATGAAAGCCTAAAGTGAAGTTATTAGAGTTTGTGCGCAGCATACGACGGCGTCTGCAAAAGCTCTCGTATCCTGGCCTCATTTACTCGACCCAATCGTTTACTGCGTTTAAAAAGATGGAAACGGCCATAATTGTTACATCAACGTCTTGTGTCGTATACAGAATGCTAGCTTGCTTACGGACAGGAATTAAAGTATCGTTAAAACTGTCAATTCGAGAAATGAGCTGCAACGTGAAGAATATGTATGACCTTGGTTGCTTACTGGAAGACCTCATTCAATATCCTCATTATATCATATCATGTATAATATAGAGTTCAGTTCTAAGAGCAAAATATACAGTAAAACCACTATTTACAATTGCGCGTTGCGAAAATAGGGAGACCTACAATGCTACCTTTAAAATTAACCATATTCTGCAGGCACCATAATATTTATTTCGAGCTCAATGGCTTCCTCGTGCTTCACATTTAACGGTTTGCTGTTCGCTTTGCCCTAGAGATGTTTTTCTGTTCAGGAAATTGAATAATTTGTGCTAAATATTAATTGTTAAACGATACATGTAAACAAACTTAGTACTGTGTCAAGAGATGCAGTGAAATTATATTCAAATCTTGCAAAAAAAATTATATGTTGAGTGTAAATGGAAGGTGATCTGTACTACTTGAGATGCTCCTCACCAGGCGATCTTCTGCAAACATTTTACCATTGATCGATAGCACGTAGCCTTGCTGATAAAATCCAGACCAGGCGTTCTTAATTACAGCCGGTATACGAACGTGTTGTATGTTATTTAAATGTCTCGTTTTATGCATAAACTAGTGGCCCATGCCGTCATTATAAATGACGGCAAAAAATTAACACTTCACCCAAGCCCCCGCCGTCTTTTGGGTTTCATTTTTCCCCTATCTAATACTGAAGAAAAAGATTCCAGGGTATCCAACTTTTTTTTTCGCCTTTTGAAATCTGAATTTTCTCCTATCTTATTAGTTCTATATATTTTTCCCCTATCTAATACTGAAGAAAAAGATTCCAAGGTACCCCACTTATTTTTACATTTTGAAATCTGAATTTTCTCGTATGTTATTAGTTCTATTTTCCCCTATCTAATACTGAAGAAAAAAATTCCAAGGAGAATACCAGATAGACCAGCGGTCAGCGGTTACGTACACTGTGGAGATAATTCGCTGCTGGCTCTCTCTTTGGTCGCAAACTGTGGCACCACAGAAGACACCCAGCAGAGTGACTCCACACACGTGGGGTGACGTGAACAATGTCACCTGGACTTCTTCCGAAGACTCTCACGGTAACTCAATGTAAGGTACCCCACTTTTTTTTACATTTTGAAATCTGAATTTTCTCCTATGTTATTCCCATAGAGCGTGACAGATATTGACGATTTTACCTGTCATCTCTTGGTTCTATAAGCGATTGTTTATGAAGGTTAAAGACATCGCAAAATGCCCAATGCAGTATGCACTGTAGTTGACATTAGAGCACCTTTATTTATCTATTAAGAATGCTCATTGACGTCTGCATCCAAAATTACTCGTAATGACGTAACATTGATCACAATTGTAATAAGAAAGTAAACTGATATGAGTAATTGACTATAAGGAAAAACTCTAAAATATTCTATGCTACGAAGCTTGCTAAAATTTATACCTTCGATAAAATTGATTTGACTGCATTTGTCAGTTCTTTAGCGTACCAACTTGTTTATACCAACGGTTAACTGCTACAAAGTTTAACAAAATTTCTACCTTTCACCTAAAGGCCTTTGATACCCTGGAACTTACATACGCAAGTGTTTCAGCGAAGCAAAGTACAATGAGAAAATTGATTAAAGTAAGATCCAAGAGACCAGTAACCTGTTAACACAGTACACCAATAAGAACGTTCGTTTGAAGCTCACCGACAGCACCATGGATGCACTGCATGCGCCGAGCAGCACCTACCTACCTACCTAACGAAATGATAACAAGTGTCTTGTCTAAAAAAGGCTCCGAAAAGCAACGAGCTCCGCTGGCTTGGCCTCTCGTTATTCGAAGTAAGTTGGCAGAGAAGGCGCATGTTCGCCTGCGCCATCGTATGCGTCAGAGGAGCCATACGTTCTTCAGTTTACTCCCGAGCCATGCCATAACCGTATGTCAGGCGCCGTATCTGTACCTTGCTTATTATTTGAGTCCTGCCGTCCTGCCTCCTCGCGCTGTCTATCATGGAAAGGAATCTTGAGCTCATGAGTCCAGGGATTACTTTTGTCAAACTAATCTGTTTGGTTTGGTGGGTTCGCTGCTAACGATAATATTTGAATGAGATAAGGGGTTTCATTGGCAGCCTTGAGCCTCACAGGGTTGTTGATACACGTTTGCAATGCAGAGATCCGATCGTGTTTACTGCGGCTATTGTTGTTGCTCAGTTTTGTTTTAAATTGTGCATGGAGTACTAATAGCAGTTGAAAAATCCCTACCAGCCGGCCCAAGCCCTAATGATAAATTTATGTAATTAGGGAATAATGCCACACTACAAGAAGTTTGTGACCCTGTGGTTATAGTTCTTTCCAGCAATCAATTTCAGGTATACTGAAAACTATTTTACCTATAGCTGTATTGCAAGAAAATTGATGAAATTTCGTTCCGGATTCAAAGTAGAAAGGAAATACAAAATGTTAGCCATACTTTTTCGTATCACTTTTTCAGGAAACCTAATCAGTAATTTAAAATTAATTTGGAAAGAAAAAAGGAAATTTAAAATTTATAGCATGGACTTCAAAGCTGATATCTACAGTGATAGGTCAATTTATTAATTAACATTTCCGCTTGTAATATTAGGCGGTTACTGCAGGTAAAGCTCTTAACATTAGACACATAACAGTACAAGAAAAAATGTGATGCAGTCACTTGTACTAGTTACAGCAAGCATGCACTTACTACAGCATTTAGTGCACAACACCAGCTATGTTAGCCACTTAAGGTTAGGTTCATATCAGTAGACGAGAAATTATTAAATGAAGTCAACTGTGTATAGTGAAATCAGCTCCTACTGCATCATAGAACGAATGGTAGCATGTAGCATTGATAGGATGGCTACAGCATTACTGCAGTAAAATGTATGTCTGCCGATAGGCAGTCATACATTTTATCATGATTGCAACTCTACAGCTGTAAAACATGGCTGCTAATGAACGATACTTTGATGACAGCAACATGATATCTGTCTCATTACTACTGATCATGCAGTACTATCATAAGTCAATTATCATCAGTGCACCATGAGAGCAACATATCATCACTACCGTGACTACTGGCGTGTGCTATGATCATGACTGCTACTTATCGAAACACTGACTATAGATCAGTCATGTAGCACTATCCTTGCTCTAATTTATCATCAGAACCAAGAGTGCAGCTTGTCAAAAGTACCAAGAGTGCAGCATGTCAATAGTACCAAGAGTGCAGCATGTCAATAGTACCAAGAGTGCAGCATGTCAACAGTACCAAGAGTGCAGCATGTCAACAGTACCAAGAGTGCAGCATGTCAACAGTACCAAGAGTGCAGCATGTCAACAGTACAGCATGTCATCAGTACCAAGAGTGCTGCATGTCAACAGTACCAAGAGTGCAGCATGTCAACAGTACCAAGAGTGCAGCATGTCAACAGTACCAAGAGTGCAGCATGTCAACAGTACCAAGAGTGCAGCATGTCAACAGTACCATGTATGCTTCATATCATCAGTACCGTCACTATTGATATGTATGAATGTCACGACTGTATTCTATGTATCACAGTCCCTACCACAATATGTTTGGGCATCACGCACCCAAGGGTCCCGAGTGCCTTCTCCGCAGGGGATGTAGCATCTGGCCGCAGTTCCTGCTGAGAAGGTTAGTTTTGTAAAGTTAGGTAGGCTCTNTCCTTCCCCTGTGCGGCGCGGCTGAGCGAAAGCGTTCAGCCGCGCCCGGGGGTTGGAGATGCTCAACTTGCGCCTTTTTCCTGTCAGTAGCGCACTGACCACTTTGAGACCTACCTGCAGAAAAACCGAGACAAAAATCATTGACAACTTAAAACGCGCCCTAGCCGGCGCACGAGCCTGTGGTTATACACAGGAATAGTACGGCGCGATATAGGCAGTGTGCCACTGAAGCGCTAGTAAAAACTTCTACTACTACTACTACTATGTATCGCAGTACCATGTCTACAGATACTTAGCACAGCCATGCTCGCAGAGATAGCAGCTGCAGCATAGACAAGCAAACGCACACCACGCCACCGCATTACCACACCACAGTGTCATAATGAGTTGTTTTACTCTGGCTTTCTTCTGTAGATGACTAATTACTTTTGGCATAACGGCAATAGCTTATCGATGGCCAGAGCGTGAGTCTCGGCTGCTCTTTGGGAATGGGCCTCTTGGTCCGCGTACTGCCTGCTTTCTACTCTAATGCTCTTTGTGTGACCAACACGACTCAATTACTATCGCACTACCATAACTACCTACATGTAGTACTGTATGCGTGCACGGAGAGCAGCTGCAGCTTAGACACACACACACATACGCACACACACAAACTTCCCCAGCTCGGAACCCCAACGACTGGACCAGCAATGCTGCGGCTCGCATGTAAACGCGCAGCAACTGTCACGAGCGCCCAATAACCGTCGCAGAGTTCCGCGTGTATGCATTAATATGAAATGTAATGATAAAGATAAGGTTATGCTGCATTGTTGTAATGCTCTACTGTCTTGTATTCATAGTAACTCGAGTAACTCTAAGGTGAACTTGCAATGCGCGTTTGCTGCAAGATAATTACAGCTACAGTTCGACACGATTCGCTTTCGAAGGCATGTGCTCGCTGTTTTAAGACAATATATTAAATTTGTCGTGTAGCTGCCCCTTAATCCTATTTCATTTGAGCTGTACTGTTACATGGGTTCTTTCTTGCTCATGTTTTTTTTTCCTTATAGAGAAAACCCATTTTAGGGTTCCCCTCTTCACGACCGCTGGCCCCATTTAGAGACATGACTAGTAGTGCTATTTCTACACGAAGTTAAAGGTTTACTTTGAGCGGCATTGTAATAATGAATGTTTCCTAGAGATATCATGCTATCGAATTCTAGAAATGCTTACCTTTCCACGAGATATCGCCTGCAATGCGTATGATACTGGATTTTTAGTGAGTTAGGTACGCTACATCAGATCATCTTGTGTCTAAAAATATTATATTTCAGTTTGTTAAAAATTGAATTCGGTCTCACTCGCATGCAGAACTCAAACAAATATCCTGTTCTGGTGTTGCAGTGTTTCTCGCCACACTGCAAGGCTTGAGAATAGTTGCTTTGGTACGAACAAATATTGTTAAAGGTTGGCCTACTCACGGTCAAAATTCCAGTTTCCCGAAAATGCAGACAGGATGCTGACAGAAAGAAAAAACTGTTGAGAAAAATTCGAATCCTCACAGTCCGCTGCACCGCACAGTCTCGAAGTACAACCCTTTGATGTGCGCTGAATCCTTATACAGCCCGGAACAGACCCTGCTCGAAGGTCGCAGAGTGCGGACAGCGCAGTAAGTATCGCTTGGGCTGCGGCTGCAGCAGGCTCTAAATACACTACAGTGAGAAAAATGTCCCAACCGGCACGTATATCCGTGCACCGACGAACAGCACGTGTTTTGGCGTGCTCGTAGAACGCAAGTTTGTAGCGCCAGTTTTCGAGCAGCACGAGCGCGCTTTGGCAGGCATTACTCGTCACTTCCCGGGAATAATGGTGCTAGTTCAGGAACATCGCCTTTGTCAGATTTAGAGCACATATTCCACCAGCTTGCTCGTATAATAGTTGTAACGAAATGTGTCAGAACGGACTAGCTTAGGAACAAATATTTATACCTATAATTTACTACCATCATGGTAAATACTCTACATGTTTTTCTTTTATTTTTCATTTGCATCGTTGTAACTCCTTCCGATAGAACTTTATTATCTATCCACAACATTTGATAATTTTTTCTGAACTATATTTTACTCTTACTAGTAGTCGAAGATTTAAACATTTTGGCTCATACAGTTTAGTTGCCGAGGGCCATTTTATGTCTTTAATGCACCCGTTCTGTTAGGTAAAGCTTTAAAACGTCTCCAGACATCACCTTAACTTATATGACAACTGCCGGCCGAATGCCTGGACAGCATCAACATCAAGATATTTTTTCCCCGCATTCATACGACAACGTGCAGCTTAACCGAGTGTACGCTAGCCCTAATTCAAACAAAAATTCTGCGGTATCGGCCAGTCATCTTTGCAACTGCCTAAAATCAATTCTCGCTGTGTCTAATATGAACAGATAAGAGAGTCTGGACCATAATACACACATCTGCTCCGTTTTGCATCAGTCCACCAATCCAAAGCCAGCTGCAGGCAGAACCGCCAATATACATATCGCAAATACCCCGTAAGTCGAGGCGTTGTCTCGATACCTCTTGGAAGTTCCTGCCATTCTGCCTAATTAAAGACACGCGCCACTCGACCGTCATCGTCGGTGAACCATTTTTCTTAGTCAGTGAGTGACTTATTTTTTGTGGCCGCATTTGCATACATTGGGACGCTTAGATAATGACCAGCGGGCTCCCTGAGCACGGTTGTAACTCAGTCCTGCACGGCTGCTTTCGCCGTCCCCTGCAGATTCTCTTGCCAAGCCAAGTCCAATGACGACAACTTTATCCAACATCTCGCGGATTGCCCCCAAAATTTGCATTCATATCAAACCTGTTGGTCTTTTTTTTCTAATTTGCCGCACTGGTTGCACTACTTGCCACACAATGGAGGTGATTTTTTCTCGGTTTCAGGTAATATCAGCGAAGTGTTGTAGTTAGAAGCGGGTTGAGACTAGTCGGTCTATCTTAACGAGTGTTGTGCATGTAACGCAATACGAAGACGCAGATGCTCGCTATCGGGCGTAAAAGCGATGCTTTGTGCCTCTCTGCTGGCTACCTTTGTTCTTATCTCGACTTCAAAGATTCTTTTGCACACTTGCAACGAGAGAAGTCAATGTCTCGCTCAGTTGTGAACTTTGTGTTAGATTTTATTACTGTATCAATTTCAGCCATAGCACCGTTGTCTATCAGTGCCTTTAATCGAATGCTGCTCATTTAGTTATCAAAAAACACGAAGTGGCAGCTAGTGCGAAAGATTCGTAAATGTTATGGAGCTACACGCACCCGTGGATGACTTGGTATTTGTTAGGATCTCTACTCTTGAAAATATCCTCTCTTTTCACCGAATGCTTTGCGAACAGCTTGCATTTCTATGTCCTTAAAGGTAAAAACACACAAACTATGGCGTCGCATCGCCCATCCGCGTGTGGTCTGTCGTATTTTTTGAAAAGAACTAACCTTACGTCAAAGAAAATCTTCAGTGACTGTAAGTCTGACAAGCTCGATGGAGTGGCAGTCCTTGAGTCACCAGAAGAGTACCAAGAATTCTCGCCAAGCTCACAACCCATATTATGAGCAGTCAAGGAAGTGGGTCAAAAGCATAAGCTCCTCGTAATTTTGACATGTGCTGTGGTTTGCGATTTCACCTTCCTTTTCATCACGAACGTGATGGCGTGAGATGAAAGAGAAAATGCTTGCCACGGCGCAAAGAGCTCAGAGGTGACGGCCTTCCTAATCCCCGACAGCATCGTCCATTCTGTGACTGACTGTCCAGAAGAACAAATGGGCATCGCTTTGCCCTCAGCAAGGAAGGAACTTCAAGAAAAAGACCAATCTTCAACTAGATTTACAATCCATTTCCTATTATTTCATGTTGTGGAAAGCTCTTGATAGGTGGCAAAGATCGCCGATGTCATTTTGGGTTGCCTTTTGCAGCGGCTGCAAGAGTGAAGGCTTGGGTAAGTATAGAGGGAAGTGTGCAGTTTGCGAGGCATAAGTTGCAACAAGTACAGGTCGGTGCTGGGCTTGAAAGTGCCCAGGAATGGACTCTTTGCGAAGAGGAATGACTTTGGAACACGCAGCCGTATTCAATTGGCAGAGAAGGTGTCTCTAGAGGGCAGGGGAGAGAGAAAGAAAGAAAGAGAGATGCAACAAGCACTGGTCTCAAGACCTTCCCAGCGACAGCAGTCGCGTGAACACTTCTATAAAACAGCCATCTGATAACATCTCGGTAATGCCAATAATAATCGCCCAATAAAAAGACTTCACCTCCGCAAAAGATTGCTCATCGAGGCAAAAAGGTCCGCTCCACTCAGCAATATTCAAGGCAATGCTTCATAGCACGCTATTTAAAATGAGAGGCTGCCTGGAAAAGGACGGGCACCTCCAGCATTGCAATAAAAGTCTCATGTGCAACTGCAGTGAACATACAATCGATTGCTGGTGGTTACACCATCTGTAAAATTATAGTTATCCGTAATACATCAGAAACTGTTTCCCTGGAGCTACAAAAAAATGAAATGTTTACGTTCCAAATGCTGCTATACATATCAATACTCCTGTGCCTTATGTCTTATGTGACAGAATTTACATACAAATTAATCAAACACTTTATACGGAAATTGGTATTCTAGTAGTAAATCACCCTGATCGTGGAATCAGATTATATGCCAAAAATAATTCATCCAAAGAATTTTGGTCGGCACCATCTGTTCAAGAAAACGACATTGCGCTGTGCACTAATTTATGCAAATGAACCCATGCATTCAACTTAATAAACGCTTAGAATTCGAAAAAAGTGGCAAATTGTTACTGTTTCTGCTTGTTCCTCTAGAGCATGCGTTTTTGGAGAAGAAAGCGTGGCACAAAGGCTTGCTGGCTTTGCCCAAGTTGAGACGCTGGCAGACTGGCCTCTTCAAATGAAAGGGCAAGGACGTGATGGAAGGCGTTAAATAAAGAGTTACGAGATGCGAAAGTTGGAGGCTTGCGAAGTTAGATATGATCATTACTGCGCTGTAGCATGCAGGGAGCGGGCAGCTCTCGACGGATATTGCGTACTCCGCAGTGCAGTGGTATGCTTTAGCACGCATCACCAGGTCCTGTGTTACACGGCAGCGTGCTCGTACGTGGTGTAGCGTGCGCTGTGGCACGCACTTTGGTATTGCAGGAAATCTGTGGACTCACGATATCTCGTTGCATTCGATGCTCACTTTCTGTACAAAAAAAATAATAATTGCACACCTCTATCGGTTTATCATTGGTGCACAGTTGACATCATCTTCATCAATGGCTAGAGCAGGGGCTCCAAACCGGAGGGGGGGGGGGGGGCTTGCACCCCCTAGGAATGCAAAATGACCTTTTAGGGCGAGCGCAAGCTCTCATAATATAAATATGAATAAATAAATTTGTTGCACAAATTTAGAGTGAATTTTATTCTTTATCGTCTGAATTATTAATTTTGTGGGGAGTCCGAGAACGTAATAAAAATTTTCTACGGGTGCCAGGCTTAGAATAGGTTGGAAAATACTGGCCCAAGGTGAAAGTGAGAGACAGATGTACGCAGATACATGATGAGCAGAACATGCAACGGATCCGATAACTATTTTTATATCAGGATCTGTCCCAGCTTCAGCGCAGAGCTCGCAATACAGCAGCACGTTTACCGCCGGGAATAAATACTGTCCGTCTACTATAACGTAAGCGGAAGTGTGTATGTATCGGGAATAGAGTGTATGTATCTCCGTGTTTCCGAATATGTCTGTCCGGGTGACGGTGTGCATCCTTGCGGGCTGTGTTTATCCGGACGGTGTTTGGCTAATAAAAGGGTAATTTCATATAGTGCATTTCACGCAGGATATCCGTTTGCGCCTCAGTAATCTTTGAACGACGCACATAAACCTTTCCTTATGTCACCAACCCATTAACAGGCGTTGTCCACATCGCTGGTGGATATTAATGAAGCAAATCGTACGAGAAATAAGCATTTACTTTGTGTTGCAATGGGTATGATACTTGTCAACCTAAATATCAAAAGTGGGCGTTGCGGCCACCTGCGACCCTACTATATGAATCTAAAAAGGCCGGAGGCGGCTGACATCTGGCCTTTCTGTACTCTTTTGGCGGGGCCGCCAATGACAGCAAGTGCTCACCTCTGGAATATGATAACATTGGAGCTCAGAGATGAGACAAAATAATGTCCAGCCTTTTAGCGACGTCGCCGAACAATGCTATTCCTACGAGGAACTAAATTTTTATTTGGTCTCTACAGGTTTAACCCTCGTCGTCTGAGTTCAATTTCAATTATCGTAGGATTAACACTATTTGAAAGTAACTTTGATATCCACCGGAAAAGGGTTAAAACTATATTCCTCCGGCTGTTTTAAACATCGCTACAGGGTCTCCTTCTCGTGTAGAAATACAATAGGAGAAAAACAATTGGACTGAAACACCGCAACTTCAGATAGATTCAGTTATCTGATGAAAACAACTGACTTCAAACCAACGTAATCGTGATTATACCCGCCCAAAAAAAACATCAATTTTCTCTGAGGAAAGACTAATGGGTTCAACAAGGGCATGCAAGCGATGAAGTCACCGTAAACAAAGATTTTCGTGATTAATCCTTAAAGCTTGAAATTAAGCCACGAAATATACTTGATACTATTCAATGAGTCTACAACTCTGAAACTGAAAATGCTCCTTATGCGGGAGATGTCTATTATCAACCACAGTGCTATTTTTTCACACTTTTGTTATCAGAAGAATTTATTGTATGAAATTTCAAGTAATCGGTTCGTCTCGTGAGGACGTAAACCGCTTCTTCTTAGGGCGAGGTCCCACTTCCTTCATAACAACGCATTCGCTCATCCACTCTTCCGAATATTTTGTAGCGTCGTTGTCGTGCAGCAGAAATTTGT
Source organism: Parhyale hawaiensis (assembly GCA_001587735.2). NCBI lineage: Eukaryota > Metazoa > Arthropoda > Malacostraca > Amphipoda > Hyalidae > Parhyale > Parhyale hawaiensis. Next base: position 16,718,225 of record LQNS02277275.1, on the reverse strand, counting down.
GTACGGCGTAAAAAATTAATAAAATGTTAACCGTCAACTCCGTTTCCTCTTCAAGTGTCACTGGACAGAAAACAGTACACTTCTCTGCTGTTTCCATGCTACAATAATACATTCCGACAAGTGGATGAGCTAACGCGTTGAGATGAATGAAGTGTGAACTCGCTATTAAGTAGTCGATTACCTTACATAATTTTGGACAACTTGCAATGGCAGTTATGCGCGCATAATGTTCTGGTGAGCATTTTGGATAATGCTTGAAATTTAGGGCCCCTCGGTGAACAAAAAATTGCCCATACATAGAGGAAATCAGGGCTAGGTTAGTTGATTTCACCCAGCTTTTGTTATGGGGAGCAGTGACCCGAGAGAGACCCCGCAGGTTACGTTAGCCATAGCTAAGGCTTCGAGAAATCTTTCCTTAGCGCCCATTTCACTTCTTCCCCTTTCATATTCCTACATATGACGCTTTGTTCTGTTATTTCTCTTCTTTTTCGAATCATTGCTCCCATGTGCGTTGATTCTGCATGGCAACATCCTCGTTACTGGGTTCCACTTTTCTATCGTTTTCTATCCACATACTAAGTATATGTCACTTCTATCTTCTTCTGTGAGGTAGCCTTTCTAGTGGAAACTGAAACTTAAATTGCTCAATATAACCAACTAGATAACTAAATACTGTTCTTTATTTGCTTTTCCAACGTGCATGCTAGTCCCGTTCAGGATGCGGCGTTGCACCGCACACGGCTTCCACGCGCTGCGTGCCAGTGCGTGGCACCATATCACTCGTTCCACCCTCTCTTACGTTAAATCCTATTTCGCATAGTAGGCTACTCTGTTAAAATCAGTAACATAATTCTAACTTTTTTATTTAATATACCACATGTTAATTTTCGTTATTGTGCTCAACAGAAAATGTGCAAAGAAAACCATCTGCAAATATATCTGAAAATTTCAGACAACTTGCTATTTTGTTAGCGATTAAGACCGGTATTTTCAGTTGTGTGTCGTGGACAGAGCTACTACATATACTTTGAATATCTCTTAGCCAATAAGACTTAGCCTGGCGATAGTGACACACGCCGTGATAGAATGAGCCTCAAAAATAATTACTTCCACGAAATCCCCATTTTCTTCACCCTTCTTCGATTTACCTTCTGCTTTGAAGTATGCCTCCCTCTGTTCCTTCGTTGAGCTATTCAATTGGTGCTCGCATCACTGACTTGGGGTCGCTAAGGCTATGTTGTCGAAATAAAGTTGAATTCCCCATCAATATATGCCACCACTAAGCAGTACTTCCGACGTCTTCACGTGCTTGGATTTTAGATTTGTTGAAGCGACGACCCATTTGCCGTTGATTGAGTTAACGAATTTCTCCTGTTTAATTTTGACAGGAGGACGTAGAAACCAAGCAAGCAACAAACTTTATATATTGACTTTGTAGGAATTTTTTTTGGGTACAAATTTTAGCCCAGATTTTTTCTAACATATACGCTAAAAATTCGATAGCAGTGTGTGATGCGAAAAGAATATTTTGGCAGTGGAGCTCCACGATCATTCTGTAACAAAACCAATGAATTTTTTCTCTTTGTCACATTTGTCACCAAAAGCCAACAAAATTTAAACAAAAAGTATAGGTAAATTTCCATCCAGTTTCATTACTGGAACGCATTTCCAAACTTTACTTTCTTCATAAAATGAAGTAAAGATGAAATGATAAGTACTACAATTATTATTTAACCGCAGTCCCAGTCGGAAATTATGGTTGTGATTATAGTAGAATATAGTGGTGTATGAGAGATTAAAGTCGATTATGGTAGATATGTCGACCATAACATAACATTGATTTTAGTATATTTAGGTCGATATTGGTGGATTCAATATTGGCTGTTTATAGTTTGTCAAGAAACGAAAGTCTATGGTCGTACATGGATGTTTAATAACTATGTATGGTAGATGGTTGTACAAGGATGATTAAAGACTATATATGGTAGAGCATATGTTAGAGCATAGCTATGGTAGCTTATCAACGGATTTCCTTACGTACGATCATGAGGGGAATTCCTCCAATTATATGGGGCAAATATGTATTGATTGCCATGGATTTTAATGATATGGC
>LQNS02277275.1:16694689-16707297 GCA_001587735.2 Parhyale hawaiensis | reverse complement strand
CGCAAAACAATGAAGAATGAACGACGAAAATCGCCAATATATTTGCCTCTCGCGTTAGCTGTAGCACAGATACCGGATTTCGCATGTAAGGCCAAATGCGAGTTGAACATTGAATTCAGGCGTTACACGCGAAGGAAGGAACGAAAGAACGAACGAACGAAGGAACAACGCTATTAATATTATAGATCATAGATATTTCGGGTGGAGCGGTTTACAGACCCGCACTCAGTTTTGCAGGGCCAACAGCCCTCGTTATGACGTGAGTTTGTCACTTCATTAATGCACGTTTTACGTAAAGTCTGTATATTCAAGATCTTTCGCTTTCTTTTTCATAGAATCGAGTAAAACATGTTTAGATACCACGCATTTGTAATACACTGTGCGCAACTCAAAGTCACGGCTATTTCATTATGCAGAGCGTATAATAACGCAAGGATTTTTTTTTAAGTTTACCAATTGTAAAAATATACTGTATACATATTTTAGCACACCACCCAGAGCTGTTTTTGTTCACTTCGTTTTGCATGTATTCTTTGTGAATTTTGTAACACTTTCAATGCAAGATATTATGTTACAGTAACTGTCTCATATGAACTGTACCGTTCCTTTCTAGTTGTGGCGTTCCTTCCCAACTGTAGCGTTTCTGACCTGTGAGGAGCTGCTGCTCTATAAACTATAGTAAATATTCTCTATCTCATACTGTAAATGTGAATGTAAGATTATATAAGTACGCAAACAAAACGAAAGAGACACACTGTTCGGAACTTCAGTATTAGAAAGGTAAATCACCTGATATCTCTGGTTCGCACGGAAGAGAGTTAATTTTTTTAATTTACTATTCCGATGCACGTTGCTATAAGCTTATAAAACTACATCTTATTATTAATGATTATGCTTAATAGACCCCGCTGTACACTGAGGGGTATCTGTTGCTACGCGAATTCTCTCTGCCACCGCAATATGCTTCACCTCAGTACATCGTTATACCATCATCATCATATCGGCACGAAGATAACATCTTATTGGCTGCTTCATTAGCCAATATCCGTGCTCCAACTTTGTTTCAAAACAGTTCTGCTTTCAATGCTGTTGTGATCAATGGGATCTGTGAGCGTAAAACATTCATAGTTATAGCTCTGATGTCATTAGACGTATCTCCATAGTAAATTTCGATTATAGTTAGTTAACCCTTTAGCAGATTTTATACCGTTGCGTGAAGATGAATTTCATTTTTTCGTGCAGTGAATTTCTTGTGCACACATACATTATACTATATTTATATGTATATATACAGTGCCTAGACATAAGTATTTGCACAACTCTATTTTTTACGTATTTTAAAAAATTTAGGGACTGCTTCAGGATAATTAATACAGGAAGTTTATATAACATATATATATATGTATATCAGAATATTTAAACAGAACAGTCAAATGTGCACTTATAAGAAGAAAATTTAACACAAGCAAAAGTAATGAGGGACAAAAGTATTTGACCAACAAAAACATTATGACATTAATACTTTGTGGCGTGACCTTTATTGTCAATAACAGCATGGAGACGATTGTTATAGCTGGAAATTAACTTTTCACATACACTTGATGGTATTTTTTTCCATTCTTCCATGCAGATTACCTTTAATTCAGTAAGGTTTTTGGGACACCGATTGTGGACACTAGATTTAAAAAGACGCCACAAATTTTCTATTGGATTAAGGTCCGGTGATTGGCTAGGCCATGGAAGAACAGTTATTTTCTTCTTTTGAAACCACTCTTTCGTTAAATTCGCAGTATGCTTGGGGTCGTTGTCTTGTTGGAAGGTCTACCTGCGCCGTCCGTAGAATTTTTGGCACTTGGAAGCATCTTCTTCTCTAATATCTCCCTGTACATGAAACTATTCATCTTGCCAGCAATGATATGAAGATCATCAACACCACACCATGATGCTGATCCCTCCATGCTTCACGGTGGGGATGGTGTTCTTGGGGTCATAGGCAGTACCACGTTTCCTCCATACATGCCGAGCTTCGTTTCGGTCAAGAGTTCTATTTTAGTTTCGTCAGACCATATAACCCCTTCCCAAAACTAATTTCCTTTGTCCAGATGGTCCTTAGCAAATATTAAGCGGCTCTTGACATGTTTTGCTGTAAGAAGAGGAGTTTTGCGAGGAGTGTAAGAATGAATGCCAGTACGGTTCAATTCCCTAACAATAGTTTTCTTGCTGACATGCAGTCCCTGAGNAACATTTTTCGATATTTTGCAGCTCAAGTAGCTGGCCAGTCGTGAGCGGGAGATTGAATGAAATAAATTGAAAAAATACGGTGATATGTTCAAGAAAACCATATATGAAGGTATGAGGTGCCACACCTAAAACACTTCGACTCGCCGATGTGATGTAAATTTGCTACGTGCGGTCACAGCTATGTTTTATTTCAGTTCTATTGAGTCCTCCCGTTGCATTCTTTGCTTCCTGGGTCGGTCTGTCTGTCTGCTGTGCATGTGATGGTGACTCTGGTCTGGTCGGTCTGTCTGCTGTGCATGTGATGGTGACTCTGGTCTGGTCTGTCTGTCTGCTGTGCATGTGATGGTGACTCTGGTCTGTCTGCTGTGCATGTGAGGGTGACCCTACCCTGGTCTGTCTTATGCTGTGCATGTGACGGTGACTACTGTATGAGGGCTGCTACAGTACCTGTGAGTCACACTAGACTGAGCCGTCGCCTGCTGTGGCACAAGGTGATTCCACTCCCCGTAAGCCAGTAATTAACTGCTCCATTTCTGCTACAGTTACAATACAAATATTTCGGGTGGAGCGGTTTGCCGACCAGCACTCACTTTCGCAGGGTCAACAGCCCTCGTTATGGCGTGAGTTTGTCACTAATGCACGTTTTGCATAAAGTCTGTATATACGCGATCTTTTGTTTTCTTTTTCATAGAATCGAGTAAAGTATGTTTAGATACCACGCATTTGTAATACACTGTGCACAACTCAAAGTCACGGCTATTTCATTACGCAGAGCGTATAATAACGCGAGTATTTTTTTTAAGTTTACCCATTGCACAAATATACTGTATATATATTTTACCCCACAACCCACAGTTTTTTGGTTCATTTTGTTTTGCATGTGTTGTTGGTGAATTTTGTAACCTCTTTCAATACAAGATTTTATGTTACAGTTTAACTGTCTCATGGGAACTGTACCGTTCCTTTCTAATTGTGGCGTTCCTTCCCAACTGTTGCGTTACTGACCTGTTAGAAGCTGCTGCTCTATAAACTATCGTAAATATTCTCTATCTCATACAGTATATGTGAATGTAAGATTATATAAGTACGCAAACAAAACGAAAGAGACACACTGTTCGGAACTTTAGTATTAGATAGGTAAATCACGTGATATCTCTGGATCGCACGGAAGAGAGTTAATTTTTTAATTTACTATACCGATGCACGTTGCTATAAGCTTATAAAACTACATCTTATAATTAATGATTATGCTTAATAGACCCCGCTGTACACTGAGGGTTATCTGCTGCTATGCGAATTCTCTTTGCCACCGCAATATGCTTCACCTCAGTACCTCGTTATACCATCATCATCATATCGGTACGAAGATAACATCTTATTGGCTGCTTCATTACCCAATATCCGTGCTCCAACTTTGTTTCAAAACAGTTCTGCTTCCAATGCTGTTGCGATCAATGGGATCTGTGTGGGTAAAACGTTCATAGTTATAGCCCTGCTGTTATTAGACGTATCGCCATGGTAAATTTCGATTGTAATTAGTTAGCTCTTTAGCAGATTTTTTATAACGTTGCGTCAAGATGAATTTCATTTTTTCATGCAGTCAATTTATTGTACACATGTAGATTATAATATCCTTATATGCATATATATTACTTCTTCTGAAACTGATAAAATTATTGCAATCACATCTACTTGATGAACGATTAACAAGATATCGTAGAGGAAGGTAATTAATTATTGGAAAAAAATGGAATATATCGAGTTAGTACGTAAATGCGCATGCGGTAGCTCAATATCAATAGGCTATAATGTAATCCAAAATTGCCGGTAATCGATTTTAATCTGTCGTCTGTTTCACAGAATATTATGCGATTAATGAAGCAATTGCGAAAGTGACACCGTGAAGTACAAAGCATGTGATAAGTTTTTGGTTAGCTGTTATCCACACGCACATAACGGTTACTATCCTACAAAGTCAAGGAATTATCGGAGAACGTCATCACCGCTTCACTGAGTGTAGTTCACGCAAAGCGTTAGTACAGACCAATTGCGCAAGAGCTCCAACTCTTCACGTAAATGAATCACATTCGTTTCGTTGCTTGGGCTGTATGCCGTCCAGGGGTTACCGCACTCTGCTGGTAGCTGATGATAAAGCGGGTTCTTATGACAGTCTTTTGGACTCAGTAACTACTACTCAGCAAACAATTTTTTGTTGAACCGCGGCATGCACAACATTAATTTATGCTTTCCTAAAGATTCAATAAAAAGTCGCGTCACATACCGTAGCAGGGGTCACTACTGAGGGTTGGGATATCTCTTCAAATTTGGAGTAAATCAACCTGTTGACGGTTAGCGTCGACTTATGTCGATCTCCCGATATGTTCTTTAATTAATGGCGTTCGATCACACTAGCTGTGGGGAAGCACATCTATTAAACCCCAAATAACTAACTAACTTGTATTCTTTTATAAAAAGGCAAGACCTAAATGAGTTCTAAAATGAATTTTCGATTTTTAAAGATTTTTAGTAATAAACCTGTCCTCCAGGCAGTTAGTCTTACTTATAAGTCTCCGGTAACAGTAACAGGTTAAAAATGTGAGAGCCATGACCTTGCCTGAAGCAAATAAACGGACACAGAAACGTTTTCAATCACTGAGTACCACGTAAATGGTGACCATAGAGACCTTCATATGAACCCACCTTTAGCGTCAATGAATACATTTCAGTATTACCATATACGACCTTATAGCCTCCCATGACTAGTGCATCAATATACAGTACAGTGCTCGTGAATCGTTCCATTGTCTTCTCCTTGAGACTACTGTTGAATACAGATATTCTGCTCTGTCTATGAAAAAAACAGTATTGACACTGAAAGTTCGGAAGAAGGAAAATATCAGAGACTATATGCTTGGGTAAAATTTTCGGTCTTGGACGGTGCATGTGTCATCAAGCTGGAAAACGCCTAGATTCTTGCAATGGCTTCTGCGAACGCAAATTGCTTAAAGAAGATGGATAAGATTATTTCGCTAATAATTATGTAAAATTTATATCACCATCTGTTCCTGATGATATTCCTATCAGTTTCTATGAATTTTTCAAAGCTCGATCTGCACATAAATTTGTGAGTTACTTTGCCAACAGACAATCTGACTGGCGGATAGCACCAAAATTTAATCATTTGCTAACCGACAGTTAAATGTACAAACAATAACACACAAGCAAACCCCGATAAAAATATTACCTCCTCGGCGCAGGTAATGATATCAACTTAATAGATATGACTTTAGAACGTTAATCCGCAACGCTATTTCTGTTATCGGCGTTCAACGGTACTATCTCTATCACATGCCTCAGTTTATACGCAATTTTCAGGTTAGTAAATTATATCAAAGTTAAAATTTGAAAACTTGATGTGGGCGTAACGGCATGACTCCTCAACGTCCCAACTAAAAATGAAATATCAGCCCTCAGAAATGATGTGACGAAGTGAGATACATCCGTCAAAACTAACTAAATCGTAAAATTAACTTGCCTACGTCATTTCAGCTGCTTTTGATTTTATTAACTAGATCGTCATGGATAGTATGCGAAGAATAAATTTTCACTCTACATTCGAGCTTCGCGCAAGTAAATCGTATTGCAAGGAACGTATCGTTTAGATTCTGAATTCGCTAGTAAGCAGAGAATACAATGCATATATGTACTAATAAGTGCACTAATTAACTTATTAGTACCTATTATTAAGTACAACGGAGTATAGGCTGATCAACGATGGCATTTTAGACTCGAGCATACTTTGTGAAGACAACGACGAGGAACTGGCGCGCACAGGTCGGCAGTGACCCAGTACGACTTAATTCTATTAGTTGCGGATGAGTGAAAACCGCCCCCTCTCCCCGAACACCTCCCTGGTAGTCTCCGTACAGTACAGCGGCCCCACAATGGGAGCTCGCTACGTACTGAGGGAGTGGCCGGCTGCCCATGCCATGGCATTGAGGTCGCCCCTTCATCATTAACTCGGAATGGTGGCCGATGGGAGCTCAAACTTCACGGTTAATTAATCTCTCGAACTAAACAGGTTTTGCTGAAGCCTTCCAGTGTGTGACAGTGCAGGCAGCAGCCTCGGTTGTAGCGGCCCAGGCTCCCGAGGAGTTGCGGCTCATCAGACTTCCTTTGAAGGCTGTACACTTGCGAGAATTTTTGAGACGCTGGTGTTTACTGCCGCCTATGGACTTGTGGTAGCAAGCGTGATACTTTCGACTCCCAAAAGAATATTTTACAACGGTAGATGTTCTGCTGAATCTAATTTTTAAATAATTATTTACAATATTGAATTTTTAGACATGCTTCGACAATGCAGCGTAATTCATTTCAATGAACAAACGCGTGGTAACACGATTCATATCATGGAATATCTTGTTAGTAAATAGACTAGGATATATCTCGGGTTTGTACCTAGTTAGGAAATTCCAAGTCACCAGTCTGCAGTTCACTTTTGTCGTTATAATTAGAGTACAGTCAGATGTTGCCCTAAATGGAGTAGTGGCACCAACTGTTCGAATGTTGTGCTTTAAATGTTTGTCTTGCACAGTAATTGTCAATATCAGTTATGTTATGGTCACATTGTGTAATGGTGGCAGGCATAGAAGTTCACTCATAAACTAAAGTTTGTTCCTAGGGTACTATTATAATAGTATGCTTTTTTACGCAAAATTAGGAAGGAGAGAAAGTACGTTAGATAATTATCTAACGTACTTTCTGTGCTCTCTAATTTTGCGTGAAAAATTTACAGATACTGATCTTCTACACAGGCAAGGGAATCCGAAGACGATTTTTTCATGAGTAAATTTATTCTATAGTGACTTTATGCCAATGTTCGTATAATAATTACAAAATATGCAGGTACTGTTCCTCTATAGACAACTACTAAAAGGAGTTAGTAATTTCTTTCGACCAATTATTGCACTTCTTTTATTTAGAGATTTATTTATTCGTGTTTCTACTGCACTGCCATGAGAGCATCAACATTTGCAACCTTTTACCAGGCGGTGACACAGAACAGAACTTTTACCTACTTTTCTTTTTACATACTTTTCTTTTTGCCTACTTTTCTACGCCTGTCTGCTGTATTCAAATGCTTGGTAGTGGTTATTGTTACTTGCAGTGTGTTAGGGGCTTCTGATCACCTATTCCTTTATTTTTTTTATGCGAATTCCCGCGTTTAATAACTGAGTGTACGAAAAATTTTATTATTTTCAAAATCTTGTTAGTATTTTGAGAACATGTGACCACATTATTGCTTCATATTCGTACGTGCACACAGCATGTGTGTCATGCGACAGCCGGGTGAAAACAACATTGATCAAGCGGTCAATACGCAATCATGCTGAACAATAATAATCTTCGAAAAACGCTTTTATGCTTGCATAAACACTATGCCTTTCCACTCTATGAAACACAAACTTGATAGTATCAGCTTGTATGATTTAATCTTGCGTATTCTGTGCGAATAATCTTATTTTACAAGCGGTAAGATAATAATAACAGTAATTCATGCACTCAAGGGTTAGAGAAATCTGCAGTAAGTAATCAACAGGAACAAATTCGAGCTAGATATTTTTGCCTTTAGTTATTGATTGAGCGACCAGAAACTTGCCCTTAGCACCAAATTGCTCAAGAAGAATCCACAGAAAGAAGAGCAAGCTGCTGTACGAGAGGCATCCATCGATTCAGCGATAGTGATGCGAGAGGCCTAAGCAGGTCCGTCAGTATCTTCACGCCGAACCTCTTACTTCCTTGCCCCGTGTCTCGGTCTCGATTGTCGGCTCCATGGGCTATGGAGGGCTAAGGAGTCTGCCCTTACAGATCTCAATGTCAATCTTTTGCTGAATTTTTTGGTGTATTTTTCAGCTAGTGTCTCTCAGGAGCAATATATGCTTGTGGATAGTGTTAGAATTTCGTTATAAAGATTTCTTTAGTCAAATTCGTGGTATTTTGTGAATAATATACATAGGATTCCAGTTAGCATATGGAATTGTTTCACAGTTTGGCACATGAACACGAGTCTGACTAATGCAATCTTGGCAATGCAGTAGCACTGGAAAAAAACAGTCTTAGTTCAAGAAAGCAAGACCAATATGAACATTACAGGCTGTTAGATTTAACCGACGCTCTACAAGAATCGCTTTCAATATGAACGCCAAAACTACGCTGCATATGAACCCCCAAGGCGAGAGAATGGGGTCTGTCACTGGAAATCTGTCAGCCGTTTTCTGATACGCAAGAACTTGAGGTATTACGATGCAGTGCTATACAGATAGTATCATTCAGGCCCAGAGGGTATCCCGTACAGTTTGGACTTTGAGAGACCTGCTTTATGTCAGCAATCCATAGGGAATATTTGGAGACTGGGGCTGAACGATGAGGGATACATAGGGAGCTACTTCAGGGTGACTGTTAAATTTGCTGTATAGAGTACGTGCAGTACAGTGCACGCTTCCTTGGCGCGCTTGCGCCCGTTTATCATAAAAGTGTGCTGCTACTTCTTGGTTTAACTGCCGCTAATTAAAACAGTTATTCTTTTCGGGAAAGATATTGCTTTATTTGGTAAATTTTAGCCGAAAAAGCCGATACACCAGATGGTTTCGCTGCTGTTATTTACATTATCTAATCTAAGGGAAAAATGTGACATTACTCTCAGTGCGTGACCTCTTTATGTGAATGGGCCCGTAACTAGTGCACTAATGTTTTTACTAGTTACTGGTAACCGTATTTGTTATCCTCTTGTGTCCTTCATTGAAGTTATTTTCAATACCTAACTTGTAATAATTTATGCGTCCTTCGTAGCTTGACTCATACGATACCTACCTTGGTTATTACATGAGTTTCGTCAGACCTTACCGTTTAGTTCTGTACTGCCTTATTACAAGACTTAGTTAACTGCATGGGAATTGCTTTCACCAAAACTACATTTTGGAACACTTTTGTCTAGCTCTGGCAACTATAGCTGCGCTGGAATCGAATCCAGAAACACACTTTGCGTCACTTCAAAGGAATTTTGCCATTGACGCACTCCCTTGATCGTATAACGGCTTTTTATTATAACATTGAAGTTATGTTCAGTAACGTGCGTCTGTGTGTCGTTAGAAGCACTAAATAAATTAAAAAAACAAGTAAACTGAAAACGTAGTTATCCAGATATCAGTGTTTTATATTTAGAATCTTCGTCGATTGACGAAGCCATTCGCTAAGAATATTACTTTTTCAGTTATGAATAAGAAATGTGCCAAAGTGGCTTGAAAAATGGGTTAAGGTTCTTCTCGGACGGCTGAACTGGCTGAGCACTTTTGCACTGAGAGCTGCAAACCGTTCTAAGTTTATTTTCTGTTTGTTTAACCGCTTTTCATAGGGAAGACAGTTCAGGTACAACTCTTCAATTTGTCCCATCGTACTTTGTCGGTGCCTTTATTTATTTAAATTTTGCTACTGTAGTTCACAGAATTAAGTATTCAGATGCTAACGACAAATTTACAAGTTCATGTTTCGCTAAATTCTGAGAATTTGTTCAAGCTGTCAGAACGTAACTGTGACAACATTAGACGATTTACATCGTTAATATTGTTCATTTAAGCAAATAAATAGCAACACAGAAGTCACTTGTTGGTAACGTATTTCTCCTCGACAGAGCAAACGTTTGACCAACAGGATAGCCTAAATTTATAGTCATCATCAATGCTGGTATTTTTATTGGATATCAAAGCAATGAGACGGAGTGGACTATTTTCTCTAAAAGTGACACGATATATTATTAAATTTTCTCGTAATGTTTTCTTTTTAATTTAGATATTCGTTACGCACTTAAGGTAGCAGGGGTTTGCGACTTACGATGAACGATATATTTAGGAAGCGCATTGTCAAAGGAGTCTCTGACTTGGTATTTGTTGTGTACGTCGATATATGAAATAAATCTATGGATATTGTACTGAAAAATTAAGTCGAATATCCGGAAGGGTAGGCAGTAGGTTCAATATTGTTTAACTCATAGTTGCTTTGTGAATAAACTAATGAAATATTACTTTAGTACTTCAGTGTCCCAATTGCACGCAATATAGTTTCATTGATTTTGTTAATCGTGTCCCAACTCATTTGTGTGCGAAAATGAATGTATAACTATGAAAATTTAATATAATTTTACCTTCGCATGCATATAGCTCCATACTTATTTGGTTTGTAATCACTATACATACTGTTCCGCAGACAGTGCTCATATTATCAGAAGTAATATACACACAATATTTTCTTGTTTTTATGCTCAGTCCGATAGATTAACATCTCTGCAATTAATTCAATTCCCACTTGAGCCGTAGTATCAACTCAATATTGTGGAAATGGAGCTACATGCCACGTCCAATAGCTGCGCAGCAGTTGCGGGAATCCTCATACCTTCCATGTACTACGTCAGACCTCTCCGTAAATCCCTTAGTTTCCCTCTTGTACAACACATACCTATGTACGTGACAGCGCAGAGTCGCAGAAGCGGATCAGGGCCCTTTATGAAATTAGCAGCTTCCAGCAACTGAGCAACAGCTGCTTATCTTTGCTCTGAATATATCTGACCTCAGCGTAATCATCACCCTTCACTTTTACGTAACTACGCAGTACGGGTCGCAGAAATGAAAATACTCATGAGCTGTTGCTATTGAAACTGGTGGTAATATGCAGTAACTAAGCAGCAGTTGCTAAAATTTCCTAACTTCGCTGAGCTACGCATACCCTCTATCTAATTTATTTCTCACACGGTAACTACGCAGTATCGAGGAATTAATCAAGGTGGTTTTTGAGATTGATAGCATCCAGTAACTGAGCAGTAATTGGAGGAATCCTCCTATTTTTATAATATTGCACACCTGGCTTCTACGCAATTCGTTTAGTTCTTGATTATAGATACGGTAATTACGCAAAATCGCAGAATTGAAACAAAGCTGTTTCAGAGACTGGTAGCTTCCAGCAACCGAGCAGCAGTTGCTGGAATCGGAACCTCGCGGGCTTGGTTTCATTAAAGTCTGGCGTCAGGAGTGGCAGGCACTGATTGCTGGTGTGCCGATAGCTCTGTTTTGCCTACCCTCGAGTCCGGAAAGTGTCAAGCGCCACCACTGCCTTGCTCAGACCACGATATTGGGCGGAATATGAGAACGATCTGGAAGGTTCATAGAATCACTTTGAATTTGGGAATGTTTTAAACCCTGAGGGTCGTTAAATTTTCGGCCTTCTCAGTAGTAACTTTTTTACAGCCATCGCCCGAACCTCGATTCGGAGTGGCAATGCAGCGCTCAGGAATGAAGTTCCGGACAAGCAAATTTTATTTGGAATAGGTTTCGTTTTCCCGATCTAAGTGGATGAATCGAATAGGCGTGTTAGCGTGTTGCTACAATCACCCTGCAGTCGCTCCTAAATCCAGAGGAAGCTGTGTCTCTGCAGCAGTAATTGAGGCTGCACTTACGAGCTTAGGCGGGCAAAATGCTTAATAGAGATTGAAAATGCGCCCACCGGTCTGTAGTTGGTGGCTAGTATAGTGCGGAAGAGTATATTCGCAAGGGATGCTGAACTATAAAGCTAAAGTATTGGGTGATGGACAGTGCATTGTACAACTTATAATAATATTCAGCTGGTAGGTTGCTTGCTTGGTTGCGCTGTTACTCTAGCAGTATTACATGAGAAAAATGCATTTCCTCAACGGCAAATCTGAAATCCAGACATTGAAGTTTTCTAAAGTACGTGTTAGCGGAAAAAAAACATGGATACTGAAATGTACAGCAGTGGCCAACTATCACACTGACTGGAGTATTTACGAATGAACATGAACCACTATTCTACAGAGCAGAACGAGAGAGGAAAGGGACGAAAAAAGTTTCGGTTTCGTTGCAGAAATTATCGACTGCAACTTTATAACGCGGGAGCTTCTTTATCTTTCGTGTACTGTATACATAGAGCTGCTTTACTGATGCCATATGCATAGGGGCAAAACAAAATCCAGCTGAGTGTACCCAGAGCAAACCTTTACCTTTGATACCTTTGATGATACTTCGGACGAGGTCCAGGCGACGTTACGCACGCCGCCCATCTTGTGCAGAACTAGTGATGCTGCAGTCCGTGACCAGCGGGGTGGCTAACAACGAGTTATCCCCACAGTTGACGTAGCCGCTTACAGCAGGTTTATCAGGCACTTTCAGTAAGCATACGTCCAGTAAGTGTTTAAATTTCGCAGTCTCTGTACCGGTGACATTTCGAATGTGACGAGGCATTTTGTTGAATAATCTCGCCCCTCGGACTACGAAACTATTAGAATACTTTGTGGCTATCGCATC
>LQNS02277275.1:16657292-16671061 GCA_001587735.2 Parhyale hawaiensis | reverse complement strand
TAAATGATACTAAAGACGAAACCATCTCCAGATTCACTGTATCACGGCGACTGAATGAAATTGGTCTTCGTGCACGTCGGCCTCAAAAGAAACCGCTAATCAGTAAGAAGAACAAAGTTGCAAGGTTGAAGTTTGCCAACAAACACGTCAACAGTCTTCAAGAAAGGTGGTCTAATGTTTTCTTTAGTGATGAAAGAAAGTTCAACTTGTTCGGGAATGATGGACATACAGGTGAGAGATACGATCCAAGATGCACAAAGAAAACTGGTAAATTTGGAGGCGGTAGTGTTATGATGTTCAGAATGTTTTCTGGAAAGAGTATTACTCCTCTCGTCCGTCTGAATACGCGTGTCAATGCTGCTGTGCATAAGAACCTCTTGGCAGATCATGTTTTGCCAATCTTGAACAATTCCGACACTGACGGCCCCATTTTCATGCAGGACAACGCACCCTGCCACAAAGCCAAAAGTGTGTTAGGGTTTCTTGATGAGGAAGGAGTGGAGACTCTTGACTGGCCTGCTCAAAGTCCTGACCTCAACCCTATAGAGAACCTGTGGAAAGTCTTGAGTGAGAAAGTTATGGCTAAAAATCCAACAAACACTGAGGATTTGTGGACAAAGCTTCAAGAGGAATGGGACAGGATTGATATTTAACGATGTTGCAATTTAATTGAATCTTGCCCTCGAAGATGTGTTGAAGTCATCAAACATAAAGGATCGTTCACAAAATATTAAGGGTGAAGGTTTTTGTTTAATTTGTTGTTTTGTTGCGTTTTTTTTGTCAAGTGTCCCTTAATTCTGCTCACACTAAATTCATATCTAAACGTTAAATATACATAACTTTTTCTTATCCTTCGGCTCGCAATAAATTCTTAGCATATTATTAGGTATCCCAATACCTCTTTTGTGTTAAAATTTCAGCTTTGAATCTTTTACAGTTTTTGAGATATGAATTTTTTTATTTTTGTCCCTTAATTATGCTCGCAACTGTAGCTATCATCTTGTTTTCATGAAGCAACCGCAATGGTGGTGCACATGCCGGCGTCTAGAAGACTTTCACTTTATAAATGTTGACGATGGCCGCTGCACGGTATATGCCTTCAAGTTTCGGCTTCGAAACGCTCAACTTTTTTATCCGTTCCGTGTAATTTTATTTCGGCGTGGAAACGTCTCGATCGAGATACTCACTGCATGTGCACTGCAATCTACATCACGGTTGAAATAGACGATATCAGTATCATCTGGAACGTTAACCGCGTAAATCGCTAAAGTATAGATAACTCAAGTTTTGAATAGTATTTTGTCGAATGCAATATCCTGCAAACCTTCTTTAAAGTCAGAGAAATTCTCGTCCTCGTAAGAACGTAAATATCAAGACGGATGTCTTGATAGTAATACTCGTCATTAGCAATTCCTGTAATTCAGTGAGAGACTTTCAGGAATTATTTCTGAAATAGAAACATTCCAGAAATAACCTGATCTAACTGAACTTATCATTTAATAATACTGGCTAATGATACCAATGTTAGAACGAGTTCACACGCTATTCACATCAATGCGTTCGCTTATTCACTTGTCCGAATATATTTTTGTGCCCTAGAACTGGCAGAAACTGCACAGTTTTCTGACTTTTATTTCACTCCAAATTTAAAAAAAAATATCTGTAGCTTGCCTAGTGACACGATTGAGACTGATTTACATGTTTTTATAACTTTTTGTGGCGTACACAAAGTTGTGCTACCAAACATTTTTTGGACGAGTGGATTAGTGAACAAGTTGATGTGAATGACGTGTGAACTAACCATAAGATTCATTCTTCAAGAGCAAAACTAGTCGGCTTCACAGCATTCTGAGAGCGCGTACCACCCCTGAGCAAGGCAAAGGTAACGAAATATTCAAGTTGGTGCTGAGACCACAATTTTCTTTGTATCAATACCAAAATCTAATCATTTGTGCTTTTTAACAGTATTAACAATTCACTAATTTTCTTGAAGATCCGTTCATAAGTTTTTGAGTTATGCTGCTAACAAACATTAGTCAAAATCGCAAACAGATCAACCGATCATCACCAAAATTGATCATTTATGTCTTGTAACGTTACCAACAACTCATGTAAGCTTCATAAAGATCCATTCATAACTTTTTGAGTTATTGTGCTAACAAGCATAAAATTAAGAACATCGACAAACTAACGAACAAATTGATCATCACAATAATTTGATCATTTACTCTTAGTGATGTACATAACAACTCGTGTAAATTTCATGAAAATCCGTTCATAATTTTTTAAGTTATGGCATTCAGAAAATGAGGTAGACAGACAAACAAACAAACGGATGAACGGATCTTCATCAAAAAGTTAATCTTCTGTTCCTCGTAACATACCTAACAATCCCTGTAAATTTCGTCGAAATCTGTCCATAACTTTTTGAGTTATCCTTGTGACAGACAGAAAACAGAGAGACAAACCCGACGAAAAAATATCCTCCTTGGCGGAGGCATTGATAAGAGCAAATTTTCCTCTCCATTCGTGTGGATTCTTGTTGCTTTTTCAAAAATAACGGCTTCTGAAGACGTTTGGAAAATATAGCAAAGCCCTCGCTCGAAATTTCGTTAACCTGACGTGTTCCTACGACGTCAAAAGGTTACTACTCTCCCCTTGATCGAAACCTACGTTTAATGAAGAAGTAACACCATAATCAGTAGACAATATATAGCTATCTTGGCCCGAAAAACTGCGATAATGAGCGGCAAATCATGCAAATATCGAATAAAGTTGGTATAGTGTATTATTAATTTGCAGCAGTTCAAGAAGAGCACCATGAGTAGTACATTCAGTGCAGAGCAAATATACGCGAGGTCTCACTCATGTGACAAACATCGATTACGTATGGTAGTATACCATTCATAGTGGTGTAAGAAGAGTATTATATCTGTTTTTAGTATAGGAGTATTGTATCTAATCCGAATCAATAATAAGAGTTGTTTTTTTTTTTTTTTTTTTTTTTTTTTTTTTCCTGTAATTATTCCTCCTTGCAGACTACATCAGGCCGGCCAGCACACTACAGCCTCACTTGTTGACGACTCGCCATGAAAGACACATCTAACCTGACCTCCTCCTCCCCCAAATTAAAGTTTCAAATTAAAGTTTCAAATTGCCAAGTTCTCAAACTTCAGTNTTTTTTTTTTTTTTTTTTTTTTTTGTTCATATGACTTTCCGTGTAGATTCACGCTTTACCGTTATAAGAAAGATGTCTAAGCTTAAACCTAATTAATAATTGAAATCATATAAAGCCAATGTCCCAAATCTGACACTCGATTTCATGTTCAAAAAACAAGCTTGATGTCCTGTCGAATTTCTATTTCAACTGTAAATTTACTACTTGTTTGATAGATGCGATTACACTAAAGGGAATTTTTGCACAATTAGGACACCAGATGGTACGCTAGACCATATTTTATTTTTCGAAATGCTAAGGTTGCTTAAACATGGCCTTTCATGCATGGGTTAAAATGCTGTTCGGTGGTTAACATTATTATCGCCGTCATTGGGCTAAGAATGCCATTTGGTGGGTACTTATAGTCCATATTGGCCTTAGAAGCAGCTATAGGCCGTTTATAGTTTAGTTATAGGTAGGTCTTAGTGGGCTAAGAATGCCGCTATAGCCCTTTTTGGGCGACTGAAAAAGACTTTCGTATAGGTGTAACATTATGGCAGTAGTCACATGTGGTCACTGGCCCGGTAAAGGTTAATACAGGGCTGCAAAAAAATTTCGATTAACTTTGCGTTGCCGACCTGCAAAATTAGAACATGCGGAAAAATAGATGAGGCAGATAACTGACAATCCGACTACTGTCATCTTGCCACGTGTACGGTACGCATGGCCTATAGTAGTTATACAATTATTATTCCTGGGGGGAGCTCCAAAGTTTACATTAGACGTAATCGACAAGAGTGATCATAAATATTAACAACGCTCATAACTGCACAAGCCACATCTGTATGAAGCTTGCTGCTGCGCTAATATTATAAATATTCACTGCACAAATTACTGCATAGGCGACATAATGCTTGAAGGTTGCCTCTGCGCAAACGCTAAAACAACTTGCAGTGCAACTATAGTGTACAACTAAAGTTTTTAGAGAAAAACCTGGGCAGTTTGTGCTTTTGTCTACGGTTTCTCCATAAGCAGAGACTTGCGTGCTGCTATGATATACGACCTCCAGAGAAGACAACAAGAAGCCAAATGAAAACTAACAGCCTGTAATACGAGAGCAATAATTACTTTTGAGCTAAATAGTGGTCTAATTAGTCAATTTTTGCGCATTAGCCCCGAGCAGCAAATTAGTCTAAGAGCAGAAGCCTCGAAAGCTACAAAAAAAAAAACGGCCAAGCTAGAAGGATAGACGAAACTGACCTGAGAGTCGAGGTCGATATATCTGAGAATGCCAGCTCCCGTATCGTGCACGGCCAAAGGTTCGGGTCCTCTCCGTGGCATACTGTCCGAAACTGGCAACCGTCAACCATCTTCTGTTGCCACCATACCGTGCTTGTGTCACCATACCTATCTGGCACTCTCTCACCATAAACCTAACTCATCACCGTACATTGATTGACTGGGTATCACTTGACACTCAACACATGGCACTTCTTTTTTTTTCCAGTAGGCAAGTCTCGTAATAAATAACTATAACATTCACTAGAGATGGAACTTCCATGAAAGGCTAAACTACTGCACTAAAACCACTGCACTGGACCTATGACATTTTAAACCTAATCGAGGTTAAAGCACTGCGCAGTATAACGTGCTGGGAGGCGAAGTGCGCCGTATGCTGCTAAAAAAAGCACAAATGCATCCAAATTTTGATTCCCTAAACTACGAATCACAAGTACACCGTAGTATTACTAAGATACAAATTTCATTGCGATACTAATAGCGGTGGGAAACTAACTCATTAGGATCTTGACCTCCTGGGATTTACTCTCTAGCAGCGGATTTAATGTCATCGGTTCTCCCAAGTCAATACCTACTTTATTTTGAATATATTTCATTGATGTTGAGTCAAGTCACTGGAGAATCGAACTCCATTTTGTAAACACTTTCTGTTGATTGGCAAACATACAAGAGCGAATTAGTTAATTTGTTCAATTTTTGCATGCTCTAGTCTAGATTACTGCTTTGTAGTTGGTTTTAAACGGAATTTTTGACAGACAAGACTACTTTTAGTGTGCTTATTTATTTTTTATCAAGAAACGTTGGCTTCAAAGTTAGAAAGTATAGTACGCAAGCGTAATTGCTTCATAGTGTTCTTCAATTCTTTGGCATAGTCTTTCTAGAAATCATATATGCCATTTACCTCATTTTAAAAAGAAGGTATAAATATTTCTAAAATTTTTGTATTTCAAATAGGCTATTGCTGCAAGTCTTTAAGTGCATAGTTAGAGGAAAAGAGACTCTACCTCGTTTGCACAGATCGTGAGACAACTTCAAGTGGGATGGTGATTATTATGAACACATTACAATGGGTAACTATTAGTAACTAACATCTGAGTATTTTTTTTTAATTGCATAAATTTGTATATTAACTAAAGAAGACTCCGTGCTCCGTGTCACATCCAACAAAAAAAAAAATGCAAGTGTGAAGAAGAAGCGATGCTATTTAATTCAATGTGTACGTGGAGTTAGGATGTTTCATAATTAAAGTAGCGCATATCATACCAGTACACTGCAATGATGTGACTTTCCTTCTAACAATACATTGGGAAGAATCCATGCATACACCACAATGTCTTTTGTTACTAGTGGGCAGTAGAATAAATACAAGATTGTTCACAATATATGCATTATTGGCTACCTTAATTCGTGGTTCCCAGTCATATCAAAGGTGAACCTCGAGGTTTTGCTCTAAATTAACATTATGGACAGACTCACACAGTATGAACAATCATCAAGGTGTAGTCCTTCAACTCTTGGTTGTTAGTGACCTAATTAGATATACCTATGCCTAATTGAATTTGATAGAATCTGAAGATGATCGAGGTTTCAGCCAGCCACTCACTTCCGATTACGATGCAGATGAACAAGGCAGCCGTTAATAAAGTAAGAAACAAAATTATACGAAACGTCCCGTTGTCGGGGTCCTAGTCTCAAGTGGAGGGCTAATTTGATAAGTATGACAACATTTTAAAAAATTATCCCACAAAGTAAAGTGATGCTTATATTTGAAATTAACCCTACAGTTATGAACGTTTACTATGAACCCTAAAGTATAAAATTCATTATCGTCACGTATTAACGATCTCAAACATTACTTGCCGACAAGCTGGCACCGATGAGAACTCAAAAACCAGACACTCAGTCACTTGTTGAATGCCTAGATATCAGTAACGACTTATTTATGAATCTCTACAGAACACTTTGTTCATTTTTCTTTTTTTTAATATAGCTAGCAAGAAAGCGACATTCTTGAGTTTGCAGGAGTATTGCTGATACCAGCTCAAGAGAATAGGGTGATGATTCCACGCTGGTAGGTGGTGGTTATCATCTAAGGAGAACAAACAAGAACCTTCAGCTTGCGAGTGTAACTGTCGAGTTAGTAGCTGCTGAATTGCTGAACAGTTCCCTACAAGATTTTTTACATGAATTAGAAAATACCGACTGACTTCAGCTGAAAATAATCTACGTGTACAGAAAAAGAACTGACGAAAGGGACTCATTATCTTGATTATTATATGAATATAATTATTACCGTACTATTGTCATTGATAATAGCGGGTTCTAAAACTGGGTGTAATGGTTCCATAGTCTTCGCTACTGACGAGTGACATAATTTTGAAAACGTCAATACCAAGCAGTAGCAACATCCACCAACAACAGCACTGGTCCAATCTACAAGTTCACCAAAATATCGCTAATGGAATTAGAGTTGCTGTAGTATAAACCTATTTTGTGGCAGCCCTCGACATGCGCTGGTCACACGTCATTCGTCTCTAAGAACCTGCGGTGGGGCTGCTATATAGCTCGTGCAATGGCGAGACTTGTAACGATGGCACCACTACGTTACCTTGCCGCATTCTACGCTACACGTATTTTTGTTTTCTGCGCACTCCCAAGCATTGTACGCAAGAATTTCATTAACGTTGCTCTCGGAAATTCATGGTGGAATACACTTTTTTCAAACACAATACCGGAAATTTTCAGAATAAACCCATGTGAACAGGTGGCACTGACATCGGGATGGCGCACCTGGTATTCGGCACCTGCATATTTTTCACGGCCGCCCGGGGCGGTCTTCGACTGTCAACATCATTCAACCATCCCACGCACTTATCTACCATTTTGGCCTGTCCTTGGGTAAGATACGAACTATTGCATATCATTGCACACATGCAATTAGGCTGGAAGGTAAACAGAGAGCGGGTGCGCAGGTACGGTAACGTGGCCAGGAGGAACTGACTGCCTGTGCGGCGCTCGCGGTCTTGCACCACGGGCTATCGATTTCCGCCTCCGACAATCAATAGGAAAGCCACTGGCCGCTCTACTACACAGCCTTCCCGCCTCAGCTGGCTGCCGCTGCCTGGAGCTGGTGGTAAATGCTTGTGCTACGAGTGCTCGTGTACTGACTTGAGGGTAGCAAGTGCTACTCGTAGGTGCGTACTACATGGGAGGGGGAGGGGGCAGCTTCAGAGCTCCTCAGCTTTCTGCATTGCAGCAGCTGCGGTGGCAATGCTTCAGCTACTAGTAATGTTGTTGCTACCCCTAGTACCCGGCACTATTTGTTGATGTGTATCGTTATAAAAGTATACAGGAAATTTGTATTGATATCGTTCCGTTAAGCAGCCGCTACGGTAATGGTTGGTAGTGCTGGCACTACTATTACTCTTGTTGCTGCCGCTAGTATACGAGCTGCGAAAAGATATATACGTAGAGTATTCTTAAGAAAGCACACAAGAATTTCGTATTGATAGCCTACTGCTTTGCAGCTTGCTGTCGCTACGTGCGTGTAGGTGCTAATGCTCCTGCTATCAGCACCTTTTGTGTCTCGCTGTCGGGTGATGAGCCAGTTAAGATACTGTTTCAAGCACTTACCCGTTGTCATAGTTCTAAAAAAAATCCTTTCGTGACCGAAAGATAATGAGTATTAAAGATGTACAATCATGGAGGCTCGTTGTCGCTGTGAATGACTGCATGTTGGACAGCCTTCATTAGTTTTTTTTTTAGATAACTGATCCAAGCTAGAGTCCTTACAGCAACTTGCCGCCCGCTGTTTAGCACAACCTCAACGACAAGAGTCTAAGAAGCCCTGAGCGCGTATCAGATACGGTACGGGGCGTGGGCACACCCGTAGAATTCCACACTGTCGTCAATACAGCGTAGCTTTCGCTTTATTTCAGCGGCTGCAGTCAGTTTTCTTCGTCCTCTTTTGTCGATCACCTACAAATTAGCACGATACCTACAAGTAGCATTTGTGTCTGTACATATGCTAACATGTTCATAAGAAACACACGTGTTTCTACGTATTATCTATGCTAGTTTGTATTCACCGTGTTAAAATAGATATTTTATGCCTTGTTTTTGAATTAGTAATTCAGTGAAATCTGAAACACGTGCAATTTTTGAGCTTTTCATTGACATTGGAATATTGACAGAGGCGTCATGGACGTCATAGAGCAAACATTCTATCTATTTCACTCGCTGCTCGTGGATAAAACATATACACACGGTAGTCAAAAGAATGAGTTTTGTTATCTCCGCGTCTAAAGGCGTTGGTGCGTCCATTTCGACAGCAAACAATTGCAATGAATTCTTAGTTATAATTCCATCCAAATGTGAAGAGAGGGAGACTCTCACACTGGATCCAGACCTGGCTCACTAGGTGGCAGCAGCGAGTGAAGCTAAAAAAAAGAGACGAGTGACTGGATGCCGGTCTCATTTGGGGTTCCACATGGTAGCGTGCTTGACCCACTTCTGTTCTTAATATACATCAATGATCTCAATCTTTATATCTACAGAAAAATCAGTAAATGTGCGGATGATGCTAAACTATATGATCCTGCCAGGAAAAGAGCTGAGCTCCGATAAGATCTTCACCACCTCACAGGGTGAGAGATAAGCTCAGCTTTAATAACGATAAATTTTCAATGATAACGTAGCACTGCAGAACCCTTCACTCGATTGAAAAGGAACGGGACAAAATTGGTAGCTGTCACCCAACAATGTGACTTGGAAATAACTATTACAAACTTCAACAGTTAGCAAGTTGACAAGAGTATGAAAATGGCAAACAGGCGTACTGGGATTCATTGCCAGGAATTTAGACTACAAATCTAAGGACATAATCATTCCCTTACACGAAGCACTAGTGCATCCACATTTAAAATTTACTGTTCAATTCTGGTTACCACGTCAGGGCAAAGATATAGAAAACATGGAAAGAATCTAACGCTGAGCAACAAAAATTGATAGGTACCTCAGGTGCGAAACAAGCCACACGAGTGTCGCCCATATGAAATGAGCCTGATCTCACTCGAGCACAGACAACTCAAGGGGCAACTAACTGAAATGACGTACCTACAGAGAGACTGTTTGAGAGAGACGTTACTGATCGCCTCCGAAACAACGGTCAAAAAATCCAAAAATGCAAACAGAAAGATCGAAGAACTACCTTAAGCCAATAGTTCTGCCCGTATTTCATAGTGAATATCTTGAATAGATTCTCTTCAAAAGTTGTCGGGCAAGGAGATAGTTAACGCGTTTCAAAATAATTATAACAAACTATTGGGAAAAACACCCTTCACAGCTAAGAACACCTCTTCCAGGAGTCACAAAGTCTTAACGGCCAAAGCCTCGGAGGCCACCTTAATCTTTAATCTTTTTTCTCCAACATCAGCTGACTTAACACCTCTTCCAGGAGTCACTAACTCTTAGCGGCCAAAGCCTCGGAGGCCACCTTAATCTATAATCTTTTCTCTTCCACATCAGCTGACTTAACGTCTCCAAACTCCGCAGATCTGCAACTATAAGTCATGCTTGCAAGGTCGTCTCTTTGGCTGAGGAAGTTTTTTTTTTTTCAGATATCTAAATGATACTGACATACTGGCAATGGGCATGCAGGACCGGGACGTGAGTCCCGGCGGCTCTCTGGGAATGGGTCTGTTGGTTTGTCTACTTATACGACCATGAAATCTAATCAATAATCTACATGTCCGAACTAACTAATAAATTGAACTGACGGCTAACATTTTTACACGCTTTTTGGTAAACTCAAAACTCTTTTTACGAAGGCTCAACAAAAAGTTCGGACGATTAGCTGAGGATACTATTTAGCCTACAGTCTAAGCCTATGCACAGCTTTCTAGCACTGCTAGTTTTCACACAGGAAGTTTTTAAAGCCAAGTGGACTGCTACCAGCATGGTGGACGGGTACTAGACATCTTACCCTAACGAAAAATTGTGAGCGTACCGTAACTGACCAATACCTCGGCAGGCAGAGAACAGTGATCATACACGGCCCCCTTAGAGGATCACCGCGCATGGGCACAGAACAGCGTAGGTTAAATTGAGACACCCAGGTAAACAACCCCAACCACCCTTCATTATCGGTACAACTTACCCGAACTCCATATACGCCAGTGCTGCTTGCACTTCAAGAAAAGTACCAACAAATAAGTAACTGATCAACCGAAAATGACAATGAATATATGTCCTGAAAGCAATTTCAATACTGAACTCCTATATAAAACAGGAAAACCGATGGCCAGATTGGCCTGGAAACCGAGACTGAAACCCTGAATCTCCCACAAGCATGTCAAGAATCCCTGCGAACTTTGCCAGATTCTAGTCTATCGTCTCCAGTAAGTTGTCTGGCGTACAGCGGGTCCTGTGCTTCGTCGATTATCATACTCAATTTGTACGTTGTGAACTGAAGAACAAATTTTATACAGTAGCGTCAATGCATGGAGAACGTAATTGAAGTCAAACACCATAGCAACGCTAAGCGAAACTGTAAATATCTTCAATTTTTGGATTTCAGTGTGGGCTACGAAATAAGTGCATTCAGTTCTATGAACAAGGATTCCCACTCTGGCCATCTTCTACAACCTGGCATAATTTTCGCTGATCGATCGACATCAAACCGACATATAATTAAAAAATCTGCAGCCTGGCCTATTTGTTGTTTTTATATTTCGTTAAGAGCGTAATACGAAAGATATCCTTATATAACAATACGCGTCACATATTTATTTCGTGTCAGCTTCTTAAGAAAATAGGCGAAAAATAGGCCAAGTTGCAGATTTTGTAATTAATTTGCGGTTAGATAGAGATCGATGACCAGGCTGCAGAAGATGGCGAAAGTGATATCCTTATCTCTGTATCTGAATGCACTTCTTGCTTGAAATATTTCTTGAAATCGATGCAGATATTTGCAGCTTCTGTAGTTTAATTTTATGCCTTTTTTCTCTCAGGTTACGACGTATAGATTCAGTAGATGATCAACGAAGCACTCACGTTGTGATGATTTTTAATGGGGCAGCGGACACAATTATTTCTTCTAGCTTGCTATCCTTTTTTTTAGACGAAGCAGTTTTGACTTCATAGGCTAAAATTTCAGTACTTCAATGAAGCAGATGTTTGAGTTTGAGAGCCAGTAGCATGGCTACGGTACGCTCACAATGCATATAAGCTAACTAGAGTTGCATTCAAGTGTCTTTCACTTTTTTACTCAAGGTTTTGCTTCTTCCTCTCACTATGGAAGACGCGCGTGAAAGAAGTAGGAGCTGGATAGGGAACGTAAAGCAAAGAACGAGACTACTACAGTCTAAAGAATAAAGACGAGCTACCGATAGAAAGGGAAGACGCGCCTATGCGACACAGTGTCAAGAAAGACTTGATGCAGAATGGTTACAGAAGGGAATGAGAGCTGCTGTTAAGCGTGAGTGGGAAAATGAGGAAGCGGCAAGTCAGAGAAGAGAGAACCTAAGGTTGAGAGCACGGCAAAGGATCAATGAAGAAAAGGAGGAAGAAGCTAGTCAGAAAAGAGAAGATTCCACACCGGCCAATATTAGCAAACATATCGATTATTGCATGAATTTTTTTTTTTTTTTACGCACGGATCCACCTGTAAATATATAAACACGTGACGGTGTTGATTATATTGTGTGGATAGGCAAGAAGAGAATATATTTGGGAATGATTCAGTTGTTTCCGCTGATACCTCATGTCTGTTTAATTACAATTATATTCACATTAACTGTGCAGCGTTCAGTAGCGCGCGCTAACCGAGCTTCTATAATAGCTCATTTGCTTTTATCTATGTACTAGACGGCCCGTGACCCGTTGGATCGTCATCACGATCATCTTTGCATTCGCAAAAAAGCAGGTGTTTATTATCTGGTCATAGAACACACGCTATTCGGCCGTCCTCTCCTGCCTGTCAAGGAGCTGCCCATGCGGCTCACTATCAACAGATTCATTGCTTCTGTAACGAATATTCAACACCCATGCTGTAAGTATAGTCAATTTATATGTTACGTATTTCAGTTGTATTGCCCATGGAACCGATAAATTTATCATGCCCGTTCTTGAGGTCGAGCTCAGTTTAACTTTCGTATCACAGATACAATCGAATTAAAGAGCTAATCCATGGAAAGGATGCGGCTGTGCCCTAGTCCCTCGAATTTCTTCCCATCTAAAAGCGAAGAAGCTGTGTCAAACAAGATACAAATAAACGCGACAAAAGTAAATAAACAAGCGCACAAGCAAGGTTCACAGACTTTTAGTATAATATTAGACGACCCTTGACCCGTTGGGTTGTCATTGCGATCGTCTCCGCTTTCGCTAAAAAGGTGTTATTTAGCTATGCGCAGACCACCCGCTATTAGGCCGTCCTCTTTTGCCCGTCAAAGAGCGGCCCGTTCAGTTTACTATCAACAGATTTTTTGCTTCACTAACGAATATTCAACGCCCAGGCTGTAAGCAAAGTCAAATTATTATATGTTACGTATTTTAGTTGCACTGCCCATGGAACCGCTGAATTGATCATGAATGCCCGTTCTTGAGGCCCAGCTGAGTTTAAACTTCCGTATCACAGATGCAATCGAATTAAAGAGCTAACCCATGGAAAGAATGCCACTGCCCCCTCATCTTCCGTATCACCGATAAAATCGAATTAAAGAACTAATCTATGGAAAGAATGCCACTGCCAACGCCCCCCCCCCCATACCTTGATTTTCTTCACGTGTAATAGTGAAGAAGATATACCAAACAAGACACAAGAAAGACCGGTTCACAGACTTTTTGTATAATACTAGACGACCCCTGACCCGTTGGGTCGTCATCACGATCGTCTTATCTGTCTTTCGTGCCCTTTTTGCTTCCTTCTCACCTGTACCTCATACTGATCTTTTTTCCATCTATTCTTCCTCTTCTTTCCCGGCTTTCTGTTCCAATGCGCGTTGATCCTGGGTGAGAACACCCTCATGCATGGGTTCCACGTGCCTATCGTCACACTATGTGTCCCTTCATTCTTCCTCTGTGACATCGCCTTTGTTGTGGAAACAGAGACTTAAACTTCTGAATATAATGACAATAATAATCACGATCGTCTTTGCTTTCGCACTGAAGGAGGCGTTATGTAGCTGGTCATTGACCACACGCTATTCGTCCGTCCTCTCCTGCCCGTCAAGGAGCCGCCCATACGGCTCACTGTCAACAGATTCTATGCTTGTCTAACGAAAGCAAATTCGATTTATATGTTACGTATTCCAGT
>LQNS02277275.1:16615397-16640497 GCA_001587735.2 Parhyale hawaiensis | reverse complement strand
AATAATATCGACGGTGTCACCAATACGAGCATGTGTAGCTCAGCGCCGCACCAGCACCGGCACGTCCGTCCACCAGAGCTAAAATGCAACCGGTACGGCCTGAAAAACCTGTCAAAATATCACCCAGCAATACCACCATTGTGATTTGAAATAAACCATTATCATCATGAATAATGTGCATTTATGGAGGCTGGTTAGCTGTTCAAATCGTAGTTTTATAGTATTGTGTTGACACTAGTTCTCATTTATGGACACTGGTCATTTTATAACACTACAAAGTAGTTCTAGCTCTGTAACTAATGCTAATTGTTGCAAGACTGGTATTGGCTATAATTTTTAACTGCTTGTATTTAGTTGCCGAATAGCATCTGGCAATAAAAATATCGCATCAGTGGGGGTATTCTTGAAATTAGTGATAACAACGCTATATGCATTAAATCAGCAAAAATCAGTGTGAAGCTGCTGTGAATATGAATATGGAATGATTACGGCTGATATGCACTGATTTTCTAAGCGATCATGTTGATGTAAAAATATGTACCTAACAAATTTGCGTACCTTGTTAAGATGCACTTCAAATGATGAAAAGCAAAACACTAAAATCCTGTTTTCGGAAGGCCATACCGAAATTGAGTCATTGCACTAACATGCCTCCGTTGAGTGTTTGGGAGTTCTGAAATTAATACATATTTACGGAACCTACCCAAGTCTGAGAAAGGTGGGAATATGTTACTGCCGAGCCTATAGGAAGGTGAGGATTTTTTTTCTCATCATTTGCTGCTTGCTAGAAGACGGCGGGCAAGTTGTAGGGTATAGTAAATGGTGCAAGGGATGCATTTAATTCTATTACATGTTTCTTCAGTTTAGGAAAAGCGAGAAAATCTCTATAAAAGTTGATTGCCTGTAGTATGGTTACTTAACATGATGTTGTAGCTTACAGTTCTTACACTAACTAAAAGCATGGATCTAACACTCTAAGTTTCTCGAAGTGTGATGCATGAAGTCTTGATGAATCGTTTTTTTTTATTATTTTTTTCAAATTAAATGGTGCCGTAGATAACTCGATAGTCGTAAAACAGAAATGCTTAGATGAATCATCGTTCTAGCAGTCAGTATCGAAACAATATATGCTTA
Source organism: Parhyale hawaiensis (assembly GCA_001587735.2). Classification (NCBI taxonomy): domain Eukaryota; kingdom Metazoa; phylum Arthropoda; class Malacostraca; order Amphipoda; family Hyalidae; genus Parhyale; species Parhyale hawaiensis. The sequence goes on along the minus strand of LQNS02277275.1, from coordinate 16,639,363 downwards.
TCGCTTATTTTGCCGGCGGTTCTGACTAGTACGTATAGTGATCTAGATACAGTAATGCACCTAGCTTCAACTGTAGTCTGATTTTTCATCCGATGGCTCTCATCGTACAGCTTTAGATCAACTCTTAGGCGCTAATCACAAACTGAATTAGTTTTTTTTTTTGACACTGCTGAAGTACTAATCTTCCATATTATTGACATTTCAAGTGAAAGTTTAGCGGACTAAGTTGTCTACATCGTTTTTACATTGAACCCAGCTTCGTATATATACATATTGGACACAAATTTCTGGTCAATTTTGAAACAAATAAAGAGTTCCACGAAAAAAAAATCTATTTTAGCATTTTATAGTGCACAAACTAGGGGACAACTATTATTGAGGTATGCAGCTAAGGAAGCTTGTTAAAGCAGTTTGCAGCACAAATGTAAACCATCGTCGTCTGGGTATCTTACCACATGACGAAGTGCACGAGGGAATTCAAAAAGTTCTCGGAATTACTGAAAATATTTTCCATAAATTCAAGCTTTCTTGCGTTCATGCAAATGTATTGCTCTGCCAAGTGTGGTCCTCTTCTCCGGAGATTGATTGTACCAACTTTGACGTCAGTTGATGCACTAGGATAGGTAAATGAGCAATTACTCATTTGAGCATCACCATGAAGCGGTTGGTATCGAAGTCGCTGGAAGCTCGTTACTATCAAATTTTTCTGAGCATTGCTGTGGTGAGTGGTAATTGTGTTGCGTTTGAATGAATACGAAACGAATGGTAGACCTTTGTTTTGATAGCAGATTTGAGACTAATGATTCCTAGTAGTTTGATAATAACCAAAAATGAGGGCCTCCATTCCTTCGTTACCACCATTTTTTATGACCTGGCTATTGCCATATCTATGGGTCGGACGCCTGCTTTCATATTAGACCGCATTTGACGTTATTGGTTCAGTAATGACGCTGCGAGAGAAATTTTCCTCATTTTTTTTTTTTTAATTCCCCTCGTATTGCACAGTTTAACACCCAAACCATTATCTGTTAAAGAGGAACTCAGACAGCAAGTTGTGAAAGACAAATCATGTCGATTTCTAAAATTTCTTAAAATTATCTTGAAATTTGCGTGTAATTTCATGAATTCTTCAGTTCTGCCAAAATGTAGCATTATTCGTGTCTGCTGTTAAACGTGGACGGCCTCGTAAACGAATCCACGCGATAATAGAGTTAAACAAAATTATATATAAAGAAACATTTCGAGCCAACTACAGAAACTTCCAGTGTCTGATATAAGTATCACTTGGTAAAAATAGGATCATTTCTGCCGCACGTAAAGAGTTGTTAGTTGCCTGAGTTTTCCTCGTATATAAAAAAATTCGAAAAAATGAAAAAAATGAACATGTAGTTGAGGACAAAGAGAAAAACACGTACTTCATTTTAATTCAACTATTGCATCGATTTTAAAAACTAATGGAGAGCCTAGATAGCTTCGCATGTGTAATTTTTGCGTGTTAATGTTCAAATAAACTTTTGAATAAATATAAGTGCTACAAATAATTATTATTATTATACTAACAATTTATTGTGGACACACTTAGAGATGAGTTCTCTAGAAATGCAAAGAAAATTATGCTATTCATGAAGTCTTCACGAGATTTATCAGAAACTATCCAATGTGAAGTCTACAGCTCCTTGACGGCAATAGGTTGTGCCCATCTAAGCCCACATGAAGTCACCATATGCCAGCACTGTTATGGAGTGGCCTTGTGCCAACCTTTTCCGATTGTCTTCAACGAAGTGGTCTTGATTTGCAGGCTGACGTTTTCGTATAACGATTTCTCTTTTTTTTCTAAATTTACAAGTTTTCTGTTGGATTTAGCTCAAGACTTGGAGGTGGCCACTTCATTACAGTCGCATTTTTATCATCAAATACTGTTTTAAACTTTTTGGCCGTATGGCATTGTGCGTTGACAAGCGCGTAAATGCAGTTCCAGGAACCAACAACTCTTTTAATGTTGGAAAGACATAGCGTATCAAAATATGGTTGCAAACATCTGCCTTTATTTTCTCTTTAACCCTGTCAAAGATCAAATGCCAGAGGCAGAAAAACTTCCCCAGACATTCACAAAATTCGCGTTTAGGCTTCATTTCCCACCTTTATCCCTTCAAACGTATTAAATACCTCCTGAATAATCAAAATTAAACTAGCTCTCTTGAATGAAAAAGACGCCTGACCAATCATTATTCTAAAATGTTATATTAATATAATATTGTGTTTGCTTGCAGAGTCAAGTTGGGCATTTTGATTTGTTTTACTGATCAGAGGTATATATAACAGCTGGGCTCCTTGTGTTAAGTCCAAAATCCTTGAAACATTGAGAAAAAGATTTCAAGAGAGACCAACTAGACCAAGCAACTAGACCAAGCAATTATATCACGTTCCAAATTAGTGTTATTGAAAGAAATTATTAACGTTATATATTGAGGTGGTAGCGAGTTAAAATATAAACCCCTTTTATTGCAGCTTATTATGTGTCTATGGTTTCTGTCTGCCATAGAAAAATTTATTGATAACAACTACGAAATCGTTTTTTTTTTCTGTTACTGATGCGTTAGTCGGTTTTCGGATAACAGTCTTATAAAAATACGTTATGGTAGGTACAGGGATTTGCACTTTCATGTTACAGCCGTAGCATGTCCTTCTTGAGCAGTTTCTCTCTCTCCACCCTCGAGCCACAGTTCAAGGGAATTTAACTGTACAGCACCAACTAAAATATCCACCCACGAACTGCAAAATAAAATAAAAAAACTTCCATTCATAACGACTGCGCCGCCGACAGTCGCACACTTGCACTTCTTGGAAGAAACTCGGCGGGCTTGTGTCCGTCCGACCGCCGCCGCACTGCGATCGAACCTGATTACAGGAATTGAAGGAATCTCATCTGGCGAAGCGCTGGCATCAGCACTTTATTCAATATCATGGCGTTCACGCTCCAAAAGATGCCGTATGGACTAATACTTGATGTGCTGCAGGGTGTCATGTCCCAGGATTGCGAGTTGCATGGCAGTATAGTCAAAAAAGATTTATCCTCCTAAACGTAACATTCCAGTAGTGATATAGTGATACATACAGGACTACGAGCTCGAAACTTCATTTTGGCTTATAAACCTGCGTCATGAAAGTCCTCGACACGCGTACTGCAAATGCGAAGATATTTAATATTTGCCTTGGATGTGTTATATAATGTACAAATTTGCCCATACCGACTTAGCAATGGTATCAGCTTAATTTCAAATACTCGAGTTTGCTAATTTGTAATAAAATGCATTGATGTATCTTGTAGTTACGTTATTGAACACTACCAAATACATATGTCATAGCTGCCTAGATAACGTTTGATTTGAAAGATTATTTATCGGACCATTTATTATGAACAGGCATCCTGAATTCTGTTTAGGAAATTCTAATAGCTTAATCATGCGTACTTTAGTTCAAACGAAATCTCACTGCCCCCAACTCATGCGGCATTCCTACACCTTCGTATCATTCAGTGTCACGCAATTAGTCTTAAAGAGCATGTATGTCAACATACGGGCTACATGTGAAGTAAAATTTCAGTGTCGACCCCTTAGTGGCGAGGTGGATCTTACGGTCTAGTTTCAAGTAATGTTAATCTCAAGAATAATTTCTGTTTGATGTAAACTGTAAAGAGTTAAATATCCTCGTGTTTGCTAGCTACATAAAATTGGAAAAAAATTGTCTGGTGAGGGTCGCAGACTCCTAGGACAATCGAACGCGTTTTATTTTAAGCCAATCTAGTTTTAAGTTTAGATGGTTCACTTTGAAGTACACAAAATAATGGAATTTGAAACAGCTATAAAATGATTTCTCCTCATCGTAAACTTGCTCCGCAGTGACGATTGTAGCAGCCAACATAACCCTCATAAAACCCTCATATCTGCGCAGGCGGAACTTTTTTTTTGTCCTCTTTTTTCAACGAATAAAATTCAACCACCTTACGCATTCTTTCAACCTCGCCTGGTTCGTACCTAGAATTGATGCTAAAGACAAAGCTTGCGTTATTAATTCTACAAAAAATTTTATGCCCATATAGATGTTTTACGTAAAGATTTTTACCTTATATGAATGAAATCGATGCGTGCGAGTTTCAGAGCGTAAGCTTTATTGGAGTGTCAGCATCGAAACCTTCAATGCACTCATTTGAAAACACGCGTCTCCTTTCATGCGCATTAGCCGGGAGCAGAGAGCGAAGAAGACAGTCTCAAGGGGTAATAGATTTCTCAATTGCAGCTCCTGCTGACTCAGCTGCTTTGAGCATCGGTGTTTCTTAGCCTTAGCAAGGGAAGAGAGTCACGTTAAGAACGCTAAGAAGCAGCGCCCCCTGGAGATCCGGAAGACCAACTTGAGTGTGTGCAAAAGTTTCTACATTACGCGGAGTGTTCAGTTAGAGCCCCCGTAAATGCTGTTCTTAAGGTTCAACTTCAAATTTTGCGTCTAATAATGACTAATTAGCCTGGCAAGAAATACTACATCTAATTAACTATTGCATTAATATCATTTCATCAAGCAAATCAGCAGCCCTTTCAAGTCCTCGAGGAATACAACTCTGCTAAAACTTACCAGTTTGTTTTGATCTTGAAACACAAATACGCGGCATGTTCTCCAATGATTAAACAGATCCCTGCCCAATTATCTGGCACGAGTCCAAACTCTATTTGTCTTGGCTTGAGCGAGTCTGCAATGATCAGTCTCACAGCGGGAGCCGCTAAATAGTTCTCGGCAGGGACCAGGATTGTCTCCGATTGAATCCTCTTGAAGATGCGAGCACTGAGACGCCACCGAGACAAGCTTATGCGCTCCGCTTCATTCCTCTCTGTGATGCCAGGCAAATTTATTTCAAATTAGCTTGGGTGTCCCTTATCAGGCAATCTTTTTTCTCCGTAAAGGCAACTAGGAACAAGAGAAGGGCTCATTACGGACACGTTACGGAAATGCTTGCCTGCCCATTGATGCCATGCACGGCTTTATACTCTGCAGTTAGCCGTACACTGATCAAGAGCTTAGAACAAACGAAGGATGTTTGAGATAGGACTCAGGGGAGGACCTGATAGAAGCGGCCACAAGGGCACTGCTCAGGACACGTCACCTGCACGCTTTCAATATTAGGAGCTTGATAACCTCAGAGTCCTTTACGGTGAGATGACGCTTCTGGAGAAGCTCCTCGCCTCTGCTCCTTCGAATGGAACTTGTGGTGATGGTTGGGTGTGCAATCTCTGTTGGTTACGTTGATGCCTGTGCAGTCGCAGAATAGTTGTTTATCCTGACCAATGTCCGTGGTTCAGCCGGTATACCGGCATTGCGTAACACATGCCCTATGATGTCACAGACAATTGTAAGATTCTTTGGCAGTGCATGCATGATACCTGCACAGTTCTACTACTTGGCAAGTTCCCTGTACCCTCAGACTTTGATTATAATAATGTAGCATTTTTACATGAGGTAGCCTTATATAATTCAGCAATGTTAAAGCATTTGATAGCGCTATGAACATTTTAAAAATGAGCAACCGCTAGCATTAAAACTCTCCTGCGTTTTTCTCTCTTGGTTAAATAAGATTAAGCGGACACTTCGATGTTCGACATCGGGCTGCCTTACGCTTGTTTCAATGTAACCAAGTATCCTTGAATATTATTTCTAGAGTAAAGTAATGTCTCATCAGCTGGTGGTTAGCCCTCTAGCGCCGAGTATCAACAGTGCTACTCTGTTCAACCAAAACATTAATTTACTTCTCGCTACAAACTTTATATTCGGAATAGTAAGGTTAATTGCAATCATCCCGGACTCTTTTTACAGGTCTATGCTAAGCTTGAGGCCCATCACCTCCCTTTCCCTAATATCTCTCTCCCTTCCCTGAACCATCACCCCTCCTCCTCCCTACTTGCACAGACCCTTGAGATGGTCGGAGACCCGCCAGCACAACTCGTTTATCTCAATAGCCCTCCTTAATTACTGTCTTTAGACGCCATTTGAAAGGCAAGACGACGATGCCTTGCGTCGAGGATCAACTCTCCTGTGAGCCAAACATTCACGCGACCTCTCGGGTGGGTGGCGCTAGATGCGCGACCATTGCGAGACTTGGACTCCTCTATGCCTGCCTTTCACCTTCGTATTGGTAGAAAATCATAGCTAGCTCATGCGAATAATAAAATTAACCAGTTGCCTAACTTTAATTGTTTGAGTAGAGTATTTTTGAAGGGTATAGTTATAGGTACTTTGATATTTCTGTTTAGCTCACCTGACGGTACTAGATAGACGAGGCATGAGTCACTTCTGTAGAATTGAGTTTTCGACAGTTTCTGTAATTATTGCATTTGAAATTCGACCGGAATTAGTTAATGAAACTCTCAACATTAAGACTGCACAAGTTAAATCTAATCGGTCTACATTACCTTACTAAACGTTGGTGAATGGAAGACACCATTCGACCGGAACGACCGGAATTAGTCAATGAAACTCTCAACATTAAGACTGCACAAGTTAAATCTAATCGGTCTACATTACCTTACTAAACGTTGGTGAATGGAAGACACCATTCCACTAGTATTACGAGCTCTATCTATCAGATTTCAATTTTGTTTACTTCACTGTCAGTGATAGGCATGTTATTAGCACACCATGCAAAGTATGGCTAAGCAGAGGGGCTTCAGAAGCGAATTATAAAAGTATGTATATCAAATCTGGAGGCAAAATATGATCGTGCCCAGAGCTTGGTGCAGCCCAATCAGCCCTATGGCAACGCTATTTCAGTTCTTCCGTCCTCCGTACAGCAGCTTAGAGGTTTCGCAGTCTGTGTTCCAAACTATTTTATATGGGTTTTGTAATCAGCAACCTCCCACCTCTCAAATTATTAAGATGTTATATAATTTCTTTAACTGGGCCAAAGGTCACAAATTTCCATTACTGTTGAGTCATTATAAGGCCTGTTTAGCTGTAGGAATACAAGTAATGCCTGCAAACTTTTGTCTTGAAGACGACCTAACGTTGTTTGGCCTTGTAATGCTTAAAAAAACAGGCTGCGCGGCGCTGAGAACAAAAGAGAAATTACCATCACAGGGATGCGTCCAGCTATACTGAAGTCGTGTGTCATCGACACTGAATCTTTCAGTAATATTGTGATCCTTATGCTATCTAGCATTGTTGTAGTTATAGTGACACATTACCTGTGTAAGTTTATTGAAAGGTTTGCTCCGTTCTCACCGAGTAGACACTCCAAAAACTTAATAATTATTCATGATGTTTATGCTACTTTTAAAATGCTTAGCATGGGTAAATAATATTACTTTATTAAATATAATCTCTACAGTACTAGAGAGCTCCGTAACCCCTTACGTCCGGCATTATTTACGTCCATGTTTTGTCATAAATTTGCACACGTGAAATTCGTAGCGAAAACGCGGTGTTAAGTTGCACCGTTGCATGACCAGATGCTTTGCAAACGATCGTTAGAAAAAGTATTATTCTTTGTTAGAAAAATGATTACTTTTTCTAGAGGTTAGAGTGTTAATTGATCCATTATGTAATAAAGAAAGCTACTATTATTGGTAAGAATATTAGCCTTTTCTTCAGATAAATTTTAAAAAAATCGTTTTGAAACTAACACTTGACTTTTTTGGTGACGGATCGAATATGCTATACGCGGCGTAGTAGGAGGGGGGGGGAGGATAGTAAAGCTCGAAACTTGTCTAAGGTTAAGCTAGCAAATAGAAAATATGCCTTAGATTGGAAACAATGTAGCTCTATCATCGATCTAAACAAGAAGCCAGTACTTGTCTGTTTAAATCGTGTGCAGATGCTCAAACTCGTATGTCTCATGGCAATAGTTTGATGGCCGTGTAACGTTGATATATAGCATTTCCGCGGCTTTATGCATTATCAAAGAAGTATTTGCTCCTTTAGATTTATTAGTCACAATGCGTATGCCTATCATAAAGCTCAGTGGTGCTTGCCAAGAGCATGATAATAATACATATAAAATTATTTTACTGTTGTTTTTAGAAGATACTTGAAATGGTAAGAAATATCAGCATCGAGTCACAAGCTTGTTTACTGCCGACTTAAGTCACATGAAATTACAGGAGTTTTGGGATGTACTATTATCAGCTTTGAGTAACCAAGTCAATTGCTGCTCGCCCAATCCGTAAGCAAATCACTAAATCTCTAGCTGTTGACGGTGTCTCTTGCACATAAGTTCTACCTTCCTATGCGTCAGGGGAACTTTTTCTGCCCCGTATTGACAGGCAATCACACAAATCGCCCACTAGTTCTGTATATGCTCTGAACGTAGTTAGGATGATTGAACGGCCTCATATCGACTGATCCCGGTCATGCAACTCAAGTTCTTTCACGAAATACTAATCACTGAGGGTACAATTAAGAGAAATCCTCGCTAAACAACGATTGCAGGAGCCTTTCGTTCTCGTGCTCTTAGAAGGTTCGCTTGTTTGTGTTACAAAGGTTCGACATCGGCTCAATACAAAGACATGTATAGAACGGTGAGCGATGGTGCGTGCCGATGGGCTTCCTGCAGAGCATGCGATTACCCTTCACTTGTGGGGCGGTGAGGTCAACGAGCCCCAATGGTCTGATTGCAGCACCTTGCGTGGCGTTCAGTAGCAGTATAACAATATACCTCAGCTGATGTCATCTATTATCTAACACCACTTTTATGATAGACTACCCTCCATTATTTGCTACAATATGGCGCAGCTTTAGCGAGCCGTAATCGTCCGATGAGAATACGAGATGATTGTTCAGCATGAGATGTCTGCCATCCCTACAGTAATCATGCAAACCGCCGCCTTATTCGATTTCAATGTTACACCGCTGGATTAGTTTGAACACCATGACCAGAGATGTCTCCTCTGACACGTAAGGCCATACTCGTTAGTTTTATGGAGGACGCTGTATTTCCTATAATTGGAGTGCATTCCGTAAGAAAATGTTTAAAAGAGTATACGAGCTTCACTATACTGTAGTATTTTACGGTGAATTAAATCTTAAGTTTACAAGAATTTTTGGTATATGAGCCTGCAACAGTTAGTACTGTTTTCAAAATTTAAATGAATCGATGTGAGTGATATCAATAGTTTGAAGATTTCTTCAGTTAGATATTTATTAGATGTCCGATTGAGAATACTGTTTTGACAGGTACAATTACATTCTATTTATGGACATAAGATACAACCGGAAAGCTATAGATCTGTCTGGAATTATCACGCATATGAAATCACCATGTGAGTGACAGCTAGTCACTGACCTTGGTTGTGCACCACTGAAAGCGAGTGGTATATTAATTTTGTATGTCAATTGCATACTGCAGTTTGCTTACATTTTTTTGTGGCTTTTTTGAGACATAATCAATGAATCTGTCAGTTCTATGAAAATTTCTCCATTAACATAGTTTCCAATTCTTGAAAATTTTATTCAGAGCAAATGCTTCGTAATACCTTTTCAATGAGAACATTACCTGCAGCTGCTGTTAGTGGGTGAATATATGATTTATTTAATACGATTTTGAAACAGCCAGAAATTGTTTCAAGTGCTTGTTAGCGCTATTTTGCCAATGTTTTGTGTGAACTTTTTTATAGCATCTATAATTGCTGAGTAGAATGGTCTGTTTCATGCTATTAAGAGAAATCTAGCAATTGGTTTTAGTAGTAAAAGTGCATTGTTTAACGTAGACTTTTGTTCAGGATCTGCTAAGTAAAGATACAGATGCTATGGTATTGCAGAACGTCGAACAATCGTATTCAATGGTAGTATGTACTACTTTATGAACATTTTATGGAGAAATGAGCTAATTGATCTATTTTATGACATTACCATACGTCTAACAACTTGCATTCATTAGAAGAAATTACTACTTTTCAAGCATTTTGAAAAGATACTTCCTATAATTGTTTAGTTCATGGCATTACGAAACGTTTAACAATTGCATTCAATGGCAGTAAGTGCTGCTTTTATTAAACGTTTTAAAGAAACATTTCCTAAAATTACTTAGTTGACGTTCTTACGAAACATCTAACAATTGTATTCAATGGCAGTAAGTGCTACTTTGTAAACGTTTTATGGAGAAGTCCGCGGTGCAATGAAACGTCTGTAGTGAAGAAGCGCTCCCGTTAAATGTCGTGTCGCCGTCGCGTGAGAGGAGCCAATTGCTGCGCACGATACATTCAAGTTAGTCACATCGTTGTTGTGGCTGATGTATATCTGACCGGTAACTGCACGGCCTCTCCGGTCCAGTTTCAATTTGGTCCATTCCCTGGCGACCGCCGTAAGAATAACATTACCGGCTGCACTGGACGACGGTGATATTGCTGCCATAAACAAATCATCACGGCCAGTATAAGTATACGTTTAGACTTGGCGGTACGAGCGTTATTTACTTCTTACCTTTGATTGAGCTTTTGCTTCTGAGCTCTGGTTAAATGGAGGAGTGTCAACTCTTAAATGATATGTCATTGAGACCGCCAGATTGTAAGGTGTGTCGCATTAAAGACCTCGTGTTTAGCCTTCTTAGGGATGATGGCTTGTGCACCAGAGCTGCAGTTATGTATTTTGGGTAATAGTGAAATACTAATATGACGACATGCCATAATATTTTTCAAAATATCTTGAAATATATTGGGACCCTATGAAGGTAGTTATAACATAATGTACAAATTCTTATAAATTTGTGCATTTGCTTCGAGTAAATAAACCTTGACGTGATAAAAATTGTTAATCCATATATGTACTTTATGTATTTCAGCTAATCTCTAAAGTTTTATTATTTGAACGTTTTTTACTAAGTTGATGCTGTAAAAAGCCACGCTATTAATGGCAAGTTAAGCTTTAAAAATAATTTAAAGTTAAAATCCTGTAATTTGGTTACTTTTATATTCTTTTTCTTATGGCAGATACTACCTTTTATTCAACTTTTGTCAAAGTATTATTCCTTAATTTACTTGAATCTATTTTTAACGTCTTACGCTTTGTTTTTAGTGTGTCTATGCAGGACCTTACAATTAAACCTCTAGCTATTGGTAAGCAAGCATGTGCAGACTATTGAACCACTATATTTGATTGAATATATCAAAATTAATCGACTTTTGTCTTGCTCCTAAGAAAGTTCTGGTGGTACCTACAGTTACCATTTGAAAACACTGAATAATATGTTTCGTTTTATTTAAAATTGTCATTAGTGAGTATTTTCTTAGGGAATAAAACAATTGCTCAGTAACATCTACAGTTACTTTACGTGAGCTTCAGTAGGTATGAGATTTTTTTGTACAATAAACAGTTGGTTTCTGTAAATAATAGTATTCTTTTCGTACATTATTTGTCCTATCCTTTCATTATTCCAAATGTAAAATCAGATAACGTGCATAACATTACGGTAACAAAAAATGTTCATCTAACAAACAAAGTTTGGAACCTGAACAGCTTTCTGTAAGCGCACGTTCGATTGGGCGCCGAAATTAGGCGTTCGAGGCTTGACTTCTTTGAAAATTTAGAAAGATGGGCTGCCTGCAAATCAAGGATTATGAGATTAATAGGTTAACCCAGGGGGCGGAGCAAAGCTGTAGGTGCATCATGGGTAATGAGGCGTGTGACGTCATAATATGGTAATTCGCAGCTTATTACATTGTTTCGCCATCATTTCATTTCGGCCTCCCGAGTGTCCTACATGTCCTACAATCATTATAGTTGCACAGAAATATATATATCAAAGCATCTACGAACTATTTTAGCTCTCTGAAAGATAAAATTTTACTATTATTTAGGTTGTTTTTCCCGTAAGAGGCACGCACCCGGTCGGAGAGTTTCGGTAAAATGTTAGCCTAAGCTGTGCCGTCGCATACATGTCGTTAACATATCCGCCTCTCCTAATCGTAGAAACTACAGCATCATTGGAAAAATTATGGATTTTACATTCGCCAGTTTCAACAATATCATTCGGTAAGACAGCTTAGGTATGTGGAATACGGTTAGGAAGTTTTTTTTTTCAAGTTAACTAACGCAAGTCGGACGCCACCCAACTGTTATACTGCTATAACGCGCGCAGCGTATAGCAGCTGATGTTTTTTTCTAATTTTACCGAACAATTTTATGGCATCTGCGCATTCTATATAGACTTTTACTTTATTACTTTGCCTGAAGGTAAGTAATTTTTTTGTCTTTAATTATTCTCTTACCAATCTTGTTAAAAAGTTCTTCTATCTCGGCGTTCAATCCCTCGCATCTGAGCCAATTTTTGTTTCAGCGGTTTGAAATTATAGAGGATAGCAGATCACTGGTAGAAGACGATGAATCGAAGACATTACGGTTTTCACTCATGTAAATCCATCTTTAGAATGTCATATTTCCTTCGATAAACTCACTTGATTTATTGCATTTTAAAGACGACAAACTTGGCTCTAAAAGTGCTTCTGATAGATGCGGGCATTTGCCGGTTGAATTCATCTACTCCTTTACAAGACTTTTAACCAACGTTCTTTCAAAATTATATACTTCAGAGAACTAAAAAAGTTCGTAGATGCTTTGATACATATTTTTGCCAGCTATAATGATTGTAGGACATGTAGAATACTCTGGAGGCCCAAATGAAATGATGAAGAAACAATGCAAAAAAGCTACTGATAAACGTACTGAGTTTTTATGACGTCATCACTTCGTACGTCTGCCGCGCGCAAGCGCCGCCCGCTCGGCAGTGAGCTAACCTGTTCCCGTTAATCATCCTTGCCAGCAAACCGTCTAGATTAAGCCTGCAAGGCTTTACTTGTCTGAAACTCCAGACAGAAGCTTTGGCTTTTCCACATCAAATAGTGTTGCAAAAGCTAGAAGCAACGTAGAGCTGGATGAAAAATCTATTGAGTTTTTGGAAGTATCTGGAGTAACTAATTAAGGGTCGATGCTGGAATTTTTGGTCTAAATCGAACACGTCCCAAACAAAGTTGCTGTTCAGCAACATTGCTGCTTGGAAGTTGTTTGAAAAATAGGACACTGATTTTTCACAGATTTGATCTGCTTTCCATCAGTATTTTGTCAAGTTAGCAGATCCTTCGGTTTCAAGGAACAAATCAGAGGCAAGCAGACATGTATCGTACTCTTGCGAATGGTAAAGTTTTTCGATACCCGGAAAAGGTTAGTCAATAATTAACATATTCATGATATTTTCCTAGCTTAGTATAGTTGTTCACATACATCCCTTACGATACTGTGCATCAGTAAGTTCAAAGCGGCCATTTGGCTCTGTAGAAGGAGACATTAACAACCCCATTTTGCACTTAATTCAGTTTTTTATACTCTGCGTATTTACCTTTGCCTGAATAGAGGTTGGTCAATAATTAATGTATTTCAAATATTTTTCTAGCTTTGTATAGTTGTTCATACACATCACTCACAATACTATCAATAAGTAAATCTAGAGCAGTAAATTGACTCTATAGAAAAAGATATTAAGAACCACATATGTATAGGTAATCCATGCTTTGTGCTTAATTCTTTTTTTAATAAGTATTTGTGTAGTACCTTTGCCTTAAGCTTGATAAAAGGAATACAAGACATGAAGACAAGAAACTGACTGTGGTCCAAGCTACATCGCGTCGACGATCAGCTGCTCTACACATATTAGCGAATAAGTATGTCGGTAGCATGAACTCTAATTCCTAAATGCATGATGAATGAATGCTTGTTTACGATAAATGTGGTGTCCCTGAAATATGCTATTGTCCTGACTCACATATATTTGTCTCTGCTTTATTTACTGTTTCATTTGCTAGAAAATGTATTTTCAAGTGCATAAGCTTCTCAGTTCATGTCGCAATACTCCTCGTTTCTCTGGTATAAGAGGTGTTAAAGTGCGTATACGTCCACTTCAAAATCTGATGCGGCAGTCCTTCCCATTTTCTGCGAGAAGCTCTGAGTTTCCATGAGCAGAGAGGAGGCGCGTGTAGCGGGTGTAAGGTTGTGTCAGCCCAAACTGTAATCACTTAAATGCGCCGATGCTCTGGGTTACCCTCAATTTGCCTATCCATCCATCGGTACGTCAGATGAGGTAGGGCACCTCGTTCCTCACGGTCAGGTCCATGTTTGCTCCAAGCTCTCTCCTTAGCTGCGAAACACTGGAGAAAAGTCCGAACACTTTGAATCTTTTTTGCCAAAGCTCAATATTAGCTCTAGGAAATCGAGAGCAACTGAAGAAACACATACGATGACGTCTACCTGAAGGCCTAACGCTCTTCCGGCGCCTTCCAAAGCTGACAGATAATTGTATCGGTTCATCACTCTTGAAGCGAAGAACAGGGCAGATTTGCCTGTAATTTCAGCTAAAATATCGAAGGTAAAGCTTGGTCAGAAAAGTGAAGGACAACACATCCCGGTTACTATCAGAATATATTTAGGCATATACAGCGAAAGAATAAAACGTTCCGTGCTATTTAACTGCTTGCCTTGGATGCATCATTTATATACAGCATGCTTATATTAAGGATGCTGTTTGTCGCTCCAAGCTTTGACTACAAACTATAGCAGGAGAATGTTCTAGTGTTAAAAGTAAGCTATTTTTGAGTGAAGCAGCAACATTTATAATAATGTACTAAGCAAAGTTCTATTCAGCGACTTAGAGTGTTTACCAACTCAATTTAGAGTTTTTCCCGGACTGGTGATATAAAACTCTGTCAACAAAAAACACCACAAGCTGGGTTAATAGCTCACTAACATTCTTCCTACGTTCTTCATCATTCTCCCTCAGGGGAACATTATCTAAGATGGGCCATAGGGTTAGGAGTAAGGTTCGCCCATCCTATGTTACGGGGAGCAGCGCCCCTAGGTGGACCTGTAGGTTATTTTAGCTCTAGCAAGACCTTCGGGACGTCTTTCCTTCGTACCCAGTTTGCTTCCTGTCTCTTTTATAGTTCTTGCGCGCATTGATCCTGTGTAAAAACTCCCTCATGCATGGATTCCACGCTTCTATCGACATACCATGTTGTCCCTTCTTTGTTCTTTAGTGAAATCGCCTTTGTTAGGCAAACGGAGACTTGAGTCACTCAATATAATAATAAAAATTTTCATCATCCATGAACAACTGCAATAGATATCATAAACTACCATTTTTACCTCCGCCAAGGAGATTATACTTTTGTCGGAGTTTGTCTATTTCTTTGTCTGTTTGTCTGTCACCAGACTACCTCAAAAGCTATAGATGAATCGCTATGGAATTTACGGGAAAGGTTAGGTATGTAAGTTGAAAAGAGGATTAACTTCTGGTGCAGATCCAATCAACAGTTGTTTAACTGCCTACCTGTTTTTTCGTGGTAGCATAACTCAAAAAGTTGTAAACTAATCTTCATGAAATTTACATGACTTGTTGGGTGTTCACGAAGAGCAACTGGCCAAATATTTGTGATGTTTCGTCAGTCCGTTTGTATATTTGTTACATGGCATGTTTATGTCTGTCTGAACATTACTTCAAAAAGTTATGTACGGATCTTCATGAAATTTTTAGAGATTGAGAAATCTTGAATGGCATTAATGATGAAACTATGATGATGATGATGATGATCGGTTCATTCTTTGGAGTGCTTGACTACATGTTTGTTTTAGTGTTTGTTAGAATATAACTTGAAATTTTCCGTCGGATCTTCAAGAAAATTTCAAGAACTGATGTTAATGTCAAAATTCACCCATGACCAAACGTTAGGGCTGTTATGAAGGACATGCTAGTCTCAGGACCATGTTATATTGTTCATTAACATTATCTTGCATGACGGAGTTGCGCGCTCTCAATGTGTTCTAGTGTTCTATATCATGCAGCAATAGTGTCATGCACCAGTTGTAAGCCATTTTATCCAGCGTGGAACGCATATTCATTTTCTTAAGTTCTTCGTAAAGACTGTAACCTTTAAAGTTTAATGTATGCTTTAACCTGCCGCATGGGACACACATCATCTAATTTACTTTCATTAGTTAGGTGACTGCATCTTCCAAAATTTTATAGCTCCGTCTCAAGGCTGAACTGACAATAAGATTTTACCACTTACAATACCACTGACAGCAAGCCTAGGTATACTCTCCAATGTCTTATATCATGATATGTGCTGAAGCAGCCAACGAAGTCATACTGCGATGCATTTTGTGTTCATTATTTCTTTAAGTGCGTGACTCACAGGCATTCAGGGCTTTTCTTGTCACAATGCAATTATTATTTGAAGATCCAGAGTCACAAAGTTTAACTTCTTCCCAAAGTCACAGCTAACATACGCAGCTCCTCCCAACCCCCCACCCGCATTATCTGCGCTCGCGTGCTTTCCGAGCTTCTTTTCAGTACGGCAGCTCTGAGTTTGCTTGATGAAAAATCGAGCGCAAACTGGCGATGATTTAAAAAGGGAAAGGCGGCCTAGTGGGAAAAGCGCTGTAAGTAATGGTGAGCTGTGGGGCGCAAACCATTCTTCACTCCATCTTTGTGTTTGGGATTAGCGGGTTGGGTGCGGCGAGTGCGCCGAGACCAGCTTCTGTAAGTCTTGCTGTTACGCTGCAAGTACGTTCGTAGTATCATGTGGCAATTACACTTATTAAAGCACCTTGAACCTCTACCGGAATATTTTTTTTTTCATTTTATTTATGTAAAATTAGATCCAAGTTTTCATTGCGGTCTCCTTCTATTGAAATAATTACTGCCCTGTTGCTATATATACGCGTAAAATATAGTCTAGTTTTGTCAATGATTCACTTTTACTCATTTGCTTAACGTATCCTAAAAAAATATGTGCCAGAGTGATCCAATTCATAGTCATATTCTCGTATCAGTGTATTCATTTAATAATTTAGGGCAATTATTGTAAAAAATAGATTACTACGGTTAGACTTAAACTACGGTTTACAATTCTTGAAGAATACAACCAAGCCAAATAGTTTGGCTACAATATTAAAGTTATATACACGGTATACGTATTATCACTTGATATGAGGAACTGAAAGTTAGGTTTTCAATGCAAATTCAGTAAATAGCAAGTAAAATAGCTGTCCATTTCAGTCCCGGAATGTTTTGTGCCAATTAGTAAACTCTAATTTCCTTGTATTGCTGTGATGAAGTGAAATGCTGCAGCAATGATGATGGTGCTGTTTAAATACTTTGATTAAAACCATTAGCAATGGATCAGTCATTGATAATTTCTTTGTAGCGCAATGTAGAGTGCAGCGATAAAAATTATGTCAGTAAATGAATAGCAGGACATCAATAACGCCAGTTGTTCATCATTTTCTAGGAAGAGTGACATAAAAGAAATAGTGTTGTCCGTACTAAATGTGAAATACATCTTAACAAATGCATCTACGAGCTTCTCCTCGTGTCATCTCAAAATCGTTGTTACACAGCACATCTTAACACATAAGTTGCAATATAGTTGTGTGGTGAACGCCTATGTAAAATATATAAATAGAGTCATCTGAATTATTTCTCTTGTGCGGTCAGATTCAATTGCGCCCTGGCAATGATCAAATTTCGGTACCATGTGAGCTTTAATGTTAAGTAATACTACGAAGTTTAAGTAAATCTAAATGTCGGAAATCTCATTACTTGTTCTATTTTTACCCCTATGCTGCTGGTTCACTGAACCTTCTCCGTATCGCTTTCTTTACATCAGAGTCTGCAGGTATTGCTTCCGTGCCAGCTTGCGTTCAGAAGCAGTCACCCTCTTACCAAACATCGGAGATACTTAAATATTCTTTGGTAAGTCCGTAGACTAGGCGACACTTGCTTAAGTTGGCTGCTGCAAGTCTGATGGCCTCTCGGTTGTCAGCGAAACGCACAGCTGATGAGAATGAATATGCCAGACAGATATACGTGGTGTCGTTAACTGTTTTCAGTATTCAATGAAGAGCCTGTTGTGTGAATGTTTTGTAGACTTGCCGTGTTAATATCATTGAAAACAAAGCTTCACTAGTAGTTCGTCACTTTGACATATTCGGTGATTGCCATAAGCTGAATTGCTTCGAAAATAATCGCAAAATTAGGATAATATTTTGGAGTTTTTATTATCAGCCCCTTTTACGATTAAAATATTGGGCATACGGGGCGGCTGTCTGTTTGATACGTCTCACAATTGGTAAAAATTTCATGACAAAGCTTGAATTCATTTAGCCCAGTTTATACGATAATTTGTGTGGTGCATGTTAGTCCCAACGAAATAATTTAATTATAATGAGGAGACTGTTGAGTTGCAACTTCAACGATGAATTCGTATTAAAGGATGTGTAATTCTTTTACGCCCTGGAGCTGTGTTAGAAGATAACGTTTTTTTACCACTTGGTGTTGGTACTCTGTTATTGCTGCCTTATAATGCTACCCGTAGTGATATCACTCAAGTAACGACTGGCTGGCTTCAACAATACATATTACCAGCATCATATGTTACACCAGCAACTGCACAGTACTGACGCTACTGTAACTGTGCCAGTAGCACCTGTGTCACTACCCCAGTAACCATGTTGCAATCAGCTATCACCCGCGCACCCGCACTTTCCTAACACTGCTATAACTGTGCTAGCGACGGCCGCGTAACTATGCTAGTGACAGTCGTGTAATGTCGAAAGTTTGCCGCAACCGCCGCAGTTGAGCAAGTTTGGGTCCGTGAACTTGGCTCATACAACATCTTATTGTCCACCATTCTAGCTTTTATTGTTTCCATATTGGAGAATTATGGAGCCGGACCATAAGACGGTACCAGTGTCCTTCGGTGACCGAAGGCTGACGAGCTTCCAGAAAGTTAAATGCTTCCCTAAACTTTGCATGTGGTGAGTAGGCGGTATACTGTCCCTTTGTTCCGAGGGTTATTTCTGCAAATGAGGAGTTGATGACCAGCTGGAGTATAAGAGATTCTGTACTTTATCCTTTTTTAGTCCCTGGTTATTTTCTTCACATTGTGTGGCAAGGGAGCTTCCTGCCATGTAATTAACAATTATCAAAGATTTTTTTTCAGCATGTACCGCACAGTACTTCTCCATTCGTGGAAAATTTCCTTCATATAAGAAGTTGATGGCTAGATTGTGCGCGGTATCTGTGAAATGTTTTGTTATATATACAATCTCTTTGCTTTTTTTAAATTTGTCTGTGGTAGGCAGAGAATATTTTACCATTATTCAGGGGCTTATTTTACTAGTAAGGAGCTGGCGATGAGCCTCCTAAAAAATTTCACATAGTTTGTTTTAGGGAAACATAGTATGTGCTTTGCAGGGTCATCCTTCTTCGAATAAAGTGTTCATGATGAAGAGTTATTTACGAAGCTACCGCGAAAATTTCTTTTATTATATTCTGTCTAGCGTGTTTATTCCAGGGATGTCTTTTCCTTTGAGCTCGTAATAAGCTGCCTAAAATTTAAAAGGTAACATTAACCCTTTCATGCCACTGTACCCATTTGAGGGTGATACAAATAATGTTATTAATAGGAATATAAGTACTTAATGCAGGTATGAAAGGCTTAAATTTTACTTTGGCCCTTACTGAACCGTGGATTTTTACCTCCGCCAAGGAGGTTATGTTTTCGTCGTGTTTGTCTGTCTGTCTGGCTGTTTGTTTGTTTGTCAGTCTGTCTGTCTGTCTGTCACCGAGATAACTCAAAAAGTTATAAACCGATTTGGATGAAATTTACAGGGATTGTTCGGTATGTTAGGAGAAACAGATGATTAACTTTTTGTAAATATATGTTCATCCGTTTGTTTGTTTGTTTCTTTGTTTGTTTGTTTGTTTGTCCGTCCGCCTCATTTTTCTCGAAGCCATAACTCAAAAAGTTATGAATGGATTTTGATAAAATTAACATGAGTTGTTAGGTATATAACAAAGAGTATAAGACCAAATTTTGGTAATGATCCGTTTGTTCGTTCGTTCGTTTGTCACTGTTTTTAATTTATGATTGTTAGCACAATAACTAAAAAAATAAGGAATGGATCTTTATGAAATTCATAGGGTTTGTTAGTAATGTTAAAAGACATAAATGATCAAATTTTGGTGCAGATCGGTTCATTCGTTCGTTTATATGTTTGGCTTATGTTTGTCATAACGTTTGTTAGCAGTATAACTCAAAATGTTCTGAACGGATCTTCAATAAAATTAAACAAGCTGTTATTAATATAAAAAGGCACAAATGATTAGATTTTGGAGTTTATACGAAGAAAATTATGGTTTCAGAACCAATATGAATTTTTGCTACCGTTGCCTCGCTTGGCGGAGGTATGCGCTCTCATAGTGCTCTAGTTCTTCATATAATTATTGCGTTTGATGACGTTGTGCTGAGCTTTATTTCCTTTGACCATTCAGTGCGCTTTCTCAGCTTGAGTTTCACCAACAAAAATTGTTATTCAGAAATTACTAATTATGGTACTGTATGCACATCTAGGAGATGGGACGTTTCCCTTAGGTTCGTTTCATACATATTTACATATATGTATCAGTATCATACTTATACTTGAAAAAGACACACATACATTACTGTTTTCGTTGAGCAATTTGTTTTTGCATACCTCATATAAATTGCACTTTCGGTACCTTTGCCGAATGATAGGCGTTTATAGATATTTAGCATAACACTGGCTACAGTTTACTCCCTACTTTCTTTGCGTTCTTCCAAAATTAAGATGATTTATCATCTATTCTTGATTCAACATTGAACTATCTTTATACATATATGTTGAATATCTGTGAGTTGCCAACTGAGTGTCATGGCCTGTATTGCATACAGTAGACATACAGAAGGTAGAAGGAGTTGAGTAATGTTCATAATTTTTTGCCTGAAGTTTGGTAGGTTGGCTTAGATGTGACCAATGCCGAAAAACTAGGCCTAGCTGGCTATCAAAATGACGGCGTTGAATTTGCCTCCACCGCGGGCTGATAGTTTTACACCACGAGGCGTTCCATTTTTTCCTATATTATTATTAAGAGATCTTAACGGGGTGCTGTGCCGTAACCTTGTTAGCCACAGCATCCATATGAGAAACTAGCATTAGCTTGCCATCAAAAATGACTTCGTTGAAGTTACCCCCACCGCTAGTGATGGTCATACGCCATGAAGCATTGTAGTTAAGTATTGATGCGGAGTTCATTGTCAGATCTAATTCACATACTGATATGAAGTTATACTGAACCTTGTGCACTGCTTACTGTGTCGCCTGCTTTTAAATTACTTCATATACGAAAGCCGCTGTCTCAGATATTACTCAAATATTATGTTACCAAGACTTCATGCTGAGTTCGATAAACCACCTGTTTCGTAGACAAAAAGTAATTTACGGTGAAATCTCTGAGCCAGTCATTGCATAGATATTTATACATTTTCGGTGGACTATCGTTATTGTAATTATAACCAATGTCTCTTTACCAGATTTGACGTAAATTAAAAAGAAATTATATTGATCTTTTTCACAAGTTATGACATAAGCAAACATTCATGATGAACTCTCTTTATTACCATTCATAACGTAGACAAAACTTTGTCTGATCTTTCATAACCACCAATTATGTAAACAATATAATTTAATGAGCTCTCTTGACAAGTTATAACGTAGACAGATTTCGCTTTATCTCGGGTTCCGGTCGCCAGGTAACTCGGAGACAGATTCTGCCTGTTCAAGGCCCATCACCGGACCCAGATTTGGAGGGCCAGTGCCAGACTTTAAGGTAGAGAGTGCGGTCGCTCATGCAAAATAAAGCCTGGCGCGTCCCTCTAACGTCCCAACTTCCAACATCAACCCTTGGAGGCCCTCAAATCTACGTGGAATCATTAACGTTCCTCAACAAAAGACACAAATTTTTATGATCCTATGANGATCCTATGAAAGAAAATATTTGAGGTCGTCTCTTGCAGTACGCGGCTGTTGAAGAGAAAATTTTGGCGACTGTACCATCGGCATCAAAAACTTGGAGCGCCATGCAGCATTTATCGAGAACTTTTGTCTCAGATGTCGACCCTTTCTTACGTCAAAACTCTATGATGTTCTAGGCTTTGTTTGCTTTGTGAAATATGTAAAAAAATTTACAGTCCGTGGCATCAATAAAGCCGTTTCTCTACACGATGTGTTGTTATAATTTTCAGACAAATGATATTTTGATTGGCAATGAAAGACAAGAGGAGAGTAAGTAAGTATCGGTGCTAAAGAAAGATAACAACGAGTTTGATTCAGCGATATGATTGGTTTATGCTAGCAGTAGCATTTATTTGACTAAGACGAAAATGAAGCTCAGTAATGTCGAAACCTAATATCGTATTTAGATAATTTCTACTACTGAATAGGATTATTTTATCCGCTTCATTTTATAAGAACATAGATTTAATTCCTGTACTCTGATTCTTGAAAGGTATTTTTTTATGGTATAATAATTTTTGCCACCAATGGCGATTGAATTCTTCAGTTTTCTCTTAATTTCTATATTAACCGTAGTGAGTGCTGACAAGTACCTTTTATAAATTACAATGAGTATCGTTACAAAGTAAACGTACAGAAAAGAAATGAATTGTTGAAGTTGTCTGTATCTAATTTCCATTATCAAGTTGAGTTCCATTTTTTTAATAATATAGCAAGTTTGTATATGTAATTACATCATCAATAATCGCTGCCTTGACAGCAGCAATGTGGATCAACTTTTTTTAGGCGGTATTGTAATTAGAGAGAGATAGGAATAAAATCCTAGATCAATACGCTGTAAGCCTGTCCTTGTGTATTTTTGTCATTGCGTAGGCCATGCACTGCCGGAGTTACGTACTATGGGCACTCCGTTGGTCAACGTCACGCAAGCAACGTGTCATCTAATGCATCTGCTCAGTCATCCCTAAGCAGCACACTGGCAACGAAACTTGCCCTAAGATCATATCTACTTCAGATAACTCGCATATATGTAAGACGCTGGCAGCAAACGGTGTGTAAATCCACTATAATAAGTACACCAGTTGGTGAAAACGTGCCACGTATGTACGTATTTGTTACGAATAATCCTTTGACGAACCCAACGCTACTATCATAAGATACCGTCAGCGCATCCGCTCTATGAGCTACACGCACCCGTCCAATGCTTTCAAATCTGTCAGGGATGAGCCATTAGCAAGCACCCCGCTGACACTATACCAGCATATGCATCTGCTGCGTATAACTAGTAGGTAACTCGCTGAAAACTTTCGCTATCTTTCCGTTATAGCAGGTTGATGGGTGTAGCAGTTCATTGTACACAGATGTGCCTTGCAATAGCGCTATGAAAACATTAATCACATGCAATTTTCTACACTGAAATATCTGTGGAGCTATTACAAACCTAATTTATTTGCCCATTAAATGTAACTTGAACAGTTAGATTGGCTGTTTTACCCCTATTTGTTAATATTCTGTGTGTATGAGATTTAGCAAGCACTGAGACACTCTTTTAGGAAGATACACTTTTTGTAAGGTCACACGTAACTGACAACATCTAATGCATATCTGACAATATAACATCAAACACATCTGCATTTCATCAACATTAGGTAGGTAGATAATGCTTCTACACACCAGCAGATGCGTCAAATGTGATTACTACTATTACTATTACTACCACTACTACTACTATTGTAGTAGGTAGTCTGTCAAGAAAAGTCGCTACCTGACAGTTCACAAGCACACTCCTTTACATGCAATTAGCAGCTACCGTCGCAAGTTCATCCAGAAGCGCCGGATGCGCTATTGTAACGTATAATGAACAACTATGACCTCTCACCATAGGTTGTATCTGTGCTACAGCCTAGCAAAGCAGCACCGGAGCTGCACCTCCACTCGTCACCACGTCTCCAGCTCAGCAATGCCTGCCTGCCTGACCCTCTTTGTTTCCGATCCATTTGGCCGCTAATCTCAGCCCTCATGCTGCGTGTGCTGAGCTGTTTTGCGCCGCAGCTTCCTGTCGCTCT
>LQNS02277275.1:16604675-16615286 GCA_001587735.2 Parhyale hawaiensis | reverse complement strand
AATTTTGTCGATGGTAATGGCTGCAAAAATTTGAGCTCAGGACTCATTCCTACGTGAGGCAATGCCTCACGTAAGAAATGCCGCTCTCCGATTGGATAAGCCACTCAGCCAGTTTAAGGGAAAAGTTTACTCGCAACGCTCCCGAAGGATAAATAGATAGGGTGCACTCCTCTCTATTAGAACCTCCTTGATTGTAACGTATAATGAACAACTATGGCTTCTCACCATAGGTTGTATCTATGCTACGGCCTAGCAAAGCCTCACCAGAGCTGCACCTCCACTCGTCACCACGTCTCCAGCTCAGCAATGCCTGCCTGCCTGACCCTCTTTGTTTCCGATCCATTTGGCCGCTAATCTCAGCCCTCATGCTGCGTGTGCTGAGCTGTTTTGCGCCGCAGCTTCCTGTCGCTCTATACTGCCACCCTCGCCTCCCCTTGGCGTCGTTACTCCTTCTTCTCTTTCCAATATTCTTCCTTGCATTTAATTCTTCTCGTTTTCTGCCTCCCTCGCCGCCCCTTGGCGTCGTTACACCTTCTTCTCTTTCCAATGTTCTTCCTTGCATTTAATTCTTCTCGTCNCGTCGTTACTCCTTCTTCTCTTTCCAATATTCTTCCTTGCATTTAATTCTTCTCGTTTTCTGCCTCCCTCGCCGCCCCTTGGCGTCGTTACACCTTCTTCTCTTTCCAATGTTCTTCCTTGCATTTAATTCTTCTCGTCTTCTGCCTCCCTCGCCGCCCTTTGGCGTCGTTACTCCTTCTTCTCTTTCCAATATTCTTCCTTGCATTTAATTCTTCTCGTTTTCTGCCTCCCTCGCCGCCCCTTGGCGTCGTTACACCTTCTTCTCTTTCCAATGTTCTTCCTTGCATTTAATTCTTCTCGTCTNTTTGGCGTCGTTACTCCTTCTTCTCTTTCCAATATTCTTCCTTACATTTAATTCTTCTCGTCTTCTGCCTCCCTCGCCGCCCCTTGACGTCATTACTCCTTCATCTCTTTCCAATGTTCTTCCTTGCATTTTATTCTTCTCGTCTTCTAGCCTGTGATCGAGAAATAGTATTCTCTGCCGTTGACTTCCTTTCTTCTTGTAGCCTGCGATTGGTAATACTTTCCTTTTCCGGTGACTTGTTTTCTTATTGATTGCATTTACTTTACTTCGTTAGGTTATGGTGACTGAACATATCCTTCTTTACCGTTGACTTTCTCTTCGTTTTGGCGTGTAATGACATTTAATCTTCTTGGTTTTCGATTTCTTCCCTCTTCCTAACTTACGATTCGTCTTAGCATTTTCTTCCATGCCTTTGAATTTTTTTTCTTTCAGCTGGGCGATGGAATGATGATGTATATAAAAGCTTCATTTTTTTGAGGTTTCTAACCAAGATAACAAACTCTCAAAAATCTAGTGTTGTCTATTACGTGCACTGCCGGAAACTATATTTTGAAAACAAAGTCCCTTCTTGCAGTCTGTAGCGAAAATAAATATCAGCACTCTGACCAGGCCAACGAAATCAGTAGACCTTACTCCATTAAAATATGTATGGTGAATTTAATAGGGCATCTTTATTAAAATAGCAAATAATTTGATGGTGAATAGTCCTTGTTCAGGTGCCTAAAGAGTTGCCAGTAGGACATCTTTTCTTTGAACTTTATCGCTGTAAATCTACTCAAGGCCTATTTGTACAGACTTTACAATCCAAAGTAAACGTTTGTAAATATTGAATACTTTTTTTACCTTTAATTAATTTTTCATGTTTTCATTCATTATTGCCAGTCTCTAAAGGTAAATTGTTTTAGTAAGTCTTCCAGCAAACCATTTAGATGGCAAAAATCGACTATGCATACATAATTCTTAAGATATAATTGCTATTTATTGAAAACTTCATGAATTTTAAAGCATCGTTCGAAAAACCTATGCCAAAATTTAAAACTATCTTGCCTTTTTTGTGACCACTTGTTCTTTTTCTGTTTTTCACTACTTTTATCCTGAGAATGTCTTAGCCTTCAGCGCTTTTTCATCGTCCTTGATTCTTATTTCGAGAATTTTTTCGCCCACTCGCGGATTGCATTGTTCTCATTTATAAAATGGAAATAGCCCCGACTGTCATTCACTTGGTGACTAATATCATCAGTAGTGTTTATGAATTTCATCTCGGTTTTTCTTGTGCACTCTCCTTTCTCTTCAAGTCTAGTACAAACCTGAAGTGTATATGATAGCATGGTTGTATATGCTTACTAAATGTACTAACGACACTACCACACTGACATAAGTTGCGATCTTTAACAACTACCGCTAGGTAAAACCTTAACTGAATGTTAGCATTGGTAAACTAGACAAGCACTCAGAGAGCGCATACCGCCGCCAAGCAGCACAATGTTAACAAAAAAAATCAAATTATCGTTGTCCTTATATCAGGACGTCAATTTGATTATCATCAAAAGTTGGTCATTTGTGCCTCTTAACCATTCTAACAGCTCCTGTATTTTTTTATCCTTCCATAACTTTTTGAGTTATATTCTGACAAGCTTTATAATAATCGCACAGTCGAACACACAAATGGAAGAACCGATCTTCACCAACACTTGGTCATTCGTGGCTGTTAACATTTTTAACAATTCTTACAAATTTCATGAAAATCCGTCCAAAACATTTTGATTTATGTTACCAGAAAAACGAGGCAGACATACAAGCGAGAGGACGGATTTTCACTAGAAGTTATAATTATATGTTGCTTTTAACATACCTTATATTCCCAGTAAATTTCGCAAAGATCCGTCCATAACTTTTCTATGTATTTGGGTGACAGACAAACGAGCAAACACGATAGAAACCTAATCTCCTTAGCGGAGGTATATTATACTCTGTCACTTTACGGTTGTGGATTAGCAACGTTTTGTTGATTTGCCGTTTGATGGCAAATATTTATTTTCGTGTACACACAATAGGTATCAAAACTGCGGTATATTCATTGACTAGGCACTCTGGGACCGCATACTACCGTCAAGCAAGGCAAAGGTAATAAAAATAATAAATTCAAATTAGTTCTGAAACTATGATTTTCTTTATATCAAAATCAAATCATATGTGCCTTTTGATGGTAATAACAACTTCTGTAATTTTGTTGAAGATCCGTTCATAACTTCTCGAGTTATGCCGCTAACAAGCATTCTGACAAACATTAGTCAAACAGACAAACCGATCATCACCGGAATTTAATCAGTTATACATTTCAACATTATACTAACAATTTCCGTAAATTTCATAACAATCCGTTCGTCACTTATTGAGTTATATTGCTAATAAGCATAAAATCAACACAGACAAATAAATGGACAGATCGTCATAAAAAGTTTGATTATATACTCTGCATAACATTCCTTACAATTCATGTAAAGTTCATAAAATCCGTCCCTAAATTTTTGAGTCCCGCATTATGAAAAAGAGGTAGACGAACATACAAACGGATGAACGGATCGTCACTAAAGGTTAATTAATCATCTGTTCCTCCTAACATACCTAACAATTCCTGTAATTTTTCTTAATATCCATCCATAACTTTTTGAATTATCATGGTTACAAACAGACACACGAACAGATAGATAAACAGGCAAACAAAGAGACAAACTCGAAGAAAACATAACCTTCTTCGTGGAGGTAATAATAATGATACAAGAAGTGAGCTGATTTAACAGAGAATAATCTACTTAACTTCATTAAAATGAATAATGCGAATTTTCAAAAGTCGCTGCAATTGTCCAGTTTCCCCTTAAATAATTGTAACTGATGTGATTCACGTTGTTTTCGACCAATCGCTGCATGGAAGACTCAGGCTTTATTCCTTCAGGGCAACAGCGAATCGCCTAAATGGCTTTGCCCTATAAAGCCCTCGTTGTTGCCCATATGTGAAGCACAGGCTAGCATTGCTCCCTTGCGCCTCATGGCATAAAATCATCTCAGAAAGTTTTTCCCTTTCACTTGATTCATCAAAAGGCAACGAACCAGCAAATTCATCCCAAACTTTAGAATTAAAAACGCGCTCGAAATTCTTTTTGTTTTGCGTTTTTGGTGCAGCGATCGCATCAGTCTGTGAGTAGTCCATTGCAAGGGCATAGTGTATTACTGTGTCTTCTAGATCCAGAGCATTTCTTGCTGCCATTAACTTTAACCAGTAAGAACAGTGAGCCTTTAGAGCGCTTTTTGCTGGTCTCTCTATGTCCGTGTCGACGAGTCGGAAGAGCCTGGAAATGGAAGCTACCATTCTTCTCTTTTGGTCTCCACCTTCCTTCTCATGAGCAGTGTCTCTAGATCAATTATTGGTGCTGACTTTACAAAAGAAGACGCATTGCGCAATCTAAGGCAAGAGTTTAGCAAAACCTGCAGCAAATAACAGCTGAAGACAGAAATTACCTCAGTATTGCTATTTGCTGAAACAATAACATTTAATCATGTGAAGCTGACGGTGTGACACACTACGTGGACAGACATACCCGCACTTCTGCTTCAGACTTATACCAAGCAATTGTATCAGCTTCTTTATCAACCACCTTAGCCATTATAAATTAGTTAAGCCTTCGGGACGTCTGTCTTTCGTGCCCACTTTGCTTCCTTCCCGATTTCATACTCTTACTTTCTGTACCCATACGCGTTGATCCTGTGTGGGAACACCTTGTGGATGGTGTGGGATGTAGGAACATCCTGTGTATGGGTCCCCTGTTTTTCTATCAACATGCTATATGCCCCTTCGTTTTCCTCTCTTAGACAAGTTTAGTAGTTATTTAGGGAGGCTGAAATTTTCTTATAATACATAATCTTCAACAGCTAAAAAACATGAAAATCGAGTTCTGAAAGTTGTTATAGTTCACGTCATGATTATTATTTAATGATAACAATCAGAAAGAGCATTCATGCTTATGCATAATGTTGTCCATATCAAAAGAATTCGCCAAGTCCACGGCCAAGTGAAGTAGAAGACAAAGTTTTTATACACATTTGCTATGCTGTTCATTATAATCAAAATGCGTCAACAATGTTTTGCATACATAATGCATAAAAATATATAGGGCCACTTGCTTTGGGGATCCTTACCCACTGCACTTCCATTTGGTTTGTAACAAGTTGTAACCACAACATTGTAGAAATGTAATTTTCGATACGTTTATTTTTTGGGAAAGTGTAATTGTTCCTACATTGATTTTACCACCGCGCCAGGTGCTCCATGCTTTTCATTGCCACTAAACCTACTAAGCATATACATGCATAACATCTAATTCGCCGAATCGTTTATGTTGCACATCGCGTTACACGCAAAAGCCTTTTAATTTTGAACTCAAAATCATTTGCGATTAGCCTTAATACTGATTCCGATAATTGCCTCGAAATTGATTGTTTGAGATACGCTTCGCCCTTCATGTATGGGTTTTTTGAATTTGTTTTACTACAACTCCAGCTGAGCCTCATAGCTACGTTACCTTAGTCTTGCCGTCATGATCTCTTATTCTGTTTTTTCTCTTCTCTCCTGACTCACTCATCCTATGCGTGGTGTTCCTCTGCACGAACATGAGTTTCTATGTATTTCTTGAAATAATTCACGTTCCTTTCTTTTCCTCTCAAGAAAAATATCTGCTGTTTTCAGTGCGTCGCAAACTAGCCCGTAAATCATAGTGTAATATCTGATTTCGTTTTGTTATTCACGAACGTCGTAGTACGATTTCTGCGATGTGCATCCCCACATATAGCTTATTTTCCCCATGTGCTCCAAGCTTCATTCAAAGTACCCTATAATGACGTCAGGGGTCGCTGGCGTTTCTCTGAGTTTCCTTGTTTGTCTGATTTTTATTGCAGTCATCCAAGTGCTACTGAGCCTTTCGCCCTCGTATATTTTTGACAATCAGCGGCTGCGCTGCATGCTAAATTTCAAGCGTCTCTCACTAAAATGTGCACGCTTCATAAAGAAATTTATCCCTAAGTCACGAAGCCTTGTGCGGTTGTCTTAAAAGTTGCACGTGCTTCGTAAACGGCGGATGATTCGCATATAAAGTTGCTGAAGCCATCGTGCATGAACGTACTTAAATTAGAGCTGGATTTGTAGCTGCTTGTAAAAAATACCCGCATTTTCTAAGTGAATTGTAATTGCTGCATTTCTATCCCGAAGATTAAACAATTCTAGTTAGATGCTGCACGTGGACTTAAACTTTTTTTTTACTAGTGCTCATTGGCATTAGCTAATTTTATGAATGTTAGTTTCCCTATTAACATGTGACTTTGACTTCGCTATGTGCCCCAATGTGTGTTAACCTTGAAAAGTTTCGTTTTCCATGAAAGGCGTTCCATATTCGACTGGGTACATGTAAAACCATAGATTTCCGTGTATAAGTGTCTTAACACAATTTTTATTCTCCCCGAAAGCTAAAATGGCAAAACAGCTTCTGTATCAGCTAGAATATTCTACTAGCGTTCACAAAGTCCAAACTCCTGAATAATAACCAGCTTCAAAGAGCACGTGGAGTCTTCCACTACCAACAGGCATTATAGGCTAGGAAATTCCTCATCATTACACTGTAGTAGTTTTGATAAGCGGCTCAAACACTACGAGTTAAGCGTGATCAGAACAGTAAATAAACTAGAAATAAAAGTTTGAGTAGTTTCGTTTCGAAACGAGTTTTTTCTTTTTTTATTACTATTATTGTTGAGGAGGGTGATGCCTGCATCGATATAACGTCTTTATCGAATTCTTGCCAGAGTATATACTTATTTCAAAGTAATACCACAAAACTGTGAAACACTGAACGAACTAGAGCCGTTGTGGAAACCATCGACCGCGGCATAGCACTACCTCTTCGACTGGAGTCTGAGAGGCACTGAATTGCAAACAGACGTTTCTCCTGGTGCGCGGACACACTATTAGAGTCTTACTCTGTCGCCTGTACAGCACCGCTTTTGCTTCACCCAAGTGGACTATATTCAGGGCTATTCAAACTAGCCTCTATGGTAAGTTTTTTTTTTTCCTGCAGTACTAGGTGACAGTAGCTGTTGCAACGGCTCTGTTGAAGATTGAATATTGAGTCCTATGCTATATGTGTGGATCGATATTATTGGATATAATTTGCATTATAATTCCAGTGAACACTGGAGCAATATTAGGACTTGCAAACTGATGACATAGATCTAGATAGACTGGGGAAAATCGATTCATATGAGTGTTGTGATTATCTGATAAAAAGGTATCATATAAATGTGGGAAAATGTAATAATAAAATGTATGCGTTATAGTTGTGCTAACGCTTGAGGTTGATGGAATAACATTTGTTTTGATAACTAGTGGCCAGCAGAAAACAGGCATTGACAAAATTACATGAACCAGTTGTAGAAAATAAGCTACATGCTCCTGTGCACCATGCAACGTTTTGTTGAGTTTCTTGTAATGTTTCAACGAGTACATAATAAATTTCATTATTATTAAGATTAATATAGTAACTGTGACTTCATCTGAAACATCTAATATAATAATTATAGTATTATTCGAGGAATTTCTGCCACAATTACTCGGCAAATTTCACTCTGAAGCGGATGTAGCGAACGAGATTTACTGGAACGTTGACAGACAATAAGGAAGATGCAGCAAAATTGCATAAGGCTGCAAAGTTAAATACACGAGGACGGTGTGGCGACCATGACGACTGCAGTGATCATGAGATGAGGCGATACCGCGTTTCTTTGCTGGTGTCAGCATTTGCAGAAAAGCTCTGCACAATTTGGCCCCGCAGCATCAAAACTTTCCTTCGAATAGCAATCGAGCAAACACTTTCCCTGATCTCTCAACGCCGTCTCCGATTTTGCCCTCCAACTTTAATTTCTTCTCAAAATTTCTTCCAAAACTAAAACATTCGGCACGTGTAAAAAGTAACTCTGAGAGACAATGAGTTACTTCGTTTTTGTTAACTACATTCTGCAAACTGAACTGCGGTAATGGTGATCTCTTCTTTTTTTTTCTTTTATCTCCGAAGAATATTTAGTTTGCCATACGATACATGCATGTCTAATTTTAAAAGTGATGCATGTCTTTTCACCTTCCTTAACTTTGCAATAGAGGCCCTACTAAATTTACAAAATTAAAGCATTACTTGCAGATCAGCATGTTAACCTCTACACTCCAGTAAATTCCGTATAGATTTACAGCGAAATGCAATTACTGCTGTGTTTTTTTGTCCGCCAGTATATAATGCCTCAGCCCCGCTTTTATTGAGCTTGTCGTAGAACAAATGGTATTATCAGTTGTTTTACACTCCGAAGCCGATCATATGCTCGATGCTTTCTACTTTTGTGACTTTTAATACGAGAATACTTGCATAGTCGGAAGTTTTTCATAAAATAAAAAGCCATGCCGTGTTTCGAGACCTTATAAGAGTTACAGCTTCGGTAAATGTACGACTTCAGCTAGCAAAAAATAACTAGAAATGCGCTGTATCTCCCGAAACGTCAGTGTACCCAGTTTTGGAAGGAAACAAGCTTCAGAGATAACAATGCATGCGGTAGCATACAGTGTGACCCACGGTATTAGTCCAACAATTTTTTTTATTGATTTTTCATTGAAAATCTTCTGTCTGACGAGAATTATCTTTTCATGTGGCAACACTGTGTGCTTAGTTCATCTGGCAATATTTGTTTACATTCTGAAGAGGTTGGTTACAGAACATTCCTTTGTTTAACAGATATTCTGTGAGCCACGCTATTAGTCCATTTAAATGATACTCAAAATGGGACGTGCTAAGGATCTAACAGAGGAATAGAAGCAAACCATTATCAAAGAAACGGTCAAGAAGACCTCATGTGAGTCTATTTTTTTTAGGCTGCCATATTAGAACAATTCTACGTTTTTTGAGGGATCCTTCCAATCAGAAGACACGGTCTGATAAAGGTAAAATAAAAGCTGTGAACTCGCGGGATATCAGAAAAATTAAACGTCAAGTCTTCAAAAAGCCGGGAAGCACAAGCAAAATAATTTTTGAAAGCTCTGGTCTGATTGAAGTGCCAAAAACTACGCGACACCGAATCTTGGGGACTATTGCATATGTGAAATCTCCCGAAAAAAGCCTCCATTGACACAAAGGTACATGCTTCTGACTTATATGAAGTGAGTTTTAATCACAGATGAGACCAGAGCGACTCTCGATGGCCCAGACGGATGGTCTAAAGGATGGGTCGGATTTGAGGGCAAGCTCCACCATCGTTTTCGCCGCCATCAAGGCGGTGTTGGTGTTATATTGTGGGCTGAGATTATGAATTATAAACTTGTAGGTCCCACAATGGTCTATGAAGGAGTTAAAATCAATTCTGCTAATTATTGCGCCCTACTCGATGAATGTCTTGTTCCTTTGCATGACGACCAGACTTTGGATCTTCGCAAAAAGCTGGTTTTCATGCAAGACAATGCACCCTCGCATTCAGCCAGAGCTACATAAGAATACCTTGCTTCTTTGGGGTTCAAAACCCACAATTTGAGGGTGTGACCACCCAATTTCCCAGATTTGAACCCAATTGAAAATCTGTGGTCTATCATTAAGCGCAAAATTTATACAGAAGGTAAGCAGTATTCTTCAAAAGCAGAATTGTGGAAGGCCATACAAGTCGATGCAAGATCCATCGATGGTACTACTATTAAGAAATACTCTGATTCTGTTAATGACCGCATTTTCGAGGTCATACAACGTAATGGCCGTTACATTACTAAATGAGCCTATTGCTTCTTGTTTATTTTGCCTTGTTTGCTGTTGCAATATGTTCCAAGTACGTTTTGAAGTATTATTTAGTACTTAATAAATAAATTGATAGTTAATTTGTGTTTTATTCATCATATTTAACTAATTTTGATACCTGAAACTCATATCGTGGATCAGGAAATAGAGGGTGGATTAGATAAAAGTAAGTTTCTAATTGGTATCAAGCAAACAATTTCTCAAATAATAGGATTATGAACATTGTACATGATTACTCTGCGACATACAATGGAAATATCAATTTATATTAACAGGAAATATTAGTTTTAAAGAATAATAAAATTAGACAAATACCGTGAGTCGTACTGTCGTCTCACATAGTCTTGAAAACCTCAAGTCTCCACAAACGCAGTGGACCTCTCCGTATCTCGAGACAATTAAGGCAAACCAGCCTTGGAAAGTCTCAAAAGGCACAAGCGATGAGAAAGATAGTGCGACACAGCGTGTGTCGCGAGACATGAGGTGACACCGACTTGAGAGGCACTATAGGTGCTACCCTCTCACCAGATCCCGTCCACTATTCCCTCTCATTCTGGTCCGGAATGTACGGGCTGGAATTTAAACAGTCCAGTTTTTCTTGAAACATTTTCCGAATTGATCCCACGACTTTTTGTGACGAATTTTATCTT
Source organism: Parhyale hawaiensis (assembly GCA_001587735.2). Lineage (NCBI taxonomy): Eukaryota > Metazoa > Arthropoda > Malacostraca > Amphipoda > Hyalidae > Parhyale > Parhyale hawaiensis. The sequence continues at coordinate 16,604,892 of LQNS02277275.1, read as the reverse complement.
TGTCTTTGAGCAATGAAGGGAATGAGGCTGGGGAGGCGGAAGCCCAAGAAAGGATGACGAATTTGTTCTGTCAGGGACGCATGCGGGACGATTAGCCGGGCCTCAGTTCGTCTCGCCTTCGAAATTGCGCTGCTCGCCTCAGATTCTTCTTGCCTCCGCAGTTGAGATTTTCCCTCTTGAATTCTTTCACCTTTGAAATTTCTCTGCATGGCTGCAA
>LQNS02277275.1:16592832-16604640 GCA_001587735.2 Parhyale hawaiensis | reverse complement strand
GGGACGCATGCGGGACGATTAGCCGGGCCTCAGTTCGTCTCGCCTTCGAAATTGCGCTGCTCGCCTCAGATTCTTCTTGCCTCCGCAGTTGAGATTTTCCCTCTTGAATTCTTTCACCTTTGAAATTTCTCTGCATGGCTGCAATTCGTGTTTCTGCGGTTACAGTTTTTTCACTTCTCTGAAGGCGGGTTCACACTATACTGTTTTGACGCCGTCATAGCCCGTCACGTGGTCGAATGTTTTGTTGATTCCTTATAAGTAACAGAAAAATGCACAGTAAATAGAGATTCAATTCACTCCAAATGGAAAATTTTACTCGTGACGCTTGCTAAAAGCTTACAGACACACAGGCTAACGTTCTAGCCAACCTTTTAGTCCACATGCAGTGGTTTTTGCTAGGAAACAACAAAACATTTTTACACTTTACACTGCGTAAGAGGAACAAAAGACTATGATAGTTTAAACCTGCCCCTAAGCTTGTGTGCGAGACTGTTGTTGTTGTTGCCTGTTAGTTGCGCTTTTCTTTGTCCTACATTGCCTTGAATACCTTAAAGATTCTTTGAATGAGGTCCAGGTGACGTTAAGCACACCGCTCATCTTATACAGAGGTGATGCTTCATTCCGTTACCAACTGGAAGTAGTAGTGGTAGTAGTAGTAGTAGTACAGAATTTTACTAGCGCATCAGGGACACAATGTCTATATCGCACCGAATTATTCCAGTGGTTTAACAGGCTCCTGCGCCCCTAGGACGCGAAGTATATCTTGTTTCAACTATCAATGAGTGTTTATCTCGGCTCTTCTGCCGGTAGGTCTAAGTGGTCAGTGCGCTACTGACAAGAAAAAGGCGTAAGTTGTGCATCCCCAACCCCCTGGCACGGCTGAACGCTTTCGCTCGGCTACGCCACACAGGAGAAGGAAACAAAAAACAAAAAAGTGGAAGTCTAGCAGGAATAGGGCTGCCACTTCGATCGGCGGCCCACATCCTAAAACATAAGGGGAAGTACTGAGAGCCTACCTAACTTTACGAAACTAACTTCGTCAGCGGAACTGCGGCAAGCTGCAACATCCTCTGCGGAGAAGGCACTAGGGACCCTTGGGGTTGTGAGGCCCAAATATATTGTGGCTGGGAAAGGGCCCGCTAGAATATACCTCTGAGGGCGTGACCAACTGAAAGGCAAGAAGCGAGTTATCCCCACACTGCACGTACCCCCTTACAGCTGGTTCACCTTTTAATAAATATGCGTACTAGTACGTTTTTTAACTTCACAGATTTGATGCCGGTGGCGCTTGGAATGGGACGGGGTATGTTGTTTTACAACCTTGCACTCCGGGCACTAAATTTCTTTCGTTTCTTTCAAATATATCTGTATGACAGCAGTTGTCACCGTCTCAATTGCGAAGTTATTACCTCCCCCAATGAGGTTATGGTTTTGTCGTGTCTGTCTGTTAATCAGTTATTCTGTTTGCCTGTCTGTGCGGCTATTTGTCTGTCATCAAGATTATTCAAAAAGTTATAGACGGATCTTTACGAAATTTACAGGGATTGTTAGGCATGTTAACAGTAACAGATGATTAACTTTTGGTGAAAATCCGTTCCCCTGTCTGTCTGTTTGTTTGTTTGTCTGGCTATTTTTCTTAAGGCCATTACTCGAAAAGTAATGGATAGGTTTTCATGAAATTTATATGAGTTGTTAGGTATAATGCGATAAGTAAATGAACAAATTTTTGGGATAATCTGTCTGTTCGTTCGTTGGTTTGTCGCTATGTTTGATTTAATTCTCGTTAGCACAATAACTCAGAAAGTTATGGATATACCTTTTTGAAATTTACAGGCTTTGTTATTAATGTTAAAAGACATAAATTATTAAATTTTGGTGACGATCAGTTTGTTTGTTTCTGTGTTTGACTTATGTTTGTCATAATGTTTGTTAGCAGCATAGCTCTAAAAGTTATGAACGGGTCTTCATAAAAATAACATTAATTGTTAATGCCATCAAAAAGCACAAATGGTTAAATTTTGGTGTTGATACGAAGAAAATCACGGTTTCAGAACCAATTTTGATTTTCCATTATCGTTGCCTTGCTTGGCAGAGGTATGCCCAAAGCGTTGATAACGACCCAACGGTGTTGGATTCCTCTCCGTATGGTAGCTGTAACCTTCCCTCGCGGTTAATGGTATGGTTTACTTCATGACAAAAGTTATATAAAGGACTCAATGTTTCGAATAGGTATTGTCAATTTACAATGGTACGTGACATGTCTGTTCCGATACAAACAACTATCCAGGGTTCTTTTCTGTTGTACCTAAATGAAGAACTCCCCGCACTGAGAGCAAGAAACTTTAGAAAGAGGGTGGAAACCCCGGACCTCCCAATATTTGGTGCCAAATGCCTTGCTGCGTCGTAATTTAACGCCTGTTTTTCTTCAACAAACGATTTCAAGTTTTGCTGAAGCTGATGGAATTGGACAGATTAGAAAAGACACACACTTTACACAGCAATGCATTTGCAGGACCTAGAGAAAATTAAGTGAAAACGTTTTGTCACTATTTTGTTTACTTTTTAAATTATTATGATAAATGCCCATTAATTCTCTATAGTTCGCAATGACATTGGCACTTGCTAGATACGTTCGATTTTTTATATTTTCGATTTTAGGTTATGAATAAGGTTGTCTTCGCGTTTCAAACAGTTTAACTTTCAGATGATTATATTTCTATTATTATCTCTGTCGAAATATATTCACTGTATCATTCCGTGAATCATACATCTATACTCGCTCATTATTATTATACAACACGTAATAATAGCGACGTAGGTACAGTTTTATTTGTATATTTTAAGCACTAAAATGTCCCGCAGCTAGCATAAATTTCAATATCATGTAATGCCATCCTAATTACGGATGTGCAATATTTCCACGTGACTACACACTCAGTCTCTCAAAGCAATTCATAGAATTGGGCCGAAATAGTATTTTTATGTATATTTTCCGATGTAATGAACTATGGCATCGCAGCTTCGACAATCCTGAGGAGCAAGCTCAAGTTCTCATATGCATCAAGCGTAATCAGCACGTGATCAACACCTATAGCACGATCCAGAATAGGGAAGCCAATTCTGAGGACCGATGTTTCATGTAACTTAACTCTAGTCGGATTAGATTGCCTCGATCCAGGTGAGCAACTTGGGCAGGCTCTTAATTACAAAAAATATAAGTTTAGGACTCTGTAAACAAAAACTTTTCTAGCCTAGCAATGTTACCTCACCGAAGTATATCACTTCTCACGGCACATGCCCGCAGTGCTTCGTAGTTTGTCGGAATTACTGTCCTCACCCTCTAAATTTTCTTAACTATACTTACATCCTGTTATTGACACTAGCACTCGTTTTCCAATCTTACTTCTGAATTCGTCACCACTCTCGTTTGTGGCACTCTTCTGTCTCTTTACCTTCACTGCCACCCCTCATTCCTGACCATTTATGTCCTCCGAACACATCTTCTTCTATATTCATACTCCACGTATTCACCCCTCAGCTTTCCTTCCGATGTAAACCCATACCACCCTCACTCCAATTACCCCATCCTTCATTCCTACGTCACTCCATCCTACCCTCACCACTTACCCTTAATTTGACCCTCATCATCCCCTCCCACATCTCTCCATGCTACCCTTACCACTTTCCCAGTTACCGTAATCCTTCCTTCCCTAATCCCTCGATGCACTTACCCTCATCCTTTCCCTCCCGTATCTTTTTATGTCACATTCTCCCCTCACCCCAGTTACCCTCATCCTCACCTTCTTCCTGAAACGGTCCGCACCATTCCCACCCTTCACCCCAGGTACCCTTATCCTCCCTTCTTCTTGCAACCATCCACACTACTCCCACCCCTCACCCCAGTTACGGAGTAGGAGGGGAGAACGTAGGGAGGTATGGTGGGAGTGGGAGCGACCCGCGTCACGGTCCAGGGAGTCATGACGCAAGCTTCTCGTCGTTACGACGAGTCATAGCTAGATCGCGCGGTCTTTGGAAGGGAAGGAAGCGTCGAAACGGTTTTTGCGAAAAAAAGAATGTGACGAAGAAAATAAATCCTTGAGTGTAAAAACAGTAGATCTGGCGGCACCCCTGCCGCCCCTGGAGCCCTGCCCCGTCATTGTGGTGGCAGGGGTGGCAGCGGCCACTGATGATCAGCGGCCGGGTGACGGTAAGGTGATGAAGGTGGTAGCGTGGTTGCAAGGGTGGCAGCGGCCACTGATGATCAGCGGCCAGGTGACGGTAAGGTGATGAAGGTGGTAGCGTGGTTGCAGGGATGGCAGCGGCCACTGATGATCAGTGGCTGGGAAATGAAGATGGTAGTATGGTGGCAGTGGTAAGCAGGGCATCGATGATCGGCGGCCGGGTGACAGCAAGTGTTGAAGGTGGTAGAATAGGAGAGGTGGCACAGGTGGCAACGGCAACTGCTGATCAGCGGCAGAGCGATGGCAGTTAGGGCCATCAAAGTAGTGTAAGTGCATCCATGGAAGTGAATAAAAGGATGAAGTAGAGGTGTCAGCGCAATTATACTGGCAGTAGTAATTATTTCCACTATAGTGGCACATTAAATTCTTCTTCTTCCCGGTAAAAGGTCTGCTCAGGTTCTCGCAGTTGCAATATTCCCAGAAATGCTTTTTCCTGAGGTGAGTGGAAAATCGTTGAGCCTCTGCTCAGCGTATCGCCGTCACTTTTCTAATATAATACATCGTGCAGATGGATACGGTTTGGAAGTCAAGCCGTTCCCCCTATAACAGGATTATTTGATAATTTTGTCCAATGCTCTCATTTTATAGAGGTAATAGTTTAACCGTTACGCCATAAAATTTTAATCTTCCAGTGCAAACTATAAAATTCTACCAATTTTTACGAGAAAGGAAAAAACATTTCAAAAAATTTGTTTGTAACGTACCGACTAACGTAAAAATATCAACAAAAAATATCTACCGTAAATTAGTATTTATTGTGTTTTCCATGCTCACAAATTATTTAATGCCAATTACAATTCCGCAAAGCGTTTCCGTCCTTCTTCCGGTGCCTTCAAAAATCTTTAGAAAGTAGGCCTATGAATGCAATTTTTACAGTTGACAATGAACTCTTGTCAATGGGCGCCTGCCTCTCATACATTGAACCAAGTCTCTTGATTTTCCGCACCGTATTACCATTCAGTTCTTAACACAACACTACATGGCTTAAACCAGCGAGAGAAGAACGGATCAGCAATAAATCTTTCAAACTCCAGCAATTGCGAAGAATTCGTGTCTAACCTACAAACTAACGTAAAATTTAAGAAGAAAAACCAAAGATAAATAAAGGACGCAACTAAACCTATCTTGTGTCTCACTCAATGCAAACACAACTAAAACGCGAAAAGGAATATTGACAATCAGTATACCTCCAAGAAGGGAAGACGAAACAAATAAGGATCTGTTGGGAGGGATTAGCTTCGTGCAGTTTAGGGCAAGAGCGATAGGCTAAGATACAGTTCAATAATGTAGATACATTCGGTTTAGTAGTTAAATTATCGTCTATGCACATCCTCTAACCGTAACAATCCAGTTTTAGCCAGGTAATTACACAATATTCTTATTACACAATATTATTGGAGAGCTAATATTGCTAGCGCAGTATCACTTACGATTGAAAGAACGCCTTACGGCGCTAAGCATATCAACTATTCAATTCAACGGTCTTTATCTTATTTTGTCAAGTATAGAGCCACGTCACTGCACCATAACAATTAAGAAGGCAGTTTTGCGACTAATTTGATTTTTTTATTGACACTCTCCTTGATAGTTCCTGTTAGTTTTTTCGCAACGAAGTGGTTATCCTCTCCATTTCCTCCACGAAATACATATATATGTTTCAGGTAATACGCATAATTAGTTAATATGTATATTCCTGATAAAAACAGTTAATACAATGTCATATACTATCTATTTCATTCAGGGAAGATACATAATATATAAAAATTCTAGTTATTATGTATACTACTTGAAATTGGGAGGCATTTTTATACATATTTCCTTAACTGGAAAATGAAGGGATGAAGTGAAATCTGTTGTCACTTATTATGTTCTTTCACCGTCCAAGGCTCTAATAGACCTATGAACAATATTTTATTGACCTCTGCCCTTTATCACGTCTTCTTTGTAACAAATTTTCATGGAAAAAATGATGAATAAAATACGATACAAAATTGATATTTATTTATTTTCAACGCATCTTTATTCTCATAATTTGATATTTAAAAATCGAAGACAATACTAAAAGTGACATTTGTTGCGCTTTGTTGTTACTTGGCAGTGTAGAATGGCATCTTGAGTTACATTTCAGCTGAGATTTAAAGCATTCGCATCAGTTTGTCCGGCATCTTCTCGTTCCATTACAATAACGTTTCACAAAACCTTGACTTCCGCAAGTAGAAACCTCCTGGACTGCTTTTCTCAGTGGAAGTGTCTTGTGCATATCCATATCTTCAATGGAGTACCGAGCATGTCTGCAAATTTTTCGTCTAGCACACCATTCATGGTTACGATTTTATACAGCTTGTGTGAATCTTTTTCAACAACGACTCCAATCAAATTTTTAGCATGAGTTCTTCCACCATCAGTATTAGAGATTGAAACAGTGCCATTGTCACCAACATTTACTTTTGCATGCAACGACTCGAGTCCTTTGCACCATTTTCTGGGCTTGAATGTAGCTCCTGGATTTCCCTCCTTTTTTTCTCTCATTAAAGCCCTGATTACGTATCAGTGACGGTGGAGAAATGACTGCCGTATCAGGGCTTGCAGAGATTTCAGCAGGTATCAGTGATGCTGATACGGAAGTTTCATCTTGGGAGTCCGCTAAGATTTCTTCCCGCTCAGAAATACCTGGCGCCATAACCGCTTGCTCCTGAAACACGAATGAAATCAAATAATATGAAACTTCTCAGTGTGATGCTTCCTATTTGTGCTGCACCATAGTGGCACTGATCACACTAGAATAGCTTTTTATGAGCAGTTTAAGACAAGAATCATTAAAATACAGCAATTAGGACGGACGGTATTCAAATTTAAACTCTACAAAAATAAAAAATACACCCTGTGTCTGCTGTTTCAAATGACCTTTGCATGCATAACCTAAGAGACTTAATAGAGGGAGAAAGAGACAATTGGGGGAAATTGGGGGAAAGCAGAGTAATTGCACATTTACCTCAAATAAATTCAGAATGTCTTCTTCCTGTTGTCAGCCCAATTTTGCATCCGATCCAAATATGCTACAAATGGTGTCTTCTTAATACCACTGTGGAAACTTGAATTTCTTTGAAACTGGACAAATTACAAACCAACAATCCAGTCAGTGGTTTAACTGTCAGCATGCCAGGCTGTCAGCATGTCCTTGGTATCAGCATTCGCTCTCTCTTGCTGGAGATCCCTGACTTTGAGGGTCCCTGGGCTTTCTGTGAGGGGTACAACAATTTCAATTCTTCGATGACTTTAGAGACCCATGGTCGCTTTGAAAAATTTGAGGAGCATCAAACAACAGAAAAATATCTAATAGTTGATAGGCTACCTCTGCTGCACACTTTGATGTAAGGGGTCGAAGAACTATGAATTTTGTCAAATGGTCTTGGTACACCAAAGTCCACGCATCACGCACCCAAGGTTCCCGAGTGCCTTATCCGCTGGAGATGTTGCAGCTTGCCGCAGTTCCTACTGACGAGGTTAGTTTTGTAAAGTTAGGTAGGTTCTCTACTTTCCTCTTTCTGTCCCGTGAGGAGGGCTGTCGATCGATATAGCCGACCTGGTAGGCGGAACATCTCTAGTCTCTCTCGTGTGGTAGAACACAAAAGGGGCCTACCACTTGAGTGTCTCCTACTATACTTTGCGCCTTGTTTCCCTGCCCGTAGTAGCGCACGTGGCCACCACGCTTACCCAATATGCGTTATTTGAATACTGCACAAGTAGTTCCTCTGTTGAAACACCTGAGCTGCGGCTACGGAGGTTAAACAAAACACTTATAAAATAATAATAATAAACGGCCAAGAAAATCGCCCCGGCATTGACTTCAAAGCAATAAGATTGACTTAGGATCGGGTTCTAAGTTCTATGGTCAGGATTGGTCGTATGACTGTCCCTTTAGTGGTAGTTTTTTTTTTTCATTCTGACACTCAATGCATCTAGCCTAAAACAGATTAATGAACTCTTGTGTGATGCTTGCATACTATTGTGACAAATTCTTTCATTTTGTCTCAGCCACGATGCCCTGTCAAAATGTGTGCCCTTTCGAGAGTACTGAATGTCCCTTCAATGAATACAAAGTATACTGGATCAGAGTTTTCATCTTTTTATTTTTTATCAGTTTTTGAGTGTCACCGCATTTGAGCGGCTCATATTTTTTAGGTAGTGCCAATTGGTCCGGCGCTGCCAAAATTGCCGGGTCAACAGTTTGATTTGATATCATAGGCTATATTAATCCAGCACTCGGTAAAATCTTTCTTATATAATGTAAAAATACACAAATTGATTACGTTTACAATAGTTCATTTCCATAGCCTAACCCCAAGTCACCAGAAGCCCAACTAAACTAACCTATACATCAGACTATTAATCTGGCATTTTGGCAGATTGCCTGTTGGTCCGGCAGTTCCGGACCGTATTTTTTAAGTAAATAGTACTGATGCGGGGTTTTGACTTTCGTTTCCTGACTGGCAAGTAATTCATTGCCTGTTTCAAAGGATTCATTTGGTTTTATTATCACGCTTTTCTTTTTGCTATACCACTTTCTTAGCTCTTCGACAAAATGTTGGTCTGTTTTGTTTTCATGATCCATTTTACGATTAGCGACAGAAGTTTTCACAAGGTCACAAGTCAAGCTGTGTTTCGGCATGCGTCGCGATCGGGAAGGAATAAAGAAGAAAATTCGTTGTAGTTTTTCACTAATAGCTCTTCTTAAAGGCTTATCTTTTGGTATTCACTATTAGTTTGCTGTAAAGAAGAAAACAGCAAATGTTGGTGACAATGTCACTGTTTCAGTTCCTAATGCTGATCGAGGAAGAACTGATGCTAAAAATTTGACTGGAGTCCTTGACGAAACAGATTCACTCGAGCTGTACAAAATCGTAACAGGAAAATTTAGTAGATAACAATTTGACATTTGCGGACACGCTCGGTTCTCCATTGAAGACATGGATATGCACAAGACACTTCCATTGAGAAACGCAGTCCAGGAGGTTTCTATGTACTGGCGGACGTCAAGGTTTTGTGTAATGTTATTGTAATGGAATGAGAAGATGTCGGACAAACTGATGCAAATGCTTTAAATCTCAGCTGAAATGTAACTCAAGATGCCATTCTACACTGCCAAGTAACAACAAGACGTAACAGATGTTACTTTTAGTAATGTCTTCAATTTTTAAATATCAAATTTTTAGAATAAAGATGTGTTGGAAATAAATGAGTAACAATTTTGTATCGCTTTTTATTTTTCAGTTTTTTCCATGAAAATTTGTTACAAAGAAGACGTGATAAAGGGCAGAGGTCAATAAAATATTGTTCATAGGTCTATTAGAGCCTTGGACGGTGAAGGAACATAATAAGTGACAACAGATTTCACTTCATCCCTTCATTTTCCAGTTAAGGAAATATGTATAAAAATGCCTCCCAATTTCAGGTAATAAGTATAGTAAGTGGATTTTTCTAGGTATCATGTACATTCCTTGAGTGAAATAGGTAATATATGTATTAACTGTTTTTATCAGGAAATGTACATATTAACTGATGATGCGTATTACCTGTAGTATATATATATGTTCTGCACCTAGGGCCCAAACTCATCCAGTAAGAGAGCGGTTAACCTCTCTAACTCCCATCTGAAAAATCTGAATTCGGTCTCAGCGGCTCACAATCACCTTGCCAAGCAGCGGTTATGCTCTTCAGTTCCTTGATGAGAAATTGATATTTTATCCCTATGATCCACAGTCATTGTGCCGAGAAGAAGCTCACTTACCAGTTTCTATATTATTAATGGTTAAAATTCAGCTAGTATGGCCCACAACTCTCTCTGAGGGGGGGGGCGGGGGGCATAGAATGGGCCGTAGGATTAGGTTAGTTAAGTTCGCCCATTCTATGTTATGGGGCCCAGCAACCCCAAGGGGTCCGTGTAGGTTACCTCAGCCATTAGCTAGGCCTTTGGGACTTCTGTCTTTCGTGCCCACTTTGCTTCCGGCCCAATTTCGTACTCCTACTTGCTCATGCTTTATTCTCTTCTTCCTTTTCTTTCCCGAGTTGCTGTTTCCATGCGCTTTGATCCTGTGTGGGAACACCTTTGTGCATGGGTTCCCCATTTCTATTGACATACTATATGTCCCTTGCTCTTTCCTCTGTGACATTGTTCCGCTCGGAAACGGAGGCTTAAACTGTCTGACCGTAATATATATCACCTCGTAACTGTTTTCTCTAGTTCCCATCCAAAAAGCGAAATTAATGTCTTCAACAAACCGGTATGGACTTGGTACTAAACGAGTTACTACCACCTATCTAACAATGAACTTCCCATATTTCAAAAATAATTGTGTTTTTAAAGGCATCAGCAGCTGAAACCTTCGCAAGGCTCAACATCGCAAATGTCACGTGAATAAATATCACTGCCAGGTAGCCTGCCGTTCATTTTATCTTTTCAACTATCAGTTTCAGATTTCTCTTTCACTTACTGTTAATTGCAAAGAAAATCTATTATAATACATTTGAATCTTTGAGGCATAGTTTTCTAGTGTGTGGAAATTATTGATTCGATTTTAGTTTATTCACACTACTCTTCATAATGACCATTCAGTGCGCCCACGAGAAATAATAAATTTTGGGATGAATGTTATAAGTTATTTTTTTTTACCGACATAAATATCTATTTTTATTCTTTAAAGGTAGATTACTTTCTCTACTTAATCACATAGTGTGAAAATTAAAATCTATTTAAGCCTTAACGAGATTTTTTACAATGACTGTTGATGCCTATTTTTATTGTTATTAAATTAAAAATAAATCTGTGATGTTTACAAACTGAAACTGACTACCAGTCTGAATCTCATTCAATATTCAATTTGATGCATTATATGCCTAAATAATAAACGTTTCGAATCATTTTAGGATTTATATTAAAAGTGACACCGATTTCTACTATCACATATTAACAAGAGATACTTTGTTGTAAGCATGAATGATTTCAGAAGTAACCACGAGGTGTCTGTAGAGGGAAGTAGTCTTGTTTTTAAACGTAGGTTACGCTATAACTCGTGGGAGGTATGGAAGTTTTGAGAAGTAATTCAGGAGTTATCTCGAGAGAAGGGCAACAGTATTGAAGAGCAGGTCAAGATGTTTCGCGAGAATAATACTCGTATAAATGTCTGGCTAGGTTGCCTTCCAGATATCTTTAAGAAGCATAAAGGATTTACAAATAGACCAGTACATTAAAATTTCTTGAAAAAACTATAAAAAGTTATAAAAATAAGATGACTTCGCCTAGATTGACTATGTGCAAGTTTTTTATGCACGAAAGCTTCAATTTTAGCCCTTAATTACGACGTAGCAGTTTGCTATCTCTTGCATTCTCCGAAACTTGAATAATTATTTCGACAATCGAATGATTTGGTAAAATTTTGCGTTACCTTCCGTTATGGACCGCCATGAACGTACTGCCTGTGCCCGCTCTCCCCGTTTCTAATTCCTCTCATTTCACCTTTCATCAACAAATGTTACGGTGTGCGGCCAGTGCTGGAATGACTCCCCCCCC
>LQNS02277275.1:16514988-16542635 GCA_001587735.2 Parhyale hawaiensis | reverse complement strand
TAGGTGTTTTGTGATGTTTGTTCATGATGGAGATCGTTTTAGGTGTTTTGTGATGTTTGTTCATGATGGAGATCGTTTTAGGTGTTTTGTGATGTTTGTTCATGATGGAGATCGTTTTAGGTGTTTTAGTCCCGGGCCAAGGATCTTCAGGATGACGTACCACGTTATCTTAGCTAGTTTAAAGGCCGGCATAATAAAAAACAGCCTTACTCGTTTCATGGGGTACAGTTTCCATTATATACAGTCTTCATTTGGCGAAGATCTTGTGTCTACAGCTTCCTTAAATGATCTTTGGTGCTTTCTTCCCCGTCTGACCACAATGAACAAAATAGTCGATGTTTCCACAATCAGGATTTTTGCTATTTTTATATATTTCTAGCGTAGACATGTCAAGCATGTGACTAATTCTAGCGGCATCAGTAAGACCGATTTTTTTTTTTTTTTTGTCCATGTTTACTCGAGTACGTCAACTTGCGAAATGGAGTCGGAAGTCATCCACTTCCGATTAATGTTGCTAAATCGTAAGTAATTCACGATACTCCAAATATCGGTGAAAAATATTTCATTTGACTAAAGGTAATCTCCTTCTCGAAATAAATGTTCATGTCAAATATAATCTCCACTTTTTTGCTAATACCAGCAACTTTGATTTACATAATCAAAAGTGAGCACAGTGTAAATGAAGTAGCCGTCAGTGTGCAGAAGATCTAGGGTGATCAATTAAGATGAACTGTACTTCACTGGACCAAGGTATACCTATATACAGTATTTCTGTCTCGCTCATTGCATTTCATCCAATGTTATGTACCTCTCATTTGCTTAACAAAATGTAGCTAACCGTCTGAAAAATATCGTGAATCCTAAACTATCTGTTAATTGCTCAGTTGCTAAGCACAATTGCGGGAATTTTGTCTCGAAATCCTCCGAGTTTCTCAGACTTCACTGCGTGTCAAGAGTCTTGCATCGGCCCAAGAACAAGAGCTGGAGCTTCTCTTGCTTCCATTATATTTTAATATAGAAGAAAGCGTCTTATTAGGTTGGTAAGTCCGTGCGAGCGGCCATCCTCTTATCATGGCGGTGGTTGGTGGCGTGTCAAAGACTCTAATTCTCAGTTCATTACCTAATTGCTGTGGTTCTTACTGTCCCTGTGTCAGCTTCTTATAAGAACCCTTACCTGTCGTGCCATGGAACTCAACTTCCTCCTTACGCACACGGTCCGCTGCCAATGGCTGCTCCACCTCTTAATAATACGCCCTAATGTTCTCGGTAAATACGTGTCTACATTTATGATAGATTTTAATATGGCATTATTCCATATATTTGGTGTCGTTAGGAAGCCTTACAATGTGCCAGAGTCATGCTACTGCTCTGTGTCTCGCGGCAGCGGGCGCTCCTATAGGAGCTTACGGCCTCTCAAGTCAACCTGCAATTCTTATCCCTAGAAGAATTTCAGGATACTTATGAAAACATTCTTTGACGTTTGAGTATTTAAGTTAGTGTGAGGTAAATTATACCTTTTAGTAATCATTAAAAACCCGTTACTGTCTGTTGCAAAATTAACATTGACAGTACCAGTATATCTTATCTTGCCTTCTATTTATTTTTGCAGATGAGCTATTGGATGTAATCCAATATTAATATCCTGCAAACATGATTATATAACGCGCTTCTGTGTGTTTAATGCTTAGGGTTGATATGAATTTAAGTGTATAATCTAATACTAAGAATGACCGTCGTCCTTCTCTTCATATTCTTCAGTATTTGATATAATGCCATCTCAAGACATCAATTATTATTCGAAGCCGTGGCAAGTAAATTATACGATACAGCTGGCGGAGGAACTGCAAATGTTTAATTGGTATGCTGCATATTGGAGAGCTTTTACAACGCAAGACGCCTACCATCGCCTCTTGAGATGATAAAGCTCTCCAATATTCAGCATACCGATTATACATTTGCAGTATATATATTTATTTATATGTTCGGTGTCACGCTTTAACAAAACAGATAGCGGAATTTAGCCCAGGTTGGAGACTCTGGTCGTCCTCTCAAGCTCCATTGAAAGCGATAGGCAGAAAATAGGCTGGGTTGCAGAAAATGGCAAACGTATCTTTAGCAGGGACAGTTGAAATTCCAACAATGAAGACATCGCAGGCTTAGTCTGATGTGTACGAGTATTAGCTTCTCCATACTTCGAATCTACGGCAAAGTATAGGGCGACCTTATGTTTGAATGTACTTCTTGCATTGCCGAAGTTGAAATCGTAGCACTGAAGATATCTGAAGTTTCCAGTGGCACTCTCATACTTCTTAATTCGTAGTTTCTTCTTACAGATGATTTTGTTGCATGAGCTATTCTTCCCACTTTGATGCAATTGTCAACGAAACCGACGAAATATGATTTTTCACGGGCAGTAGACAATTGTTTCTTCTAGCTTACTGTTTTCCTCTGACAAAGCAGTTTATTCTTCTTAGGTCAAAATTTGAGCACTTCAAATGAAGCAGATATTTGAGGAGGAAAGACGGTATCAACGGTATCATTGCTACGGAGCGAACACATTGTATATAAGCTGCCATTTTATTCAAGTTTGTTGGAGTGTTTTACTCAAGATGTTACATATGCCTGTCAATATATATCAGACCTAAGGATGAGAACATGATAGAGGATCAATGAAGAAAATTAAGAAGCAAATAAGAGAAGAGGAGATTCCGCACCGGCCTAAAGGCATTAGGCAAACGTATCGATTATTGCGTGAATTTTTTCACGCACGGGTCCACTAGTATAATTATATTACATAATCATGTTTACGGGTTAGCAATTCCTGGATAAGAAATATGTCACGTATCTATATGTATGACTCAACTACGTTAATGTGCATATGTCACTTCTTATTTCGATTTTTTTCTTTCTACGTGGATTAATGCTCTTACTTTCTTAGTGGTGGACAACAATATGATTGAAATCTTATAGAAATATGCAAAGCTTTAGCAATAGCAGTCTGTGCACAGTTATCGTACGCGTGGAAGGAAATCATGTTGACGCTTCTCGCAGCTCCTTTTTAAAAATAGCGCGATTATCTCCTCGGTGAATTACTTGAGCCTAAATTACAGAGCTATGAAATTTGCTCAGTCTATTTCATTGTGTAGCATTTACAAGAATCACGTTTACTCGAGCCCGACGGTATCCACTTTCGATAAATGTCGCCAAATCGTAGTTCACGAAACTCCAAGTTTGGTGAAAAATATTTCATTTGACCAAAGGTAATCTCCTTCTCTAAATAAATGTTTGCGTCATATATAATCTCTTTTTTTATCTAATCCCAACAACTTTATTTACATAATCAAAGTGAGCTCGCGTGGTGTAAATAAAGTAAACCATCAGTGCATAGGAGATTAAGTGTGATCAATAAAGATGTGTACTTTTCACTGGACTCTCGCTCGCCGCATGTCATCCAATATGTTACCTCTGGCTTGCTTTACAAAATGTAGCTGTCGTCTGAAAAATATTATGAAAAATCATTGGGATTTATTGGATGCCCGTAAGAGATGGCATACGATGATATCAAGTAAATAAAAATAACATTTAATAATTTTCCATTGGGATCAAACAAACTCTTATAATCTATTGTGTATTCTTCTTTATCGTAAATATGATGAGATTCTGGTTTTGAATTTATGCTGAATGCATTTTGATTTCCTTAATCCCTTTCTAAATAATATTAAAAAAAAAACAAATTCACAGGTTTCAATGCAAGCTGGACCTTCTAGGAGGGATAGAGTGTGTAGAACACAAAAGTCCGAGGCATTAGCTCCATTGAGTAGAATTGAAACATAAGTATTGCCAGTTGTATTACTATTGACAAGTATAACTCATGCGTTCAAAATGCATCAAAATTATTTCCTCTAAAGAACTATATTAGCGTCACAGCCCGAAGTACAAAGGTGCACACACTCCACAAATAATTATCCTGTGCAAATATGGTATGTAGAGATAATCATTTCTTCCTCTTAAATGTATAAACTTTTGATTCACATGATTATATAAAATTTATAACAATGCTCCAAGTGTCATTAGTATGAAGCGAAATCGTTTCCTCCCAATAAATATATAGGCTTCCACTTTCCGTGAATATACAAGATTGCTTACAATGTTTCGAGTACAGCTGATGTGCAGCGATGTAATTTTCCCTAAAAAATTAATGCTAAGCTTCGCGAGTTGTGTTTCTTGTGAGAATAATTGAACATGGCGCTTAGCATATAGGGAACCATGCTTGTCTTGGATTGATATAGCCTCTCCACGTGCCTATCTTCATTACTGAGACCCTCCCAGTCACCAATAAAGCAATGCCTCCCGGCCAGGTGACAATCGAGTTCTCTTGTTCAGGTCGCACTTTTACACGCGCATCAGTCATCCCAGTAAATTGTTTTGATCTGGCGGTTTGGATGTTTGTCCAGATTTTTGTGGCAGATATTTGCGGCCGCGGCGACCAGACTTCAATCAAAGAGTCTGTCGGGCGATACATTGTTCACTGGGGTCTCTATTATGCAGGAGCTTTCACCTGCTACATTACTTGGCTCGGTTTTCTGGGCGACAGTCCTGGATATTTGACGATCTCACCCCACTGAAGTCAAGGAAAATAATCTCGATGCTATCTAAAGGAAATAGCCATCACTTTCAATATTTACGGCAGCCCCGGTGTAGTGCTCGAAATGGTGGACTTCATGAAGGACTTTTTCTTTCCTCGGACTCACAACAGCCATCATTCCTGCCCACAAGTTGCAGTTTGGACTTCTTGAATTTTGCATTAGCCCAGCTTTCGTATAATTCCCCGCAGATACTTTTGCTCTTCTCTGGCAGGCATCAAGCCCACATGTTATACAGACATTGTTTAATGCATCTCCATTTGACTTGTGATGGGCAGATATGAAACGTTATCAGCGAAATGTTTTAGGTCTTCATCGTTGAATGGCAGATGTTAGTCGCTAAATGTCCGACATGTTCTTGTACGGAAAAGCTCTTTCTTGCCACGTGCGGCTGAATGAGACTAAACTACACTAATGTAGCAGCTGCGTGTGTATCACTTTTCTGCGTTTTTTCAGTTTCTACTCTTATATTTAAGGAATAGAGAGGAATTCCGGTATTGTTAACGTTCCCAAATTGGTAGAATAGTTTTTTCATTAAATAGTGTGCTGTCAAAAGCTTGAAATAGGGTGCTGTAAAACTACTGTACGCTCATTACGTAATTATCAAGTAACCGAGAAAGCACCTGTGCGGTTTCCATGGTGAATTGTCTACCAGAGAAGCTCAGGAACGTTCAATGCATGTACAGTACTACTTATTATGTTCTCCTGGGCCCTAGCGAAACATGTTCCATATCGAGAAAAAAAACTTACTTATACATATTCCTGTAACTTCCTACTACCCTCAATAGTATGTCAGTATAAAGGATCGTCAGTTGCGTTCCATTAAGAGAAAGCAAAAAGAAACGATCGGTTGTGAACTTCTGATGCTGCCTGCGCTTTAAAAACTAATCGTTTGAACACGTTAAACGAGTCGATCCGATAATATCTTATATATGCTTGAAAACCGCCGTAACAGTTGGATTATTTTATTTTTTTACATTGCAAACACTGTTCTTATGTAAGGTTGACTTTCAAAATTCCTTTATTAACACTGTTGGAGACTTCTTACCTCCGTCAAGTAGGCCATGTTCTTATTGGCGTTTGTCTCTGTGTTTATCACTAAGATGTTTACCTCCGCCAAGGAGGTTATGTTTTCGTCGGGTTTGTCTGTCTACCTGCTTGTCTCTTTGTTTGTCTGTCACCAAGATAACTAAAAAAGTTATGGATGGATTTTTACGAAATTTACAGGGATTGTTGTGTATGTTAGGAAGAACAGATGATTAACTTTTGGTGAAGATCCGTCCCTCCGTTTGTTTGTTTGTCTGACTCTTTTTTGTTAATGCCATTGCTCAAAAGGTTGTTGAAGGATTTTTATGAAATTTACACAAGTTTTTAAGTATATTACGAAGAGTAAATGAATAAATTTTTGTGTTGGTCTGTTTGTTCGTTCGTTAGTCACTGTTTCTAATTCTATTATGCTTGTTAGCACAATGACTCAAAAAATTATGAATGGATTTTTATGAAATTTATAGGAGTTGTTATTAATGTTAAAAGACATGAATTATTAAATTTTGGTGCACATCGGTTTGTTCGTTTGTATGTTTGATCCCTGTTTGTCATAATATTTGTTAGCAGCATAACTCAAAAAGATATGATCGGATCTTCACGAAAATTGCATAAACTTTAAATAACATCAGAGGGCACAGATGATTAGATTTTGGAGTTTATACCAATAAAATATGATTTCAACGCCAAATTGAATTTTTCGTTACCGTTGCCGCCTCGCTTGGCGGGGTATGCGCTTTCAGAGTGCTCTAGTTTGAGAAGTTATGGACGGATCTCCATGAAATTTAATTTACAGGGATTGTCCGGTATGTTGGGAGGAACCGATGGTTAGCTTTTGATGATGATCCGTTCAACGTTTGTTTGTTTACCAATTTTTTTTTATTTTTGCAGCAGAATTCATGAAGTTATAAATGGATCTTCATGAAATTTGTAGAATATGTTAGGGATATTATTACAAAGAGCAAATTACCAAAGTTTTGTGATGATCTGTTTGTCCGTTCGTCTGTTTGTCTCTATGTCTGTTATTATGTCTGTCAGTAACATAACCCCAAAAGTTATGAACAAATTTTAAAAAAAATTGCAGGTATCGTTAGAAACATTAAAAAGCACAGATAACCAAATTTTAGTGATGACCTGTTGGGTCGTTTGTGTATTTTAATATAGATATTTTTCTGAAGGTTTGTGAGAAAATAACTGAAAAAGTTGTTGTCGGGTCTGCCAGAAAATTGCAAGAACTGTTACGAATGTTAATAGACACTAATTACCAAATTTTGTTAATTGTCAAAAAGTAATCCTTGTTTCAGGACCAATTTTAATTTTTCATTAATGTTGCGGTGCTCGGCGGAGATATGCGCTCTCAGATTTCTTCTATAGTTTAAAGGATTAAGTTTGTCAATCAGGGTAGATGAAAGCACACAAAGAGCAACAGAGATTCTCAGGAAACGTGAAAGTTTGTAGAGCTCAACGGAGATTCTGATAAAGTGTGAGCATTTTATTACATTCCGTTACAAAATCGTAGCGAGCTCCGAACTTCGCTCGGTTGTGGTCAACAGAATGATAACAAATATTGCAAATTCTAACAATGCAACCAAGTTTATATGGCAGTTGAAAGATGTATGTCATGCGCAATGTCAAAAACAAAACAAAAATATCTTGTAATGAAACAAAGACATCATTTTTATTTGCAACTCGCCGGCAAACAAATCTGATGACCCAAATGTTTTGAATCATCCTTTCAAACACAACTTTGGGTCTCCCTAAATCTTGTCTGCAGACAATGACAGTCACGTGAACTGTCTTAGCAAATGTTATTGGGAAAATTTGCAAGTTGGGGTGAACTGGAACTAAGATTGCTGTTAGCTTATTTGCTGTTCAAGAGCCCTTAGCAAAGCACTGGAAACCAATTGCTATACGTAGAGAATAAAAAAGACTGGCATGTGAACCCGTCTTCATGCGCTGTAAGAGTTTCATTTCTGCCAGTGACCTTTTTCAGCTTGCATTATTATTTTTGCTTACCTTAGGCCATTAGCTAGGTCTTCGGGACGTCTGTCTTTCTTGCCCACCTTGCTTCCTTCCCGATTTCTTACTCCTACTTGCTCATACTTTATTCGGTTCTTCCTCTTCATTCCCGTCTTGCTGTTCCCATGCGCAAGGATCCTGCGTGGAAACACCTTCGTGCATGGGTTCCCCGTTACTATCGACATACTACAGTATGTGTCCCTTGCTCTTTCCTCTGTGATATCGTTGCGCTTTGAAACGGAGGCTAAAACTTTCTGACTATAACCAACTATTATTTTGCGGATTTACCAGAACAGTAGATGAGTAAATCTGATTAATAATGACAGCAATATAAAAAAATAATATAATTTTTTTTAAATGTGAACAATAAAAAATAATTATTAAGGTCTCATTTACCACTACATGCAATGATACTTAGTTTATTTGCATATACCCAAACATTTACACTAGTACAGTATCTCTTGGCTCTAGCCGTCAACAGAAATTAAGAGATTGCCTATTTCTATCATCATGGTACGAGGCGCCACAGCTGTCTGAGGAACAGCCGAGTTACCCTGCGAGGAGCAGCGGCTCTGCAAGAGGCCGTGCACAGAGCACCCATCAAATCACGCCGACCACGGGCCCTGGCTTAGCTCCCGATAGCATCATCATTTCACGAAAGAGAAGGGCAACAGCTTACTGTCTAATCTGTCTGATCAGACTTATTTACACGCAGCTTACCAAACTGGCAACGCCTTCACCAGCCTCAACTAAATTAGGGGAGTTTATCTTCACGCGCTGCTCATGAAGAAAAATGGAAGGAGAGCTCGTGATGATACCATGCTGAGGTCTGTAGAGCTTCTTTTAAGCCTAAATGGATATTGGTACAACATTACGGGGGTGTTGCTGAGCTCAGGGGGGCGTGACCAACATACCTGATCATAGCAAAAGAGTATGTTGTACCTTTGTTGTAAGTGGAATCAGTGGTACTCGAAAGACGGTTGAGTGTTGAACAAGCCGAGCTATGTTGATTATGATGACGGAAATGGCCTTTTAATTACAGCCCTATACTGTAACCATAGAAAATATACCGTAGTGGTTTTATCCGTTGAACTTGTGTATCAAGCCATAACTGTAGGTAAAGTAGTACCAATATGTAGGCGAATTGTTACCTGTTCTCCATGTTTGCTGTTACAAATATAGGAACTTTAGCTATTCATTCATCGAGCTAATTCTACTTTTCATGAGCCAAAATGTAGCCGAACTAAACTGTAACCTAAAATCCACCTGCATAGGAGCAATCTCCAGCAGAGATGTAGAAATTATACAGCTACAGTTATATCAATAGAGGACGTCACTTTTCATTGCACTCTAAAGACTATACTTACATGTAGAAAACATTGTCTTGAAATTTCTTACTTGCCACGCTATAGGTGGTATATAGAAATAGAACAACGCCAATTTTCTTAGTACGTGTTGACCAGACACTGCCTCTGTTAAGGAAAATACAGCTAAACTCGATAGAAGTCTGAGAGGGCATACCTCCGCCAAGCAAGGCAACGGTAACAAAAAATTCAAATTGGTTCTGAAACGATGATTTTTTTTTATCCACACCAAAATCCAATAATTTCTTTCTTTGTATACTATTAGTAGTTTCTGTAATTTTCTTGAAGATCCGGTCATAATTTTTTGAGTTATGCTGCTAACAAACATTCTGACAAACATAAGTCATACATACAAACAGACCAACCGATCATCACCAAAATTCAGTCATTTGTGTCTTTTAACATTACTAATAACTCCTGTAAATTTCATCAAGATTCATCCATAAATTGTTGAGTTATTCTGCTAACAAGCGACAAGAAACGCACGAATTACCATATCATCCCAAAAATGTGGTCACTGACTCTTCGTAATATCCCCAACAATTCATGTAAATTTTCTGAAAATCCGTCCATAACTTTTTGAGTTGTGGCTTTATGAAAAAAATGGCAAACACACATATACAGATGAGCGGATTTTCACCAAAATTAATCATCTGTTACAGTTAACATGCCTAAGAATCTCTGTAAATTTCGGAAAGCTCCGGACACTATTTTTGAGTAATAGTAAAAAATAGAATAACCTCTTTGGCGGAGATAAAAATAACAGATAGCAGCTGATCAGCTTTATCTCTTCAGTAATGTAGGTAGTTATTTACCTACTTATAACATACACAGGCCTCTATCGACAGGATTTTGCACCACTTGTTGCTACGATTGTTAGTGTTCACACCACACTACACCTGCTCACCGAAGTGATGGGTATTGCAGCCGTTACTATTTTGCATGTTGCGAAATATATTTTTGCAATTATTGATCCAAAATTCACTACTGTATGGGCCCACAAGACGCATCCGTCGTAAGGAGAAGGAGACATGAAACGGCATAGGAAATTATTCTCACCGTTACCTTCACTTCACACATTTTGCAACCCACAATTGCAGAGCGAATGCGAGTGCTCTATGTGGGCGGAGTTAAGTTGCATATCCTAGCCATGCTGTAAGGCACGATGTCCGTTTGGGGTTGAGCATTCAATGCATTTCAGAGTTGTAGCTAAGCCTTGTGCTATGCTGTGGGATGCGGGTTTCCGCGATGATTCCAGTTGTCTGTTAACGTATATTGCAATTTCTCGTTCCTGGCCTGTATGCATCAACAGTATGTATTCCGGATGTCTCTTCTAATGAATCTATGCGTGCAGTGTGTATGCGCGGTTGTGCAGGGCGTGTTTTATGCATGACTGTATATCTTCGTTTGTGAAATTTGTACATGCTTGTGTGCAGGCGGCAGATTTACATATGTGATTGTCTGTTTTTTTCTGTGTGTGTGCATTTCATACAATTACTGATCTTGATTTTGAAGATTATTTGATTTAGTAGCACAGCTTCTGTTTTATGTTATTTCTAAAACATAGATCCAGTCGCCCCGCCTCGATCTCTCTTCTCTGCGCTTTTTCCGAAAGTATCAATACTCTGTTTCATTTTATGTGCATTTATTGGCATTTACTGCGCCACACACCGCTCGGTCCCGCTCTGCAGGTATTTCTCAGACTGTACTTATTAAGTAGTACAGCTCGTCCTTTTTAGCTCATTTTTGTATTCTTAGTAGCACCACGTCTCCGCACAAACAGCCGAATCATGCAAAGCTGTTTCGCTGTACACTTCAGCCGACACTGCGGCTGTTCCCTACAGGACTTGCGTCACACCGCAGTTGATTTGAGCGTCGGTGCGGCTGGCGCATTAGCTCGCTATCCCACCCAGCGAGGCCCTCGCGTGGAAAGCCATTATCGATCTCAAAGAACACGTTCTTTTCATGTTAACATTGTGAGTGAATCTGTACGCCGCAGAGCTCCATCGATATCACTTGCATGTGCGATGAGCGGCAGCTAAGGTCATGAGTCTGAATGTCACTCTCGTTGCCGCGAGGTGCACACCATTATATTTATGGCTTAACTGGCCGTGTGGGAACTCCACTGTCTGGCCGGCCCGTCTCGTTTATTTGGGCTGTCCGTAAGTGGGCGTCCACTAACCTTGTTAGGGTAAACAAATAAAGTAGCTGATAACGCGTCTCTAGTCATTCAAATCATCTGGATGTTTTGAAGTACGAAAAAATAAGCAAAGCCCCATCCTTCATTATCATATATTTATTTGATGACTAGCTATACTAACTATCCGATTTAGAGTGATAGTCAGTACGACAGAATTGGTGTCATGGAAAATATAATACAGTATAAATAGATCCTTAATAATTTTCCTGCACTGCAAAGGATTCGTTATTGATTTAATTTTGGATCTGACACACAGGTAGACTACAAAATTTAATGAACCCTACGATTAGTCATGTAAATTGTGTAATCCTAAAATATATTATTCCTGGGAATGAAATCCTATTCAATAAACGTTAATTCAAATAACAGATATTGTTGCTTTTACACCATCTAAGTTTCATTTGGCTGGTACTCGATTACACATCATTTTTCATGAAAGAACCGATTTCAAAAATACTTTGCCTCAGCCTGTGTCCGGCACTGCCACGGGCCAATAGATAGGATCCATAAACACGGCGACATCCTAATTATTGGCAAATCATTCCTGTTTATGGCAAAAATTGGACAAAATATTCCGAGTCCGTAATTACAGGCACGAATGACCCTTGTCCAACTCAGGATCGAACAGCTCTTCTTAATTAGGCAGAGAGAAAGAGTCTGTAGCGACTGTATAGACATGGGCCCTCTGTGCTACTCCATATCTATGCGTGGCGTGCTGAGGGTCGCTGCTAAAATATTTGAAGTAAAACTAGCAAAGACCGATAAGCAAAAGTGCCGTTCAATAGTCCACGTTTGCCTTTCCAATACGAGTAGAAGAAATCGCCTAACAATAGTACTGTTGTGTAGATGAATCAAAGTTTTTCAAAGGTTCTTATCCTGTACAATGATAGCCTGTTAATTAATAACTTCAGTGGACAAAGGGGCCATGAAGATGTTCTTCAGGTTTATAATTAATTGCAGTTATTTCAATATAATTATCTCGGTTCTTGGTGATTTATCCACCATATTGGATATTTTCATACATGGCACACTATGCAGTGATTGATTTAACATCCATTGCATAATGTACCGTGTATGAAATTATTAAGGTGTATTTTTCCTAAAGAATAGTCAAAATGAAATCATGCCTTGAATTACTAAGGTATTTCTGAAATAATTCGATAAATTTGAAACGACGTAAATGTGATTGTGTTGCCCGTGACGCACATGCGTGCGTGGTCGCCTGTGTTAACCCTTTAGCGCATATTGCTCATATGTAGGAATATTACAATAAGTAGTCCTCCGCCTACGAATAGCAATGTTTCATTCAGACCCGTGAAACCCTTAAATTTCTGGTTGTGGACTCGACAAACAACGCATCATTTTCCAGAGAACTTTATTGCACTCTACTTATAAGAACTACTACAATATAAACTGGAACTGTGGGATGCAGTGATTGATGCTTCGATTATTGTTACCTAGGAAGAATTCCGTAAGTGGACTCCTTCAGTATGCTTTTCAGATTGAATTAATTACAGAATTTACCTGCAAAGTGAAAATGCATAATATACAGTAGTTATTAATTGTCCTCGTAACCATGAATGATTCACTTCAACTTGTAGGTATAGTATATTGTTTACAGTCCGTGCCCGGACAATGTGTAAAAACTTTATGCCAAGAGTATATCCCAAACTAGACCCAAAAATAAACACCATTTACATATTGAATAGTGACACGTTTTCAAAATTCCACGTATGTATTAACGTTTTCCCTGTCAGTTTTATTAATATTAGCGTTATATAGCCCCGCACAATTAATATTGATAAACCAGTGTAGCCTTATTAATAGTGTGCCAATAATTCAATATCTGATACACTTGGTGAGCAACTTATCTCAGTGATGCATCGTGATGCCGATGTATTATTATCACTCTCCGAAGCTCATACTCTCTTCTCTGAAAATAAGAAAAGGAAGTGCAGACCCTCATATGCTTTGGGGTCTTGCACCTGAGCGGTTATTATAGGGTCTGCAACTGCAGCTCTCAACGACCTCCTGAAGTGCGATCGATCGTAAATTACTGCTGAGTTCTTTACCGGAGTTAATCGTCAAGCTGCCCAAGTTTGCTTGATCTTCTGAAACGCTTGAATCACAAATTTTTAGTGAAAAGAATGGCGAGTTGCTTGAATTTGGAACGCTGCAGACATGCAACAGAGCGCGGCAATGGCTGCCATGTAGTTGAAAATTACTCTGAGATTTGGGTGACGAAAGAACGTTCCCAACAACAATAGAAAGTTGTCTTGGGTGAGTGCTGCGTGCTTGAGCGTAGCAGATGAAAAACGAGCAGATTGGTGAAGGGTGCCCTCTCGCAAATGAATGACAACATCTACGCCCTTTCCCCGGTTTTTCCGAAGCAGTCGCTGTACAGATATTATTCCACTATAGCGTAAGTTGCCGTTTCCTATATACAGCTGAGACCAACTGGACAGCGGCCTGGACGTCTTTCGGTGGGCCATGATGTCACCCGTTGGGCCAGAATATATCAATGCTTGCTGTTCTTTGCTGTCATTGCTATTGGTTCGTCCCATCACTTACGTATGGGGTCCTTCCCGTACCATCTAGACATTCTCTGTTACCTGCGTCAGTGAATCTCGCTCCATAATCGACAGGCCATCTCTGTGATGCGCGTAACTAAATCTATTACGCCCATGTTCTGCCATGCGTCGAAAAGTCACTGTCGTTACTACCAAAGTCCAAACGCCACCTCCGAAGTGCGCGAAAGTCGGCGCTTGCACTCTGCGTAATGGCCACGACTGCCCATAAGTCAGTGCAGCCACGTGGTGTGGAGCGCTCGCTCCCTCGGCAAGAGCCTGCGCTGCTTGCCGCACAATTGCTGCAATCCAGAGCTCGGCCAGGGGCGCGAGCGCTGCCCCTCACCGCCACGAGTGTCGGCCGAGGGCCAGGCGTTCGGCACAGCCAAATGTGAGGGAGCATTCGCATCTGAGGGCAGTCCAGGCCTGGCCGTGTTCGCTGCAGCACATCCTTCCAGCAGCTCCTGGCACGCAGGTAAGACTTGAACTCTCGATCCCATCGTTTGTTTTCCATGCCGCATATCACGTCAACGTGTGTGCCATTACCGCCCCAGTGCCAAATTCCGTTTTTTCGAAGACTTCGGTGTTTCGCCAGCTTCCGAACCAACTTAAACCGCCGCTTTGCACTAAGATTCATTAAGAATTTTTTTCTAAGACTCAACGCCTGGAAGTAATTAGAGGCGATCAGCGAGCGTCTTGGAGAGGCTGGGAGATCTTGAAGTAGCTCAGTGTGGAGCAGACATTGTACGCTCTTGCCACAGGCATCTTCCGTGTTGTGTAGCCGTAAGACGAAGCACTGCAAGAGAAGTAGTGCAGTAAAGAGCTGTCGTGGCGAGCTGGGAACGTTTCCCACGTGGCTGCCGGAGAGCCATTGCACGTGCTGGATCGTTTACTGGGCATCTCCCCAGCAATCCTTGATGCCGCTAGCCGTTTTTTGCGTCTTCTGTCCCGTTTTGTGTGTTATCGCGTGGTGCTCCAGTCGGTTCACCAATATCCGCCAGTCAGTGTATTATGATACTTTTTCCGATTAATTGACCGAGATACATCGACACGTGCATGCTGTGTTTCTCCTGCGGTTCACTTTGTAGATAGATGCTGTTCATAAAACTCTCAGGAATAAATATCATTCGCAAACGTGCTCTTTTGTTGTAATTTTTTTCGTTGACACAGATCAATGTTGCTCATATGTACATGTTTCTATTTATTAATGTTTTGATGGCTATTATTCGAAGTGGGAAAGTGCATCTTTAGACGTGAATAATTTCGTTGAAGTTTGAATGAATAGAATTGGCTGTCACCGGTCGATTACGACGCCGATGTGAGATAACCATACATGTTTGTGTTGGTGCTATTTAGAGTCCTGATTTACTTCCATGAAATGAAGTGTTGTTTATGAAGTGTCTTGCGGAATTTATATTTATCTGCATTGTGTAGTCATTTTTATAAGCGGTATTAATAATGCGCTGGCATGTTGAGTTGATCTTTTGCTCAGCTCCTGTGGAAATTGGCAAAATTTAATTCTTACTGAGCGTTTCGTCACAATTTAGCAATTTAAATAACAGTGTCATGTATGTACGGTTTGTTGGTGCGTACCTAACCTAGCATGTGCAAACATAAACGAGTGTTTCACATCATGCCATTATATGATGACAACGCATTGGCACGTTTTAGCACCGTACGATATTTGAATTGTACCCTAGCGATGACTTGAGTTAAAGCACAAGTTATCGATTCCCATACATTGTTAATTTGCTACAATATTCTATTAATACCTACCGTTACCCTTCAATGATGAAACGGTGGAAACGATGCCGGACCATCCGCATTTCTAGCTGCTTAAATTTGAACTACGCATTTCGACAGCTTATGATTTTCTTGGATGATTTTTTAAATATATATTCTCGCGCACTTTCTCCATTGCTCACAACTATGACAGTACAGCGGTTTCATTGGGACAAACTTTCTCGCAAATCGTTCGCCATCTTACCAGCAGCAATTTAAATCTAGAAAGTTAGAGGTTGCTACTTAGCTTGGGCTAGTGCAGGATTTATGTTTGTTGTTCTATGCGGTGCTTCGTTTTTGTCTTGAGTAGAATACATTGAGAATGAAGCAACGTATATACTCTGCATATTCGCAAGGTGCTACTCCCCGATTCACAATGTAACATATGATATTATCTTTTTAACAGAGCTGATTTAATAACCCATTTCTTTGACCGCAAAGATACTTTGCATAATACATCATAGTTTGTCAGAGATATCAGTTCCCAGGTGCATTTTGTGTCACCCAACGATTATGCGATGCGGGGGCATTTGCCGATACCCAACAAGTTCCTTTACAATTTTTTGTCTTGTTGTCCAGTTCGCAAAGGATTTCATGAATGACTTCCCCATAGATGATATTTATGTACAGTGGAACAAATAACTTCCGCATCATTTTTGACAAGTATGTAGTAGTTATGTGTTATTTGAAATATGATGCATATACTCGACACTTGGAGCCACAAAACTTTACGCGTTCAAAGGTAGTGACACAGCTGTATTAAAATTTTGTTCTACCATTCTCTCATTCCTATGTGCAAAAATGACTAGTTATAAAATATAGTTTTTTTTTTCTCGAGCCTTATGTACTCTTGTTTCAGCCACTCCATATAGAATACCACTTGAGGTGAATATTGAGCTCTGCTTGATTCTTGCACTCGTTTTTTTCAACATTCCTTCAGCTCCAAAACTTTTCCACCGTCTTCATTCGCAGGAGCTTATGACCGTTTCTTAACCCTATAATATCTAATGCCCCCGCGAATATATTGTAACTAGTACAGTAGTTCTAGTGCTACGAAAACTGATGCTTCATTGAGATAAGAAAGACTTAATTTCTGCATTAGCGGTATCTGACGCGTGATCGGTGTATATCGATGAAACTTAGTAAATTCCATGCAAATTACCGACATATTTACAACAAGCGAACTATCTGTTATTGTTCTCTGTTCATTATAATCGCTAAAATGTATTTTTGTCAGTCTTAAAGATTAATTATCATATATCGTTTCTGTTATGATGATACCTATTAGCCAAAACAAAAATAAATCATTTACCCTATCGCATGTGCCTCGCTGTAAACCAACAAGGTAAATTGATATAAAGAACAGTCAGCACCACAAGTAATCGCAACGTGATTCACTCCTACAAAACTTGAAGAGTAGATTGAGACCCTGTGACTGGCATTTGGACGCCCGCCATTTGCAGCTTTAGTGTGTTTGGCAGTATTTGTGACAAAGTATTTATATTGTGTATATTATAAATGAATAAGTTATACCTTCCTGGTTTACTTACGTGCTGTTGTAAATGCGAATTATTTCTCTAAAAATAAAAAAACTGAGTGTAACAACGTTTCACAATTAATATACTATAACTGTTTTTCTAGATGCGTGTGACAAATGGGTCAACATGTCACACATTAACTCACTGTTATTCAGTCCCGGTAGACGATTGTCCTTACGCGAACAACTTTGCAATTATAAGAAGATTTTGCTGAAGTTTATTTCATTTTTAATTTGTTTATTTATATCATACTACTTATATTCATGTAAACATCCCTCGTGTGGAACAAGTACTGTCCTCGACTCGCCGGCAACCCAACGTGATGAATGTGAATTAAAAATTATACTTCACGCGAGAATAATCGAAGAAGCAGCGCCTGCAATATCCACTTCACCGCCGCAATTAAATGTGAACACATAATAGTCAAGTTTTCAGCTCAACGAGAGCTACATATTAAAATATTCTGCCCCAAAATTAAAAAGTGTCGCCGACGGGGACAGTTTCCTCGAGATAAATTGATCTCTTAAGCTGTAGTTTGTCCGCAACTTAAGTCTTGAACGTTGGTTTCGCTAGTAAGGATCGAGTTGCGAGTTTTAATCCCCCACTAACTGCCCGTAAAAAAGGCAGTCAATAGATAGTTTGGATTAACACCCAAAACTCGATCCTAAGTAGCCAAATAAACCCTCATTAGTCAAGTTCGGTCTAGTTAAAGCTAGTGAGATCAAGTTATTTTGAGGGAACTGTCTCAATCAAGAACACCTTGAATTATGTGTAACTGATTTGTAATATTTTTTTCAAACCATTTGAGTGAACATGCATGTTGTCTGATTACCTGTGATGATAAGTGTAAGAAAGTTGTAATAACAATTCAATATCTTATTCGATTGGTATACAAAGTCCAACATCCTACTGCTCATTTTTGTGTTTTGACTTGGCAGCGTTCACAATTACAGTATTATTATTATCGATTATTTTATGGAATCACCTTCTGACATTACTACGTGCGTTGCCACTCTTTGATTTGAAATGCCATCAAGAAATTATTCAACGAAATCCCTGGAATTTAATTCACGAACGAACCCTAGCGTCTGCCGCGTATGTTTTAACTTTCTGCTGTATTACTGGAGCAGATGTAGAGCACCTGTTAATGCCTCATTCCTGACCCATTCTGTAAGCAGCTCTTCTGTCGCCGGAAGATTTCTCACGGATCATATGTTAAATTATTGTTCGTTGGTTGTGGGTTAAGTAGTCGTTCCTCAAGTATGTTGACGAAAGAATTCTATTGAAAAATTTCGCTGAGAATGGTGCTAATCCATCTACGCCTTCTGTGCGTATTTGGAAATGTTGCTGCTCTTACGAAAATTGTGCTGAATTAATTGAGGTGTCAAAGAATCAATACGATGTCTTGCTTCTATAAACGGCCTTTGCTTCATGTGCCACACTTAAATTTATTCCCCTATGCAAGTGATTCAAAGAAGCTAGCACATTCAGTGAAATCATCCCTTCTAAATTCAGAATTTTTTCTAATTAAATCCATCTTTACTGACTCCTCACTTGCAGCCATATTAATCTCTCGCGAACTATAAAATGGACACGGCTCATAATGTTAAATTTGAAATTTTGCGGTTGATATCTGCTGTTAATTAAACTACGTATTTTCCTAACCGAATGATAACGATTTCACTGTGACAACGCAAAATTCAAACCCTCAAATTTGGAGTTATTGGACATTCTATAGTTATTTATTTCTGGTACCAAATGGAAGAACTATCATCCTCCTTGTACTGAACTCACAGTAGGTTCTGTACTTCCTTCCATCGGCAAATGCAAGAGCAACCATGCTCCTGTCCACATGTTTGTGTGTGGGCACACAGAAGGAATGAACGAAACCCACAACCATGCACCACCCGCCACACCGCCAGCCCCCAGAACTGCTTGTTCGGACCTCTCTTCAATTCTAACTAACGTCTACTAAATGAGAAAACTTTAAACCAAACTGTAGTCATATTCGGGCTGTACAAGCCCTAGGGGACAATTTGCAGATTTGTTCGCGGCAAACATTTGCTTGCGGTAACTCAGAGAGAAGCTCGCAAAAACACAGTGTTTGCCTACAGCAACATTCAGCTCGAGGAGCTCTTGTGCAGACTTTTATATGAAAGTAATAGCGCATTCTTTTACCTCAGTGTGAAGATAAAGTCCAGGTTGAAGTTCGGTAAAGGTAAAAAAGATAAAGTTTTCTATGAAAGGTAATACTGCGTATGAGGAGTTTGCTTCGTCATAAAGTCATTGGTAGGTGCTAGCATTGGTAAATTCATACTTGCAAGGGGTATACTACTTGAATTCATAGGAAATGTTCATTGGTCCATATAAAATAGCCTATGTCTGCAGACATTCTTTTCTACCTCTCTTTTAATCTGAAAATAGCGTACTTTTATTATGAAGAAAATCATAATTTACTCGCCTTAACCACCATTGTTTTTTGGCCAAACATACTATGAACTTCTATGTACTTTACATTCAAATGCTCATTTTCTTACATGATAATATTCACCTGATGTGTTCGCTTTTCAAGACAGTAAAGAAGAGTTCATTACTTAGAAGGAAATTGGATGAACTTATTTTCAAGTTAATGCCCTACCAAATTTAGCATTACTTCGTAGTTTGTAACTACTATGAATTGTATAATATACAGTAGTGCACTATGTAGGTACTATGCTGTACCCCTTAAAAATGTCCTTATAAATGTTCCACTATTTTTTTTATTTTTACTGAATATATTGTCTGTCACCATCCCGCGAATTATAATATTACACTCGTGCCTGCCTTTGTTTAGTCAATGAAAATTAGCTCATGTACAGTTCACCGTTTACAGTTATACTCCTCAATCCTTGTCGATAGGGAATCGTTCTTAATTTTTTGTAGCACTTGTCGTCATGTCGTTGTTCTGCTTTCACTCATGAAAAATTCGTAGATTAATGTGTAACCGTTTTCAGCCATGGATACCCCACAGTCTGTAACAGCAGAGCAGATGTACCCTATGAGCTACTGTACTGTATTTTCTGTGCTGCACTAGACGGCTTACGTTCCTTAATATTGAATGTTAAGGACGCAGCTGCGCACATTGACATGACTTGTTGATGGCAAAGTTACCCTTTACGGAGCTTGTTTAAGGGCAACTGATCAATAAAGTTCCATCCCAGCGCCTCGTGATCAATAAAATCATTTGTTCTCGATGAGTCTTCAGTTGCGTGGTACACTGCGCTAGAGTTTCTTTCTAATTCTAAATTCATCAACAGAATATTAAATCACAGCGTCGCATGCAAGAAGCATTCAATTTTCGGAAGTGTGTGTACCCTAGCGAGGACATTCATATGCCAGGGTGCAATTAACTGCATAGTGGAATAAATTAAATTATATGTTATTTCTAGTTTTCACTTTTTCAGATAAATGTCATTAATGTATGTCTGCTCTCTGAGCTGGCGGTAGACAGTGTTTACTATTTAAAAGGGTTATTTTAAAAGTTGTCTGAATGAATTATTTATAGTGTTTGTTGGCTTCTTAGGCAAATGTGCTATTTAAAAGAAAACACAAAGCTATTCATGATTTCGTGCAAGTATTTACATCACCTATTGCTCTTCTCTATATTGAATACACTCAGAAGTCTTCAGAACGCAAAATGGACATTACCAATAACACATCATTTCTGAGTCTAAAAAATTTTGATGCTTAAATATGTTTGAAATTTAACTTATGTGTTCAATGTTTAGAGTGCGCTGTTTGTTAAACGTCCTATTAACACCCCCCTAGGTCCAAAGCCGCGTTGTGTCTACTTTCATAATTACCAAAAATGACATAGGGGTACTTGTCCCCCACTTGTAGGTCCAAAGCCTTTTTGTGTCTACATTTATCCTATGTCTTAAACTCTTCCCGTATATGTAGAAATTTTATCGCCCAACGTTGTCTTTCATCATCGATTTTTTGCTCTGTAAATGCAGCAAATCTTGCATATCCTACTGACCTACAGTCTATTGAAGTAAACTTTGTGTTGATTTTGATCTATGTAAATAGAACAAGGCGTTTACACTCCCTCCTGCTAGTGAGCGTTATTTATCAATAACACTTGGTTGCATATAGGGGAATTACCCAATTGCCGAACTAACTCTATTTCAGAACAAACAGTTATTATTTGATCGGATTATTACTTTCATCTATCAAATATAACTGTTTGCTCGGAAATAGAGTTTGTTCGGTAATTGGGTAATTCCCATACGTAGCTTGTAGATTATTTACTGCAGAAAAAGAGCGCGTGGCTCTATGCTTTTTGTAACAAGCAAAAGTGTTCTGATTTTTCAGTCGTATTACGTCCTATTCATTTTGTCCAAGTCTCTTGTCACAGAGCTTTTTAAAATTATGCAACTATTCTAGTCTTACAGCTAATTTAAATTTTCGTGCCATTAAATGATTGCACGCGTAAAAGTTTCCTCTTTTTTTATGGGTACTGGTACACAGTTGACAGAGGAGTTCGTGCGCTGTAATTAGGTACCGCACTCAATGTGATCTCTGCGTGTGTGTACTCATTCAAACAATAATTTCCTGTAGTTTTTGACACCAGAATTGCACTACTCACCTTTCCCAAGTTTCCAATCTTAGGCTAGGATCAACGTTTACGCTATACTGTTTTAATCAATTCCGACATTACCAGTTTTCCCAAAGCCTTCAATCAAAGTAACGACAAACAACCAGCGGGATGTAGCCAGTGCTTTTAACATTTAACCGATCACTGTATAACATCTAATGTTCTTGAGATGTCAATGCTAAATAAAAATGACGCGATGCTGATCAAGACGTCAGTTCGTTCTATCCCACATAACTGTATTTTACAAAGCTTTAACCTCTCATATCCCCCTGTGATGAATTTTCTCCATTCTGAAATTTCTTTCACAAACGTCTTGGCACTAACAGAGTAATAATTCTACCGTATTGTTATCATCATTATTTTTCATAAAACTAAACACCTTTGCATCCTTGGACAGATAATGAAACTCAAGTAGGGCACAAGCAGCCCCAGCACACCCAGTGCGCTGCTAAAAAGAATAACTAACCTTAAAATTGTGACTATTGAAATGTATCTCTATGGCGGTGTTAAATTCTTGAACAAAATTGACGGTGGACCTCAGCTTGATACGATACATTTTTAAAGCGAAGTTTCACTGCTGCTTATTTGTGACTTTTTCAAGACGTGGATCTAAACCCACTGTGCGGTAGACATTGTCTTCAATTTATGTCTACACAAACGGTGAAAATAACTAGTGTAGCTGATCGTCAATAATGATGCCAAAAAAATTGCATCAACAACGCTTTTTCATTGCTGCTTGTGCTCGCGCTTCTGCTGTATGGAAGATGCATTGGCTTGCCGAGTTGCTCTTCGACTTCAGATGTTAAATAGATGACGTCAGACCAATTGCGCTTTGCATTGTAAAGAATTACCGCGAAATTTCATGCCATTCTCTCAAATTGACTAGGAACTATTGCCAATTAGTGCTCCCATGTCTCACCCGTATCCTACCAGACCAGGTATGGGTAGGGGTTGTACATTGTGCAAGTGCCGCAGGTGCGACAAAAAAAAAGAGAAATAAACAGATAAATATATCAACACATAATTAAACGCACAAAAAATTGTGTGGTTTTATCACGGGCGCTAGAAGATAACTTTGGTGGAGCATCGTGCCCGTGGCCGGGAGCGCCGCCGGCCGGGGACGGCCGGTGGCGGCGGCGGCGGTGCGGAGCGGCAGCCGCGCTGCGGCCAAGGGCTCCTCTCCCTGCCGCCACGGCTCCCTCAGCTCCCGGACACTCTCAGCAGGTCGTGCCCCTTCCCTTGTTACAATATTCTCTGCAGCTCTGTGTATTGAACGGGTCGGTTATTTTTACCTAACTTTGAAACGGGAATTGTGGCATGCCGCACAAATTGCTGCGAGGCTTGTATGTGCTACAGCAATAAAATAAATTATCTGATTCTGTAAATCAGCGCATTTTTCAAGTCATCCAGGCAGAGTTATGTGGCTACAGGAGTTTTTTTGCCCTGTTTTATTCCAACAAGAAAAATTGTCTTGTAACGAAGAAGCAGAGATATCGTACATCGTGATGACTTATTATTGCCCCATCCAACGATAACTCAATTTTTGCATACGCACACCGCTTAACAAAAAATTGTCTTCGTTGACATAACAATGTTAACTTATTGTGCCGGCCGCTTTATTAAAATATTTTTTTTCTTTTTTTCGCTAGACCATCATTATTGATACGAGACTTTAGTGATCTTCGGTGACGCTAAAGTTACTTCATTTTACCGAACTCATCATTTAGCAGTCGCTTCTAGCAAAGTGCGAGAACATCGTAATGTCCTACGGAAGCCCAACATTTTTATGAAGCAGACCATGAATTTTTTCGACTCAGTATTTTAAGAGACTAACTCTCTTACAGACTCCTTGTAAAGTACAGAGAGATTTTATTAATAAGGCAAATTTACCCACCCATCTTCTGTTCTCTGTAAACAGTACAAGTTATTCGAACGCTTTACTACTTCCTTGTAAACAACAAAAAACGTTCATAGCCCCCTCTTTGGTCTAATTTATTTCAGATTTGTTAATGCAGCATATCCAATCCTCTGATGGTGGCGCTTATCGAAAGAATACTGACGTGAAGCATGACATTTTAACAAATGCTTTGGTATAGTATAACAGATATATATATGTGTTTATATGGGAAGTAGCAATAAAACGTCCGGATATTATGTACTATATACGAGCAGCAACAGAATATAGAGTGAATCCGCCTAAGGACGGGCGTATGGGGTCAGTCCAGCAGATGCTCTGTGTCACCAATAATTTTATAACCAGCAGCAACAGCGAGTGTGTATAGGCGACGGTAGAGCGGGAACAATATTGTTCGGGGTTCTGTACCTGTCAAAGATGCTTTTGTTTTTGCATACGTCGAACTTTATTAGCATTTTGTGGAGCTATACCACTTAATCTGAGGTTGGTAGCGGATCTTTTGTTAGCGTAGCACTGCGAATTCGAGCTCCAACTTGCTGACATCAGTTAATTTTCTGCAACGCTGGAAGCGCATTCGCTAAGAAAATTTTCCCATACAACAGTGAGATATTTCAAGTACTACTATTTTCATAAATGAATACACTATTTTTTCTCAGTTACCACACCGCTATTTAGAGCAAATGCCTGCGTCGCCGCTTCGTCATAGCGAGTACTTGTAGTGGCCCAGAATATTAACGAAACCTACTAACGATAACGTCATCTCCGCACTCAAGCCAAAAATTTACTACCTTAAATAATATTTTGTAGGTCTAGCCAAACCGGTACAGTCGCTTCTGTTTCGTAAGCCAGTAACTGCAAGGTAAAATTTTTATCATCTTTTTACCTCTAGCAGAACGTCTTTGTCCTTCAAATTAAATTCATTAGTTTGGTTTTCAAACTTGTAAAATCATAACTGTATGCATCTATGACAAAATCGGCGTTCAACGGGAAATTAGTATGCAATTTTTAATAAAGTTTTAACGTTACGTTTCCGTCATTTAAGAGGCCGCTGTAAAAACTGTTGGGTCAACCGTGTAGACTTAGAGTGTTTCCATAAAGTTCTGCTTTCAGTCTTATAACATGCCTGCCGTCCTACAAAGCAAGAAGCCCCACCTCCGTAAACTCTTCTAGGAACCTTTCGACAGACAGACGCAATAGGGGTGAAGAAGATCCGAAAAATTCTCCCAAGCAAAGGCTCCCCAACTGAAATTGTTCTGTATACATTTCTAAAGTCCCACCAAGCACGGCTAAAAATTTATTTCGACTGGCTAATGCACCCAGTCAAAGGCTTCCGCTACCTGAAAAATGTCCTCTTTTAATTCCCGCCGAATAATTGTAAAATGCAGCCATAGAAATTGCAATGCCGAAGACTCTCAGCACCCAAATATTTCTCACTTTCTTTTTTAAAGCTCTACCGCATAATCGTACAATACAACCAGAAACTTCGCCCAATCAAAGACTCCCACCGCCCAAAAATATCCCACATACATTTTTAAAGACTCGACTGTTCCTTACTAAACCAAAGCCTCTCCAGAGCAAAGACTTTCGGTATCCCGGCCACGTATTGTAATGTCTGCCTGGGCTTGGTACTAAAAACACTGTCAGAGCTCTTCGCGGCAGTCGACACCCCGGGCCCGCATGCAAATTTCTACCATTACTTCTGTGTCACGGCCTTCAGATTTATGCCTACACACTGTGATTTGTGTGCCAAAGCCATGCATTTACATTCAAAACTCAAGGAAAACATTCTTTAGGACTTGAGTCTCGCATGTAGATATGTCTCCTATGCCGTGCCGGCAAAAAAATAAGTCCTTTCGATTTCGATTGGTAGTCTCAATTTCTTTACAACCAATTCTAAAGCGAAATGTAAATTGTTAATGAATACTTCGAGCAAACTATATTTCATTCCAATTTTTGCTGTCCGCTGGGGCGAAGCGGAAACTGGGCTGTCGAGCGAACAATATTAGCCTCTACCGTGTCTGTATCCGCAGGCGGTAGGTAATGTCGCCAACGTATCTGTCCTGACCCAGTGCACTTCTCACACTTGTAGTGAGTGGTCTCACTGTGCTGCTGGGGCCATTTCAGATCTGCATTGCTTCTTTTGCCTGCGGGGCAATTTCATGGTTTCTTAGTCGTCCTTCTGCATAGTGAATGCAAAGAGTGATGGCTACTCAGGAAGAGTGTGATTCTATTACCTTCCTATACTCTCTGAACCATTTCGTACCTGAACTGAGCATTATTTATCGTAAAAGTAGAACTGCTTGTAATTTCCGTAGATGTGTGAAGTAGATACAAAAGATTAGCACTTTTGAGCTATACTCAATGCAGCATTGAGCGGGGAATTTCGAACCATTATTTTGCCTGTGTCACTTTGAAGGAACGGCTTAAAATTGTGGCTACTGACGATATGTCGAGATAACAATATCATTTGTTTATTTTCACAACCATACCACTGTTTGTTCGAGGCTAAAAATTCAAAAGGTTCTCCGAAGCTCTCACTAGTTCTTCATTTACGTTGCAAAGTTCACATACGGATGAGTTAGTTAAACCATAGGGTAGTTTTTGTCTTAAAAAACGTATTAAAAAAGTTTTTGCATAAGGGAGTTTTGGATAGTTCGAGTACATAATTCTATTGGTAAGACCGAAGATGGAGGCTTAGACAAAGTTTAGTGCCTGCCAAATATTAAATTATGAGTATTATACCCGTAAATAAAGCTTAAAATAAAATGGTTTTTGAGACTGTGGATCAGCTCAATTGGTGTCTTAATTCATTGTTGACCACCCAAACCTGAATATTACAATGCAATAATAATATACAGCTCGGCATATCACGCAAATAATGTCAGCTATCGAAAATTGAAGTATTTTGGTCTTGGAAATTGTATGCATCTATACCTCATGCATGGGGCAATTTCACTGTTAAGAATCAGTCGCAGGAGAGTGTGAAGCTGAAGAAGAAGTCACGTAAAAAACTAACAAATGGTTCACGTGAGTATCAGGCCCATGCATTGGCTCTCAATCGTATGTTAAGGAAACCCCCAGTGATGGTTGAGTTTGTGTGATAGAATTTCAAAATTAGAAAAAAAGGCAGCCATGGAAGGCCGGCGAGGCCTCTCGCTGCTGCCGCTCAAACCATGTCAAACTATCAACGGTCCATCGGAGATCGCTCCAAAAAGTGGCGCTGGCGGCCAAAAGAAGTCCAGCTGCAAAGAATCTGCCATGGCAGCAAAAACCCATACACGACCTGAGACCTACGTAAAAATAAGCAAATGGAACAATGGAATAGGAGCTGCATTATTTATGTGTATTTTTTTCTGGGTGAGATAATGGACAAGTCGTAGTGACCGGCTGGTGGGAGATGCTATGGTCCTCCTCTCGACGTAGCTCTCCGCTTCAAAAAAAAAAAAAATGAAGAAAAAGTGTAGAAAAATCGTTGGCGTGACCGCTTTGCTTCAGAAAATTCGCCAGATTTTGAATGGAATTAATGGCCTTCAAATAGCGAGTGATGCGCGAGAGTTTAAGATTTTTTTTTATGTGTGTTTCGCAGAAACATCATCGTTGCAGCCCCACTTGGGACCAGCAGAGATACAATTAATGTCCTCCCGTGTTTGTACCGAAGAATCCGCATACAGCGGTGGTGTTTTGGTAGTCTGCACTGTCAGCAACTGGCCCCCTATCTACTGTATATTTGTTCGTCCACAGCTTGCAGTGCTGTGCATTTTCATCATTCACAATTATACTTAGGAATGTATATTTAATGAAAAAGTATAGTTTTGGTCTACATGCCATAATAATTCTCTTCCTCATTCACAGTGTAGATACAGTACAAGACACAATCTACAATAGATTTTGACATCAACATTTCACGATACTCTACGCTTTTACCATCCGGATTGTACT